>CM068744.1:103652761-104093680 GCA_035084275.1 Hydrolagus colliei | reverse complement strand
TATAATGGTTGTTAAATAATTAATACAGTTCTATTCCTCTAGTAATGCGAGTCTTCGGATTTGTCAATTACTTGTCATTAAATGAGTGTATACCCACGTACTTCATTTCACATTCTCTGATGGGAAATAACCTTTGTGAAGCTCACTCCAGCGCTGAATTAAATGTAACTGGCCTTTTCATATGCAGGTTCAAAGTAGCCGGCTTCTTTCACGTTAAAAAAAAACCTTTCTGTAGTTAACGCCATAACATTAACGACTAAACCTTGCTCCGCTCAGGAGATTTAATTTTAAAGTCATATGTGTAAAATACTGAAAGGTCATTTAGATTTCCAGAAGAAATCCGCGATATATTTAAACACACGAAGCTGGTTAAAAAGAAAACAGCTCGGAAGAGTGGAGGAATAATGTAGGACTACAGCAATGAACTTGGGTTTATACTGTTGTAAAACTGAGCAACATTAACATTTTGTGTGATAGGAGGCATTTTATTTAGTCTATGTTGGGCAACATTTCGGCCCCGTCCTTTAAACCGGTCAACACCAAAGAACGCCTAATACCTTTTGATGCGGATTGCATTAATTATCCCACCCCCAAAAAAGGAACAGAATTGTCCAGAGCTAACGAAAAGAACAAAGTAATACCTTCAAAAGCAGAATAGTTCTTCCCCTCCCCTCCCCCCCCCCCCCCCCCCCAAACCGCTCAATGCACTAAAAAAGAACAGGATTTCTGTAGAGACATAACACGGAGCCATGGTGCTAAGTGGAACAGAAAACCGTTCCAAATGCCCCAGATCTGAGATTTCTCTTTAAGAGAGAAAAGTTTAATTAGGTTATAATGTGACGGTGTTTGAATCGTGAGTTAACCCAGCGAAGAAAGCGCACTGTTACACATCCCCGCCCCCCCCCCCCCCCCCCCCCCCCCCCACCCTGCTGCAAACCCAGGATCCACAAAAAAAATCACGTAGAGATTCTCTCGGAAAGATTTGATTTATCAGGGGGGGGGGGGGGGGGGGGGAAAGGCACCAAATGCCTTCGGTTCAGACCTAGTAGGTTACAGACTGTAAGCTTGGACGGTTTAGAGTTGTTATGGCAACTGTACACAGATACCGCCTATATTAAGGGAGTTTGCTGGTCCGTTTACTTCTGTGAGCCATTTTAATTATGTTTTTTAACCATTTGCGTTATTTGATTACGAGTAGTAAATATCGCCAGTCGCCACATTTTTGTACAGGTCGGTTGTGGGGCAATAAATTACAGGGGTTTCTGGAGGGTAGGGGGGCGGGTGGGGGGGGGGCGGGGGGGGGGGGGGGAATACATCAGCCTCTAACCAAACCATCATCCACTATAGATTGAACCTTTGTGAAATTTGCTGCTAGACCTCAATGTGGATCTTAGCTCCCCTTTACCGTGGCTGTGATTGCCACTGAACCTACCGCAAAGCTTGTGCATGTGTGTGTGTGTGTGTGTGTGTGTGTGTGTAAAAAACACACATGTTATTTTCAAACCATCCGAAGTGGATTCATAAAAATCGTGGGCATCCAAATATAATTGACACGTTCCATCATATTCCATTTCTATTTGGTCGACGTGGAGATTTTCATCGATGCAAAAATAACCAAGACCGCGAAGGGTCGATTGGATGGAACGTTTCTGAGAAAACGAGGACCACGAATGTATTGGAAACGTCAGGCAGTTGAAAAAAGTTTGCGCCGAGTTTAGAAAGTCAGGGATAATAAACACGGGGTTTAACTAGTTAAACTAAGGTCTGGAACACCCAAGTTGCGCAGTCTCCAGGGAGACTGATGCAGACGAAACTTACAAGCTGTAATTCTGCTCTAGCCTATTGCAGGGGTGGGACAGTTCACACTATACAGCATTAACTCTTCTTTCTTTTGAAATATTGCTAATCCTCTATCTGTCTTGGGGGTAGAAGCAGCCGCCGCGCAGTACATTAAAGCTTCGGGAGGAAGCTGGATGCGGCGAGGGCAAAGAAAAAAGTTTCCCGTTCTTCAAATTTAATACACGATATAACACCCAGAACAGGGGGGGGGGGGGATATTTTAAACACACGCAGTTAATTTACGATGCGAATATATTTTCGTACGGAAATGTTGCATTGCAATATTTCATGAACGATAAATTAGCAGCCGAGCTGAACCGGGACACTGATAATATCCAGTGATTTGTGGAATTATAATTCATATACTTCCTACAATGAAATAATATCTATATTTTTAAGGGCGCCCCTTGCAAACACACAACCATAAAAGAGAATCTGTTTAAAAGATACGCTCTCTCACACTGGCTGTGTATCTACCACCCCCCCCCGCCCGACGAGCTATACTTGACCTTCTCGTAATAAGGCAATTAAATAGCAATTTTTGTGTAGGATGATAAAGCGACCTATTAGAAGTCGGGAGGAGAGAATGATGGTACAAAAGCAATGAAAACCCGCAGTGCTAGAGAGAGAGAGAGAGAGGGAGAGAGAGAGAGAAGGGGAAACAGACTATTCGCTTTCAATACGAAATAACTGATTATATCCTAAAACAAATGAGCGAAGTTTACAACAGACAAGCAAACTCTCGTGGGCGGAAATCCCACCAGGGTGTACATTTACTCTATTTATGTAGCATTTTAGAGCGTCCGGAATTCGGCAAATCGTTGAATTCAGTCTTAACTTTGAAGCTGTTCTGCAATTCGTAAACTAACGACTGCTGTTTATAGGTCGGGTGCGAGGGGGGGTAAATCTTAAGACGGGAGGGAGAATATTTGCAAAATAACCACAATGTACAGGACTTCTCCGGCAGTGTCAAAGCTATTTGATGGAGAGTGTCGGGGTTCAGCGTTCAAGAATGGACAGTGAGATAACCGTCTCCCCACTCCGTGTTTTCCTCCCCCAATCCCTGTCTCTTGCTGTTACATTGCCAATAAGATGTCTGTTGATGTCTATGTTGTTCCTTTTGGTTTAAGGTGAAACTGTCACCCAAAGGGACAGCTGCATTCTCATTGCTGTTGCAAAAAGAAAAATCGCGGGGCACCCAGCGATACATCGGTCCCAATTGAGATGTTGGAATATTCTAATCTGTGAATTTAGCAGGCATTGAACCAAGACTGTGTCAGAAATTCGTAGGACAAGGAATTTGGTTGCTCGTCGATAATGAAAAGATCACTGACCGAATCTGCGTTGGTTTAAAGGCAATCCCAGGACAGGGTCGACAGTGAGAGAGCTTGTCTCTGCCCCAGTGACTGTAACTCTGTGGGCTTTAATGTTTCATCTGGTAAATAGGAAGCGATTGTATAAACCCTGATGAATTTATACAGACATTCAAACTGATGTGGATCCAGAATGTAGTCTCCCTTCCTTCCTTCCTTTCCATTAATTGTTATATTCCACCAGACATGTCATTTGCAGATCACATTTGCTACTCGTTCTCGTGTTTAGGGTATACTGAATCTGTTAGAGATCACTTCTCAATGGAGAACAAAGTAGTTTCGTTCACTAAATTATGCCCCCTGGAGTTACATCTATATTTCTCTTGATGTATATCATCTTGATATTTCTCCCAAAACATTCGGGAAAAAAATGTTATCGAAAGGCGCCCAAGTCCATGATATTGTACAGGTTTTGTCCTATCGATTATCGAACACTCACACTATTAATACCGCCAATTTATGACTCGGGAGCCTCGTCTCACTTTAACTCGTTCGGTTAAACAGGTTTTGGTTTATTTTCCGAGTCCCTCCAAGAAGCAAACGTGGGTAGACATACCCACTGAAACACTCACTGACACCCTGCACTGAAAAGTTGGTGACTAAAACCAATTGTATTGAGCTATAAATGTAGCTCAGTCCAAGAAATATAATAAATATATTACATCTGTAAATGTAGCTCAATCCACAACACAATAAAAACAATCTGAAATCGCGCGTGTGTGTGTGTGTGTGTAAAAAAAACCTGTATAACATCGAGTGTGCTCGGATATCGGTGCGTTTTATTTTTATTTTTTTTTAAAAAGAGGAAAAAGAATGACAATTTTCGGTCGGTGTCGAATCCATTACTTCTGCTCGTTAACACAACGAATGATTTGAGAAAGGACCACGGATTTGACTCAACACATATTGAAACCCACGCAAAGAGCCTTGTTTTCTCCACGGAAATCTTTTTGACGTTGTCTTAATTGTTACACGAGTTATTCGGCGTGTGAGACGAATATTCGGCGTCTCGGTAAAGGATCGCGCTCTTCAATCGGATTGAACTGAAGAATCAGATCAATTCTTCTGAATTGATGCACCGAATTCGAAGACCGAGACTCGGAATCGTTTTATCGATCGCTTTTGTTTTAACGACTCGGACCGTTTTGCACCTGGATTCGCCGAGATAACCTTCTCGGCTTGCAAGTGTATTCGTTCACAAGATGTTCAGAGATCGGGAGTCTGTCCGGATGTGTGCGACAGTCAAGTCCACGCACCGCACCGTCTCGACAAGGGTCGAGAAGCAACTTGAGAAACGCGGGCAGTATTTTGTTCTTTCTATTCGCAACTCCCAACTCCGGTTCAGCTTCACCACAACTGAGCTTCACCAAAGCAAAGCCGCAGCACACACATTGCCATCAACGCAATTGCACCCAGTGACACACTATATACTGTCTGGCCTGTACCCCAGTGATTTTTTTGGTGAATGTTACAGTGTGTGAGCGCGCTATTTAAATATGTACATACGTGTTGGTATCTGCGTGTGATTTGGTGTGAGTATGCATGTATGCATGTATGTGTGTGTGTGTATGTATGCATGTATATGTGTGTTTATGTATGTGTATCTGTATGTGTGTGTGTGTGTGATGGTGATAAAGTTAATGAATTGTATCTATTTCACAAGCATACGACCTCTGAATCTGACTGTTTGAGTTTCCGTGTGTGTGTGTGTGTGTGTGTAGGTAGGTAGGTAGGTATGGGAATGTTCAATGCACTTGTGAGAATATATATATATATATAATAAAAGAATTGATATGCCCTCTGATATGCTCTATGCATCTGAATATGGACCAGACAGGCTGTGTGTAATGAAGCAGATGGCATGTGGCAGACACCGATTCACAGGTACTCTGTGCAAACGCTGACAAATTGGAGCGACGCTGGTCGTTCAGTATCCTTCGCAAATGAAGCGGAGGTCTGGAATCACAGACCCCAAACACATGCAAAAACGTCCCCACTGACCAGTTCAAGCCTCGAATTAATTGTTCGACCTATTTTAAAATAAGGGGGGGAGTTCTTTCACTGCGTCTATTGACATTTAAACGCTCAAGAATGGGGTCCAACTGAACGCTCGACCACACAACCGATTTAAATTAAGTTTTTTTTTAAAAGTCAGCTTTGCATCACAGGCAATCGGACTGGCAGCCAATACAAAGAGGAAAAAGGTGTGAAACTGTATCCCTGTGTACATCGCTGGCCTGAATCCTAGGTGCCTGGTTACTCAAACGTGTCTGCTGTAAACTTTGAGTGATTTAAGCATAACCAGATACCATGTTAATGCAAAACCGAGGCAACCTCAAATGCAATATCATTGCACTCGTGTCAATGTGGACGTATGTGGTATCTGTACACGGTGTAGGTATAGGGCATAATATCAGCTCATAGTTGTTTGTAGGACGTTGTCCATTGCAAATTGGCTGCCCCATTCTCCTCCAGTAATACAGTCACCGCTCTTCACAGAAACCTTGTGAAACGCTTCGAGACAAGGCGCCACGTCAAACGCAGGGATGATTCGTATTCTTGCTGTGTGTGAGTTCTCCATTTGAGTGTCCTTCACCAGGTGTTTTCTGGTAGTTGTGTGAACGCCTCTCACAAGATGGGAAGAGGCGTTCAGGGTGAAGAAAGCCTTTCATCCAATTTAATCTCAATCTTCCAGCATACCCACCCTACCACGTTACACCACCGAGGCGTTTCTTAAATGAGTCCAGTGTCCTGGCCTCTGCAATTCTTCCTGGTAATTTATTTCCGCGGTTGATCCCTCTGTGTAAAGAAATACATAAGTAGGGTCTAGTTTTAACACGGCCTCTCATAACCACCCTGTACAGATATGTACAGTATGTGTTAATATGTTTGTGGGTGAAACACTTGACAGAGTGATTGATGGGGTAGGTGTGCCCGACACACAGTGACTGAAGGTGTGTAGGCCGCGTTGCATTATCCTTGTGAGGTGAACAGATGGAAGGCACTCCTTTTGGATAAAAAAATATTCGGTCATTTATTCAAGTAAAGCGAGGTGAAACAAGCCTGCCTTTGACCTCAGAGTGACCTTACCTGAAATATTCTGCAACCAACAGCCCCCACTATAGATGCTGACTGAGTTGGATGGGTCCATTTTAACTTGTGGTTCCATTTATCATTTTATTTTATGAAAATGTCAGGGACAATGTACAAAGCAGAGAATGAGCAAGAAATTAGGAAAGTGTAAACATAGTATCTCAGCCGCTGTTTACACAGAATTGAAGATTTTGATATCCAACTTTTTGGTGCAAAGTAGGTCTTTTTTTAAAATGTAACGATGAGCACACAATCATTAATTTACATAAGCATATGAACATATAATTTTTAGTTTTAAAACTCCTTCAATAAATTTAGTCTCTCTATTTCACAAAGATTATTATGAAGCTTCGAGATGTCCGCCTGATATGAAAGGTGCTCTAACATATATAAGAATTATTATTATCACTTTATTTCTTAACAGTTGCTGAGAGGAGAATGCCATCCGGAAGTTGATTTGCTCTGCCTTATCTCTGGTGGGTTGGATGGAGGCCTACCTATTAGCTCTTACAGCACCTCCGGGCACCATCTTCCTGTTGTCTCTTGTTTAGTACTGTACAATGTTTCTCTGAGTTTCAGCTGGCAGCACAAGTCTCCAAGATGCAAAAGAACTGATGTATGTAGGTCCATCTGTTTGTAATCATTGGATATATAGCAGATGAATAATTGCCATTTTAGCTTGAAGCTTAATAGCCCAGCTTAGCAGTATGGATGGCAACAAGTCATATTTACTTTCCCTCAAAACACAAAAAATGGTTAGCTTATAGTGAAGAATTCCATAAGGAAGCACTCAGCAATTATTGCCTCGAGGCAGACAACACTCAAAAATGGGTAATGCCTCGTTATATTTATTTTCATTTTTGAACTTGTTTTGAGAGGTTAACAAGAAAAAATCTTGTTTTTTTTTACAAGAACTATAGTTCCGAAAGTCCGCAGATCAGTGTTGCGATAGATTCTATTTGCACATTTCATAATGAGAGAAATAAAAATCAAAACAAATGTCTTCATTGATCCATTGCTCAAAGCAATTCTTTCTGAAATGTCTAATGTTTGTATTTGGTTCTGTGTGAATAGTCTGTTTAAAAGAATTGTGCTTCAGATATTATTCCGGGTGTCGCTTAATTGTATCTGTGACTATGTGTTTTGTTTCTTGTTTCAAACAACAAATAATATTAACCCTGCATGTTACATAAAGGTCAGCCTTGCTCACTTGGTAGCACCTTTCCTCTGAGTCAGGACATTATGGTTCAAGCCCCATGTCAGAACTTTGAAATCACAGTCTAGACTGACACCCCAGTGCAGTGTATTGTATGCTGCATTGTTGGAAGTCCTGTTCGTTGGATGACGTGCCAAATCAAGCATTGTCTGATAATTTGGATGGATGTTACAGATCCCACAGAATACTCAAAAGAAAAGGGAATTTTTCTGGGTGCATTGACCAACAATTCTCCAGATTAAGTTGGTTATTCACACTGTGGCTGTTGGTGGGAGATTGCTCTGCTCAAATTTGTTGTCATGTTTGCCTACACAGTCACCACATTTCACAATAAAATACTATCAAGCATTTTAAAATGACTTTACAATGTGATGATGCACTCCATAAAATACAAAAAAGTATTATACAGTGTAGTGGCTTCAAGGTTGAAATGTTTCAAAATGTCTCACTGCTGTTTTTTATTGTAAAGTGTAGTGACTGTGAAGGCAAACAAACAAACATTTTCCAAGTACTCAGACCATGAAATAAACATGATCAAATGCATCTACACAGGCTGGGCTTTTAAAGTTATTTGCACGATAAGAGAATGCCGAATGAAATAACAATTAAACATGACCATAAAAAAAGCAAAACAGATGATGATTTTAGTACAAATGATAGATTCTAGAAATGAATCTTTTCCAGAAATGCATTTAGAGAGTATTCATAATTTAATTTAAAGATGTATTCTAAAGTACAGAATAGCTTGCTAATCAACTGTAAACTAGTTCTCAATGAATGTGCTTTACCTATATAGAATTATAATAATTTGTAAAACCTAATATTTTACATAATCCTAATTAAAAACTGGTTTTAAATTATAAATCAAGTCGTGTTGTGGGATATTACTGAATTCAATCTTCAACTGAAATTCAGTCTCTCTCAGTTAGCACTCTCACGTCTAAGTCAGAAGATTGGGGGTTCAAGCCTTACATTGGGATTTTGAGCTCATAGTCTTTAGGCTGACACTACAATGCTGGAGGATTTCTGCACTGTCAGAGGTGTCGTCCTTTGGATCAAATGTTAATCTTAAACCCTGTTCAGGTGGAAGTTAAAGATCTCATGGCTGTATTCGGGACAAAAGATAAGAGTTTCTTCTCGCTAATAATCCCCCAAATAAAAATGAGACATGGTTGTGTGAAAATTGACTGTTTTATTTGCCTACAAATATACAGTCATCATACTTTACAGTAAAGTGTGAAGCGAAGCAATTCCTGGAAACACTTCCTGTGAATGCTTTGAGTTGTCTGGATGATGTCAAAAGGCATCATATTGTATCATACATATCGAATACATAGAGTATTGTTACGATAAAGCAGTTTTTCACAGTTCTTAAAAAGAAACTGACTTTCATATTAAGACTATCATACTAAAATTAAAGAATTTTTCACAATTCTGCATTATCTTAAATTTGAGGCCTATAGAATCTTAGAAAATGTTATTCATTAGCTATGCTTCTCTACTGCATCTGATTGAGTAGGAATGAGCAAAGATGGAGTTAATGTCATTAGATAAGACTGGTTGTCAGTATCACTGATAGCCACTGACATTCAGAAACATCTTTCAAAATGGAATGAAACCATCCTGTAAAGTTAAGTTCATATAATAAAAAGTAGGAATTACTGTGGAGTTATTTTAAGAAACAAATCAAACCTCAGGGCTGTTCTGTGAGAACTTTCAATCAGATTATTGCCTGAAATCACTCTGGGGTGTTTATTATTCTTCAAATCTCATTCTTTAAAAATATTGCTGTTTTTGTTTCTGAGTCTATTCACTCCCTTCTGCAGGCCAACATCCTGAGTAATGAATTGCAGAGAAGCAACTGAACTATATATTAAGCGTTTGTCACTGCACAGAAATTGGACAGTTAAAACATCATGAAAAACTATCACTGAATAACTACAGTCCATTTAGCGATCATTTCCAAGTGGACTTTTCAGGCTCTCACTCCTGAATCAACACAGATGAACCAAGCAATAACACTTAGGCAATGGATTCCCATTACATTTTAATGTTGACGGAGCACTTTCTTTTACAGTAGCTTCTCATAATATTTGCTAAGTTTATTTTGTGAGGCTTTAAGACTGTATGTAAGACTATATTTTTGTGTATTTTATTGACTTCAGGCATAATTGTCTTGTAACATAGTTAAAGCTCTTTTTGAGCAAATTCCTGCGCATTGCGTTCCATAAAAATATCGCAAACTGCGTAGTGAATGATCATTTCCAAGTGATGTATTCTTGTAAATGAATTGCAATCAGCTGGTCAAAGACAATACCTTTTATTTAACAGTCTAAGACTAAGGCTCCTAAAGCTTCTAACTGAGACTGCTAATGCAGGTGGAGGAATTCAAACCTGGTTTAGTTTTGTTTATTTTCTTAACATTTCAAAGTGTCCAGGAATTGGCAAATTCATAAATACAGTTTTAATTTGGAAACCATGTTTATGCAAGTTCTTTTGCAAAAACAAATAACTAGCTTCAAAGTTAAACCTGAACCAAAAAATTGCCAATTTCTGCATGTGCTGAAATGCTAAGAAAATAGAGTAAAAGTAGACCCAGATGGAATTTCCTCTCCGAGGGTTTTTCTGCACAGAATGCCAAGTCCAAACCTCAGGAATGATCTTCAAAAAGTTCACATCAATTTTATTAATCCAATCAAGGAAGAATACCATAGCAACTGACCAAACAAATGTCGCAGTGATCAACCGCTCTCTCAAAGGAACTTGGAAAGAACGATAGTGCAGAGCATATTGCAAGAATAATGCGGCATCTTGCTTTCAATGCGATTTGTAACAGCATTGTGTGCTGCAACATTTAAAACCATCTGTAATGCATTATTCAGAAAGACAGCACAGACATGAATCGGCCGCAAACTTAACAACACCTTTTTTTAAGGACATTCCTGGATTTTATATGATAAAGAAAAAGCAGACTTGTGTATTTTAAGTATATAATCGCGTTGAAATGCATCAGAGCTTTATAGCAATTACTGTCAAGTATATTGACTGATTTGTAACGGGCAAATGCGATAATCGCCATTTTGTGCACATCAATAGATGTCTGTGATGTGAATGGCTAATTTATCTGGAGGAATTATTCGCCTTAGCCTCCCAATAATGCAACGCTTTCCCCAGTACTACACCGGAGTGTCAGCCCAGACTCTGAACTCATGTCCCAATGTTGGACTTGAAGTGCCGCTTTAAATAAAAGTAATCCTTGCTTTTGATATTGTATCATTGTGACCAAAATGGCTCAAAGAGGATTGTAGTGAATTTGTGGCCAGTGTGGTGACTGTGGCCAGTGTAGTGGCTTCTCTCTCCACCTCTCAAAGCCAATCAGGAATCTGGGCGTCTTGTTCGATTCCGAGCTATCCATCCTTTCCCACATCTGCTCCATTACCGGCACAGCGTTCCATTACCTCTGCAATATTGCCAGACACCGCCACTACCTCACCCTCTACGCTGCCAAAACTCTCATCCATGCCTTTATCACTTCCAGGCTCGACTATGGAACTCTCTCTTCGTCGGCCTCCCCAGCTCCTTCCTTCACAGGCTGCAGATCATTCAGAATTCTGCAGCTCGTGTACTCTCCCGTACCAGGCTTCGTGACCACGTCACTCCCACCCTCTCCCTTCTCCACTGGCTCCCCATCCCCCAGAGGATCAAATTAAAGATCCTTGTCCTAACTTTCAAGGCCATTCACTGGCCTTGCCCCCGCCTACCTCTCTGACCTACTGTCTCCCTATCAGCCTGCCCGTCCCCTCCGTTCAGCAGACTTAGGCCTCCTCCGCATCCACCGCCCTAACCCTCCAACCATCGGCGGCCGGGCTTTCAGCCTCTCTGCTCGCACACTGTGGAACTCCATCCTGCAGCCCTTCCGCCTTGCTTCCTCCCTTTCCTCCTTCAAGGCCGGTCTCAAGACCTTTCTCTTCGACTGCGCCTTCAGCTGCTCTACTAACTCTTCCCCCTCTCCCACTCTCCTTCCCCTTCCCCTATCTCAAACCTCCCCCCACCCCTCACCCCCGCTCGGGTCCCCACCAGACTGTTCAGCGCTTTGGGACATCCTCCCGATGTGAAAGGTGCTATATAAGTGCAATTTTATTATTTTGTTGTTGTGCATTTATAAGAAAATGTAGCAGCCACGAGGATTACTGACCAGGACATAAGGAATGAAGTGCTGTTCTATTGCACCTGAATAGATAGATGGAACAGTTTTAATGCCTCATCTGAAAAACTACACTCCCGAATGTACAGCATTCCCTGCGTACTGCACTGGGATGTCTTGTTAAACTATAAGGCCAGAGTCACAACATATCAGATTTTTTTGGTAGAGCTATTTGTAGCAAGGAGCCCGACTTTATCTTTTGACACACACAGAACTCCTTAATTTTAATGCTTAAGAGTATCCAAACTAGACAAAAAATTCCACATAGGCATGCCACCTATCTGGAAATTTCCTTGTATCTGGTTTGGAATGTGCACTCTTTCCTCAGAGGCATGCATCCTGTTTACTTAATGCTGGTTCAGAAAATGGCTTCCAATTAACAACAATCCCAGCATCTGATTTTGTACCTTGCAAGAATCTAACACTCAGAAAGAAGAATGTGGCACCATTACTGTTTTAGCACCAAATCATATGCCAACACCTTACTCCTTTACAACAGTATTGTTTGTCCACTTGAACTTTTACACCTCTTGGCCTTGGATAGGGGGAACTTTTACATAAATTAAGGCTATTGAATCAAATCCTTGGAAGAATGAATCCATTCCAGGCAGTACTTTCCTGACTGTAATTCTGTGCACTCTCAGGTTTCCAGTGTGTACTAAAGCATCAAAAAACACATTCAACCTCTCAGGTCAACGACATCAGGAGTGTTTCAAACACCAATACATCTAACAATGTTTAGGATCCCTGGGCATCTAATTGGTGAAAGTCTTTAGGAGGAATCTTGTCAACCTACGGGAAAGTAGGTTACATTTGAGCAGATCTCCTGGTGTACTGCTGGTTCAAAGAATGAGTCCCTATTTACACGACCCTGTCTTATTAAGAATTCCTATTACAAAATAAGCAAAAGAAACTAGTTGAACTGAACAAGGTACCACTTACCAAGGCAGCTGTGTGCCAAAACAAGAAGAACTACCTATTTATGTAAAGTCTGGCCGAGCAAACCTCTGTCAGTACTGCAGTATGTCGCTTTGTCCAGTCACGTACCACAGTGTACCCAGATGTAACACACTTTGGAATAATGAATCACACTCCATCTTAAGACAAAATGGTACATTTATTGCGATGTTCTGAATGGATTCAGACACACTTGAAGAACAAACTGGGAGGAGGAGAGGGAGGACACGATCGCACACATTCAGCAAACATAGGCCAGGGATTGCTGTTTACAGATTGTCAGGTTTTATTTAAAATGTCGAGCTCAGTAACCTGAGCCTTTCTGATTTGCTTCTGATAGTTTAAAGTGACCAGGTGATTGTAACCTGTCCTCCCCCATTGACAATGACAGATGGATTAACTGATTTTTCTTCTTATCTCTATTAAACTGACTTCTCTCTGCTTCCTTCTCTCTCCCGCCTCTCTTAGTAACCCACCAACGCCGAGCACGGTGTGATCAGGTGTTGGCTCGGTATTTTTGGTGATCAAGCAAAGGGTAAAGAGAAGCTGCATATTCACATCAAGCAAATCAAGTGACATATAATATGTCTTTGATTTTGGGAAAGAAAAAGAGCATTAAAAGAATGGGAAGCAATGATGTAACTGTGCAGCTTATCGTTTGCTTGTGAGGGTCCTGTCTGATTCTCGTGGTATTATGGATTCAGCTCAGTCTCTGTCGCCTGTGTGGCCGTCTTACAGAGAGGTGCAAAATTCTTAGCTTCAGTCTTTCTTTCCCCTTTCTCTCAGGCACATCTCTGAGGCAGGCATGTAGATAAATTATGATGAAGGCTGTTGCCTTGTGGAGGTTTTTAAGAATAGGAAATATGACTCTGTGAGGGAGTCGTATCCCTGTCCCTTAGAATTTAGAAACAATTGAAGGCTTCACTTTTAGTGCCTCATGCTTCATGTCCTTGGTTTTATTCTAGACAGTCACATGTACGTGTGACAATTAACTTGGTAATTAGTTTTCACCTAAAGCTGCAAGATCTCACTGCTCCAGTAATGGATAGTACTGCAACAACAACAACATCAACAACGGCATAAACTTGCATTTATATTGTGCCTCTCACATTGGATAACACCTTAAAGTGCTTTACAAAGACAATATGGACCATTGGGAAGGGATGGTGGTGGAGGAGAATGTTAGCCGAAGGGGATAGAGATTATCCCCTTCGTTAACCAAAGGGGATGATCAAAGAGATAGTTTGTTAGGGGAGAGGGGATTTGGGGAGAACATTCCGAGAAAGAAACAGAATAGTGGCTGAAAACCTTGGCTGCTGATGGCGAGATGCATGGGTTAGCTTCTGGATGAGAGCTAACTTTCTACAGTTGAACATCAACAAGACTGAGGCCCTCCTGAATTGACTCCCCTCCATGCCTCCACACCTCAGATGCTGACAAACAAGAATGCACTGAGCCAGTGCACTAAGCCAGTCCGGAACCTTGGCGTCTTGTTTGACCATCAACTATGATTTCTATCACACATCTGTGCAATGACCACCTCTGCCTTCCCCCACCTCTGCAACATAGCCCAGCTCTGCCACTGTCCCACACCACAGGCCACCAAGACCCTCAAGCATTCATAACATGCAGGCTTGACTATGCAAACTCTCAAAAACGTTTGTCGACCTCCCCACCTCCTCCCTCCATAATCTGTAGATCATCCAGAATTCTGCAGCCCATGTCCTCACCTGCACCAGGCTCCTTGACCCTGTCACCATCATCTTCGCCCAGTTCCACTGGCTCAAGAAGATAGAATTAAAAATCTTGTTCATCACTTTCAAAGGCCTCCACTGCCTTGCTCCATTCCTACCCCCCTGACCTTGCCAATCCCCTAACAACCTCTCCGCGCTCTCGGTTTGGCAGGCTCCATTTCTCCTGCTCGAGGGTGGGGTTTTAGCCTCTCTTCCCCCACCCTTTGGAACTCCATTCCACAATCCCTTTGCCTTGCTCTCTCCCTTGCCTCCTTGAAGACCTGCACCCTCTCCCAACTCTGCTAACTTTCCATCACACATAGGATACAGTTGAAGATCTTGGTCCTCATACTCAAAGCCTTCCATGGCCTTGCTCCCCCTTACTTTTATAGATTCATAGATTCATAGAATTTTACGGCACAAAAGGAGGCCATTCGGCCCATCTAGTCTGTGCCGGCTCTTTGAAAAGAGCGATTCAATCCCACTGCCCTGCCCGCTCCCCATAGCCTAATAGACCTGTTCTCCCTAAATAAAGATCTAATTTCCTTTTAAAATTTGTTATCGAATCAGCCTCCACCACCTTTTCAGGCAATGCATTCCAGATTCGAACAACTCGCTGAGTGAAAACATTTCTCCTCAGCTCCCCTCTACTTCGCCTTGAAACTATTTTAAATCTGTGACCACGAGTCACAGATTCACCCACGAGTGGAAATAGTTTTTCTCTATTTGCCCTGTCGAAACCCCTCATGATCTTATAAACCTCTATTAGGTCTCCCCTCAATCTTCTCTGCTCCAGAGAGAATAACCCTAGCCTATCTAGCCTCTCCTCATAGCTGAAGTCCCTCAATCCTGGCACCATCCAAGTAAATCTTCTTTGTACCCTTTCCAATGTCTTCACATCCTTTCTGTAGTGTGGTGACCAGAATTGAACACAATATTCCAGCTGAGGCCTCACCAAAGTCTTAGAGGTTAGTCAGCACTTCCTGACTTTTGTACTCTATACCCCTATTTATAAAGCCTAGTATCCCATATGCCTTCTTAACAGCCTTGTCTTCCTGTCCTGCCACCTTCAACGAGTCACTAACACAAATCCCCAGGTCTCTCTGTTCCTTAACACCATTTAAAATTGTACTATCTAGCCTATATTGCCTCCCTTCATTTCTTCTCCCAAAATGCATCACCTCACACTTCTCTGCATTAAACTTCATCTGCCATGTGTCTGCCCACTTTACCAATTTGTCTATATCCTCTTGCAGATGGCTACTATCCTCCTCACTATTTACTATTCGCCCTAACTTAGTGTCATCTGCAAACTTGGAAACTGTACTCCGTACACCCAAGTCCAGATCATTGATGTAGACCCAAGTCCAGATCATTGATGTAGAACTTCTGTGACCTTTTAACCCTCTACCTACCTCTCCTAATGCTCAGCGGGCTCCGGCCTGCTTCATGTCAGCTGCCTCGCCCTCTCATCATTGGTGGGCAGGCCTTCAGCCATTCTGCTCCCACCTATAGAACTCTATCCTGCAGTCCCTTTGTCTTGCCCCCTCCCTTCCTTCTTTCAAGTCTCATCTCAAGATCCTCCTCTTCGACCGTGCCTTTGATTACCCTCCTTCACTCCCTGTCCTCCACCTTCCCCAAGCCCAGCTCACAGCTCGCGTCGAAAACACTAATTGTCCAGTGCCTTGTGACATCCTCCCGACATGATACAAATGTAATTTTGTTGTTGTTGTTGTTGTTGTTATCGATGAAGACAAGGCCCAACTTGAAGAACTAATATTGGTGCAGTTACTATCGATTGACTCCACATCCTTCTATCTCAGATCAATTGGATATGAACATATAAACTGTTTAAAAAAACACAATGTTTATATTTATGTAGTGCCTTTCATATTGGGAGAACATTGCAAAGCAATTCACACAACTAACTGGGAGCCTGATTGGGTGGAACAGGGAGTTTATAACAATAATAATCCTTGCATTTGACATAGTACTTTATCATGTCTTCGAGATGTCTCAAAGTGCTTCACAGAATACCCTGTAAAGTAGTATATTGTGGGCAAAATGGCATAAACTGAAACTATGCAACAGAAACTGGAAGAGAAATACTATAATTGGATTCTGCAGGATTAGTAGGTAAATATACTGTCTGATGTGGTCATCAAGACGTGGTATGTGTTATGACCTTAGCTTGAGCAGTGATGACAACAATACAATTAGTATTGTATTGGAGTTCTTGGGCTAAGGACAGAAGTTGGTTTAGTTATGACTGGACCAACAGAGAGTTCGGACCCTTTGGCATAAAAATGTGGAGAGCTTTGCAAATCGTGCGGTGAATTGCGGATGCTTTCATTAAATTTCTACAGGGGAATTGCGAGACAATTGCAGGGGTTGATTGGTGTTATTGAGGTACATTTTACTGCTATATTTTTTCAATCGATTGATAAAAACTAAAGATAAGGAAATAACACATATTATATGGTTGCAAAAAAATTCATTGCTTCTTTAAGAAAAACTGGGTGGCCATTTTTAATTGGGTGGGGATGGACACCAGGGAGGCTAAAGAAGCTCATCATCATCTGCTTATATTAATACAGTAAAAGCTTGGTTATCTGGCACCAACCAACCGGAACGATCAACCAACTGGTATCTTCCAATACAATTCACCATTCCAGCAACCGGATCTCATACCATAGTCATCCAGGACACTCGCGGTATGCTCACTTTGCACATGCATGCGCATGCACACTTATTAAACTTACCGAACGCTGGAATGCTTTTTTACCGATCATTCTACCGAGTGTGCTGGAATGCTTTATTGGTAAGTATCCATGCAATATTCTGGTGTTATTTAGTCTATTATTAATATGGTATGTTTTAAAATAAGTTAATTTTGTAGGATTTTTGACAACTTGCCGCTCGAATATCCGGCGTATTTAACTAACCGGCAATGGTCAGGTGCCCAGGGTGCCGGATAACAAAGTTTTTTTTCAGACAATCACAACAGCATGGCCTCTGAGTGAAGCCCAGTTGCAAGTGGGATGCATAGAGCTCTCAATTTGGTTTCAAAATTCTTAAGCTTGGTGATGGGTTTCCAGATGTGCAGGCAGTTGGATGACCATAAAAAAACACAGCTTTTAAATTGAGACTGATTTGAAGAACCTTACACAATTCTGCATATATTTATCTTTGGAAACAAAATAATCTTACAGACAAAGACAAGATAGAATTTCAAGCCTCTAACTCAGCTAAAGAGTGAAAATGATTCATTGAAAGTAGAAGCGGGTGGCCATGGCTGCCCAAAATCATTTAGAAATCATCACAGTTCTGGTTTACATAAGAGATGGAATAATTTAGCAAGCCTGACATGAGATCCTGTAGCTCAGTGGTTAGTGCACTCACTTTACAAGCGAGAGATCTAGGTTCAATTCTGGGCAGGGCAAAACCTTGGGCAAGTTTCCTTACTCCACATGTCTAATAATAATCTCTCATAAAAAACAATAATAAATTGTTTGGGGGACACTGCTGTGCACAATTGGCTGCCACATTTTGTCCACATATATATAGGCAATTCGCTTTACAATATATTCTGTGAAGCACTTTGAGATGCCTAGAAGACTTGAAAAGCGCTATATCGAATGCAAGGATAATCATTATTATGAAGGAACAATCAATGATCAAGAATATATTTTACTGCATACTAACTTTGCTAATTAAAATATAACTATGTTTTTCTTTGTTGGTAAGCCACACATGAATCTGAACCTGCAACTTCTGACAGAGAGGTGAAAGTGATACCACCTGAGTCAAACTGACATGAGGCCCTATGTTAGGCTGCGCTCCTATTTAATGCTTGGCTATTGCAACCCACATTCACAAGCAGGGTCTACAGAATGCCATCCACTTACATCACCAAATGGGACTTGAAACTCTCTTGGTGTTTTGGGGTTCTGTTAGGGAATTTAAAAAATGCTATTGCGTTTATTGTGTATCTTCCAACACTTGTGAGGCTTTTAGAAGAATGTGACTCAGTTTCTTGATTCTCCCCTTGAAGCTTATGTATAATATTGACTACTTTAGTTGACTACTATCTAGCAATTGACTTCAACACCTTAGGCAAGAACAGGATATCTGCTCTTCCTGTTGTGATCCATATCCAGAGATCCAGGAAAGTTTATGTCTCTTTAGTTATGATAAAGATTGCCCTTGGTTGGTAATAATAATAAATAATCCTTACATTTATAAACACTTTCCATGTCTTATCGACGGCTCAAAGCGCTATATGAATGTAAGGTATACCCTCCACCACACACAAACACATGCTCGAGTCTGCCAACTGGTTCAGAACTAGGTGAGATAACTGAGGACAAGAGGAAACTATGAATCTGTATTGAAATAGAAGAGGAAAGGATTCATATGTGTTCAGACAAGGAGAGGTGAACATTGTCACAGAAACAAAATCCAATGGTGAGAGAGGAAAGTTTTACTACAGAGCAAACCT
Source organism: Hydrolagus colliei (assembly GCA_035084275.1). NCBI lineage: Eukaryota > Metazoa > Chordata > Chondrichthyes > Chimaeriformes > Chimaeridae > Hydrolagus > Hydrolagus colliei. Next base: position 104,074,764 of record CM068744.1, on the reverse strand, counting down.
ACATCTGTCCGTGTAGTCTGCCCTTAGCCTGAACAATTCTCTCAATCTCTGTGTGGCCTTGTAACCTGTAACAGCCTAGCAAGCCTGTGTTAGCAAACAACACCCTGCCTCCAGAATTCGACTGTTGGAAAATAAGACAAGTCTCTTCTTTCTTATTCTCATCTGAAAAGCTGTTACCCTCCCTCTCTCACATACTTGTGCCAACATTTTGCAAGGTTCAAGAACTTCCTTCTTAGAAACTGATGACTCCCTTTTTGTCCACATCAAATACTTTGAGCTGTATAAGAAAACAAAGAATGTGCTTGTCTGTGTTCTTCTGAATGCAGTCTGCTATATGTGCAAGCAATCTATTATAGGAGACTGTGTCAGAGTTAACGCCAATTTTAAATGAATGAGATGCTGATTCCTACTTATTACTGACTGCTATATTGTTACTTATGCTGGACTTTTTTTGGGAGGCGATTACAACTCAGCTGTTATTCAGCATCTTCAGAGAATTTGAATATTTCAGGTTTCACCTGCGACACATAAGAGATGATTAAACACACTTGTCAAAATCCTATGAATTAAAAATGGAACGTATTTTTGCCTTGATGTTCACACTTTTAAAAATGTGTGAAAGATCCCTATTTGTTTGAGGCAAATATCAAACATAATGTTTTGTTTTAGGATAATTTGCATTTCCAGCATGAGGTGAACTCAAACACAAATGTACGCATGCACGGGCCATGCACTGTGGACCTTGGCCCTTTATCTGTGTTAAGATTGTTTTTAAAAAAAAGTCTCACAACAAAGTAGACTCAAAGTACGATTATCTTTTTTGAATTTGAACAACTTGCACCTTGGATTTAAAATGGGCCAATTTCAAAGGGGGTGTGGGGTGTGGAAAAGTTCCTTATTTCAGGAAATATTAAGGAATCAGCAGAATCACTCCAAATTGCTCTATCATTCCCTTTGATGCAATCTATTTGGAGTGGAAGACCTGTGAATCAGTGTACAATAATCCTTGCATTTGATATAGAACCTAAACATGTCACTGAGACATCTCAAAGTATTTCATGGAATTTTAATGTCAAGTGTATTAATTGTTTTACTGTATCTGTAGGAAAAACAGTAGCCAGTTTGCGCACAACAATATCTCACAAACAGCAATAAAAGCAAATGACCAATTTTATTTGGGGGATTATTGGCCATAACACCATAATTATCAAACATTAAAAAAAAAAGAAAATTATTAACAGAGATAAAGGAGAAACTCACTTTTCTTATAATATTGCAATGTTCTGTGCTACCACTCTTGTGTTTAAGTCCTTCCACTGCTTGGCAGCCCCCTACCTCTACAAACTCCTCTCTCATCACAGCAGTGCCCGGTACCCTTTTTGCTTAACTGGGTCTGGCCTCCTTCTTGTCCCCGAATCCTCTGCTCCACTATCGGTGGCTGTGCTTTCAGCCACTACACCCTGAAACTTTGGAACTCCCTTCCCCAAATCCCTTGCCTCACCCCCTCTTTTCCCATCTTCAGGTTGAGCCTGAAGAGCTTTCTCTTCAAGCTTACGATCACCTTCCCCGTCCCCCTCCCACTGGCTGAACCTCGAGCTCTGCCATTTTTAAGCCATTTTGATCAAAATATTAAATTTTGAAGAAAGTGTAATGTAATGTGTTTTGAAGGTGAATGCGACAAACAATTTTCATATATTAACTGAACAATTTAGAAGGAATTACGCTTACAATTTTATTTACAATTGGAACCTATACAATTAGTCCTTGTTTAATGTCATAGTTGTGTTCTTGAAAAGTGTGACTTTAAAAGAAACGACATTAAGCAAATCCGCATAAGAATACCGAATGTTCAACGTCTATATACGCCTACGCTATCCAAAGTACTTTGTTTACATCCACTGGCGAATGACGTAATAGTGAACGTCGTGACGTTAAATGGATATATGTTCCCCTATGCATCAGCAACTTAATCATGAAGCAACGTTGACCGAATCAATGTTAAGCGAGGACTGCCTTGTATTATAATCAGAATAATAAATGTTAAACAATCAATATCACAAGTAGAAGAAAACATTTAAGATTAATTTGGATTGACAAAGTCATAGTTTCCTTTCCTGCCAATCTGCAACTAAGATTACTGGTAAGAATATGGTTGTAAACGTATCGGAACAATATTAATAATGATAACCCTTGTATTTTATATAGTACCTTATCACACTATTGAGACATCTCAAAGCGCTCTACAGAATTGATTATAAAATGGATTGGCTGCATGTTTTATGAGTCACTCAATCTATCATTGCTTGTGAGAAATTGCAGAATTTTTGAGGGGAAGGGATTATTACCTCCAGAAAGCGACAATTGACTAACAACTAGGTTCCTACCAACTGATAAGTAAACCAAGGTTTGTGGAGTAAGGAGTAAGGAAACTCACCTGAGGTTTCCCCCCTGCCCAGGAATCAAACCTCCTTTAAAACTCCTTCACATGAGTTACAACTGTGTTCTCCACTGACTTCAGCAAATCGACTTAAAGGTTAATTTCATGTACTTCTTAACCAACCAGAAGATGTCTGACATACAGCTATCATGGAACATAGGCTGGAATTCTGCACGGATCACAAGAAGGTAATTTCACCCACAAAACACAAAGTCAGTACAATTTTCAGGATATTAGTGGAGCACTTTGAGCACATTTCACTTGAAGACGTGAAATGCACTATATCAAATGCAAGAATTATTATTACTATTATGTTCTTTATCGGAATACTGCCACCTATTAACCAAAATGAAGAATTTGGAGGTATTCGTTTACCCATTCCTTGTGCTAATTAACACTGATTGTGTTGGGAAACTTCTTTAAATATTATTCCATATATCTGTCCTAAAATTTCATATCACAAACAACATTTGCTCCTGTTTATCTGCAGATGTGGCTTATCTTCAAGGAATTCTAGGTGAGGCAGGCATATCCTGCACATAAAAGGAACAGAACCTTCCTGATCTGCATCACCATATGGTCAATGTACCTCATGAGCTATTAGAGAACTCAAATGGGCGTTCTAATAATCATGATAAGGCTGCAATGACTATCCATAAAATATTGCGCACAGCTTACTAAATAAATCAATAGTTTGTTATTTAACTTTGACATGGTTTTCACTGGGAATCAATTACCAAAGAAGCTTATGCAAACAGTAAAAATGGTCCTTATTGAAGCTTAAACCTATTCTCCCCATGGCTCAATGGGTTAACGCCACTGGTGGTGTTGTACAAGGCCATGGAAATGCAGGTTTGAATGTACAAACTGGTGAATCCATATGTTTGAATTTGCTCTGTGCTGTGGTGATATAACAATAATCCTTGCATTTGATATAGTGCCGAATCATGGAAGTAAGTGAGATCTGCTTGGAGATGAACTAGCTTCAAGGTGGCACGTTTGTCATGGAATAGCAGAATCGATTCAATCTCTGTGATGGTCTCAGAAATCCAGTTCCTGAGCCACAGAGGTCCGCAGTACTCCAGGACAATGCTGATTAAAATCCAGCCAGCACAGTTCACTTTTAGGATTTGGAAGCGCAGACCAGTCACTGGGGACAGGGAGGCTTCCCATTCATCTTGTTAATCCTATAAGCAAAAGCCCTAATGGCTAGGTATCCTAGCTGGACAAGCAGCAGGAATAAGGAACATGTTTCAGGTAGTGCTTTCAATGGCAAACTGTGGTTTCATCTGGTTACACTTCAGCAGTACTCCAACGCACATTCTTGGCATTTGCCAACCTGTGCCTAGTACTGTCTAGAATTAGGTCAGCAAAATGTGTCACTCCAAGGAGACAGTGTGCATTCCATTCTAATAAATAAGTCAGGAATTTCCATGCGTAGGTGGGATGCATGGAAGTTTCAGTTTGATTTGGATACTCTTCAGCACAGTGATAAATTTCCACATGGGTCAGACACCCGGCTGACCAAATAAATTTGCGTAGTGTGTACAGAATAACTAACACACTGCTGCGATGCTCCCTGCAGGCAAAGAAACCTTCCAAAGCTCGCTGTGAAGGCCATTAGTTATGATATTGAAGGATTACCCAAATCTGCAAAACAAATACCTCCTTTTATAGAGGGTGGGGGGTGGGGGGGTGCGCGGACAGATTTCTAGATTTTAAAGAAACACAACAAATAAAAATGTGTGTGCTCAGATGTAAAAATAAAAATCTCAATTCCTTTGTATCAAACACCAGCCAATAAATATTTGACATTGGAAAATAAACTTTTAAGCTTTGAAGGTACACTTTGTGTTTTGTGAGACAATGAAAACTCCTCGTGTTGAACAGCAATTAATTGTTTACTTAATTATTGGCAAATATTCACACCACCGAGCAATCAAGATGTCTTACACACCTCAGCAATGGCTACGGGTCTACTTTGTTCACAACAGAAAGGGGCCAATGACTGGGAAACTCTTTTTGTGGCTGACAGCAGGAGGTTGATGATTAACAGTCAACAGATAATCACAGACACGGTGCCCAGCTGTCATCAAAAACTTTCAGTTCGTCAGTTCTGCAGCTGCCAAGATCTTTTGAAAATTGTTTTTACGACTAATAAAAGTTTGGTCACCGTGTTTCTATTCCATGAAATATAGCACAGCCTTTTCATGATATCCCCCAAACGAACAGTAGTGTGCATAGTGCTCGACAATACATTGTACAACATAGCTTCTTACTACACTATGCATTGAACTCTTGAAATTAGCCTTGCTGGAGCCAAAGTTTCAGAGTGCCAGAAGGGTTTGACATATATTGAATTCTGCATGTCCCCAAAATGTTGATCCACTGGATACCCTCTCAGATGGCAAACCGTTTAGGGAGACAAGAGTTACTCGGCCTTGATGTGAGTTCGCTGGTTTCTCTGCTCCACCATAAGTGGCTGAGACTTGAGTTTCTACAACCCTAGCCTCTGGAACTCCTTCCTTCCAACTCTCTGTCTTGTACCCTTGTATTTTGCCTTCACGTTCTGCCTCAAATCTGACCACATCCAACACAACTGTAGCCACCTCCCTTTCTCTTCTCCCTCCATCCAACACTGGCAACTAACACTGTCATGAAGAGTACTGTATAAATGCAAGTTGCTGCTGTTGTTTGAAGAAACCTTTTTGCCTAGTTGATCTCATTCATCCATAATACGCGTACTGTCTTCCCATCAAGATCATGCAGAGTCCTAGACTCAACCACACTTCCTGTCAACTTGGTTCCATTGATTAATTACCTGAACGATAAATAAATTAATCCTTGTATTTTGGAAATTTAAAAATTCAATCATAATTTGGAAATTGGTTTAATGCAATTAGTAGGTTAATGCCTAAAACAGAACCGTGTGATAGTTGAAAACTGATACAGAAGTAGGTTTTGTGACCTGGATTCATGGAAGTCATGATTGAGAAAGTCGTCGGGAAGGGATGGGAGAGTGAAGGGCTTGGGTAAGGCATCACTTTTGGTATGTCCAAGCAACTGTACGTTGACACAAGAAGATTTTCTTGTGTATATATTATTAAGTCTCAGGATTCGTGAGAGAAAGCAATCTTATGTTTTAGTTACAAATTGTTTTGCCTGGAGCTTCATTGCTGCAATTGTTAGAGGCTGTTACTCTAAAGCAGAGACCTGTGAGACACTTGGAAAATGCTAAAATAATGCTTGCAACTTACTCATTACAATCAATGATTTATTATTCTCTACCTTGTACACAGTGGCACAGGAATCCTGTGTCACCTCTTCACCTCCAACATGGAGATTAAACTGATTCCGTTGTTCATTAGTTATGGCAGCAGTGTGGTAGTGTCGCCTGTGTTTAACAATGATAGAAAACAAATAAAAGTCTTCCCTTAAAAAATCATATTTGTACTTGATATCAATAAAAAAAGTCTGTTTGGAAATGAATGGAAAAATAATTTTACAATATAAATTTACATTTATGCAGCGCTTTCACATCGGGAAGATGTCTCAAAGTGCTTGACACCGTTGGCTAGGCACCTGAACTGGGCAAAGAGAACCAAGGGGTAAAGATGACCGAAAGCTCCATCAAAGTGAATACATCTCATATTTCAATTGCTTTTGCCTTTCTCATGTATTCCCTTGGTAGCCACAAATCTCCCATGTCTATTACTCAGAGGAAATTAATGACAGATCCCATGTTAAATTTTCCAGCAACACTAAAGAGGGGCAGATTGTAAAGGTGACATATACTCAGGAGGAAAGACTGATTTCTTTGTATTGCAATTTGCACCATAAGGACCCCAAAGGGGAGACTCTATTGTTAAGTGGAAGGCTGCATAAATCCATGACTTAATAAAGTTGCCTGTGTAAGGGGAATGTAGTAGAATATGCAGGAGTGAACAGGCTTGGTTCAATTGGTAACACTCTTGCTTCTAATCTTATAGGTGTTATATCAACTGCAGGAACTATAATAATAATAATCATCCTTGCATTTGATATTGCACCTTACCATATTTTTGTGGTCTCAAAGTGCTTCGCAGCCTATACTGTAAGGTGAATTGACTATATTTTGTGGATGAAACGTGGCAGCCAATTGCACACAGCAGAGTCCCATAAACAGTCATGGATTGAGTGACCAATTTATAATTTTTTTTAAGGAGTTATTATCCCCAGAAAAGCAATCCGCTAATCGACCACCAACATAATATCCTCACTGAAGAAAGCAACAAATTAAGGTGAATTAAGGGAGTTCTTCATATCATTTCATGCAATTGGTGATGTGGACAACAAAAGCATAACATTCAATTCAGCAATCAAAGTCATAACTGCTATATTATACAGACAATTGATCTGTAAACAGATGCTCTCTCAAGCTCGTGTTGTAGGAGTTTTCTTCACTACCCAGTCCAATGGTTGAAAAATATCTCTCGCAACAGCTTCATAGAAATTTCACTTTCCTGTTTGCAGTTTGAATCAACTTCAGTGTTTCTAGGAAGTGAAATGTTGACATTTCTTTAAACCATCGCCCACAGCCAGCATTCAGCCGTCTTTTAATTAGTATGAAATGGAAGCTTATCAGCAGCAAAAGTAATCACTGTGTGGCCGTGACTATACAGATGCCCCTACTATATGCAACCAATCTTCAGCCCCAGAGCAAAATCTTTTTGGGTTCACTGGCTCACTCCATCCCTCTCCCCCCGCTTTTCCTTTTATTTAGACTGAAAATTCACAGAACAAGCATGTTTGCAAACATGTTACACAGCACACATACAGTCATTGCTGAGAAAAAGAAATGTGATTCGAACCTATAGATTGAAATAATTCTTCTGTAACCCACCAATATCCCCTCCCCATCCATAAGTATTCTATGTTAAGAATAAGAAAGCCAGCCAGGTTTCCTGTTCCTACTCTCGATCCAGTGCTTCTCAGGAAACAATTTTTCATTTAATCCCCTTAGGAACATTAAGGGCATACAGCTCCAAGACTGAACCAGTTCATTAGATCAACACGGCAGATCTATTATGCCTACTTCTGCCCACCATTAATTCACCTTGCTCAAAAAAATAAAAAATTTGCTCACTCAATCCACAACTGGTTGTGGGATACTGCTGTGTGTAACTGGCTGCCGTGTTTCACCCACAAAATACACAATCACTACAGTTCACAGTATATTCTATGAAGCGCATCTCGATTCTTTGAGATGTCTAGAAGACCATGATAAGGCAAGATATCAAATGCAACAACAACAAAACGACAAAATTACACTTATATAGCACCTTTCACGTCAGAAGGAAGCTCCAAGGCGCTGAATGCAAGGATCATTGTTGTTATTATTAGCCTTACTTTCCAACTACTGTATCTATGTTGTTTTCAAACATTCCAGTCGGTTCAGTCTCCTCCACCACCATCCGAGGTAATGGATTCCGAACATGGAGATCAAACTCTAAAGTATGAGTTCTGGTTGCCCAGTAGGCTGTAGTTTCATTGTCACAGTGAACAGAGGAGCTTATTAGCTGCAGTGTTTTATATAGTCCTGTTATTCATTTTTGTGAGCCAAGTATTAAAAGACCATAAATATTAAAGTTGGGTGCTTGATCTGAAAACTAGATAATGAATTAACATAGATAACTGTATTGATCAGTTTTTCCCATGCAATCACATGCGATATTTGATCTGCTTGGAGTCTGTCTCTAACATTTTTTATTTCAAACTCCAGTATGCCTTTCAAAAACTTGTCAGTTTAACAAATTCTAAATCAGCCAACCAGTAATCTGTCCATTCAGGCAGATTTAAAATTGGGATTATCAGCAAGTAGACTGACTGAGCATTTAAATTACATTTTAAGTGAAACAGCCAAGAGAATGCGAAGTAATTCTGGAATTCAAGAGAGGAAGAATTTGTACTTTACATGTTACAGTATACGGTTACTGAAGGATACATAATATGGTTGTATAGAAAGGAGAAAAAGAAGGGCTTTATTTTCATGAGTACTGTACTGTGTAGTCCTTGCATTTTTGATATAGCGCTTTTCACGTCTTCTAGACATCTCAAAGCGCTTCATAGAATATGCTGTAAAATGAATTGACTGTATACACGTAGATACCAAAAATCCCATGATGTTATAAGAGTTAGCAGTTTCTCCTGGCGTCTTGGCCAACAATGCCCCAGATCAGTGAGGCATTTGCCCTATAGTTGTGTTATAATAATAACAATCATCCTTGCGTTTGGTATAGTGCTTTTCACTTCTTCCAGAAGTCTCAAATCACTTCACAAAATATATTGTGAAGCGAATTGACCGTACATTTAGGTTAACAAAAGCAGGTCACTACACTTAACGGTAATTCGGTAAGTACTTGGGATATACTGCAAGTCCCAGTTCACCTGTGATTTTAAGTGACTCTTAAAATCTGCCTTCATATTACTCCCATGAAGGATCCTTTCAAGTTTCCTTCACACATTGTAGTTGCATGAAAGAAAAAGAAATCAAACAAAATAATCTGTAACAGGATTGATGTGAAGAATAAATATATAGATTTTCCACACTTGTGCATGGTCTCAAAAGTAGTTTAACTGTCTATGTTGAAATAGCTTGTAACAGGATTCAACAGCACTTGCAAATATATTAGCCCATGGCACTACTTGAATAGAGAAGGACGATAATATAATAATTATAATAATAATCCTTGCATTTGATATAGCGCTTTCCACATCTTATCAATGTCCCAAAGCGCTTCACAGAATATACTGTAAAGTGAATTGACTGTATATTTGTGGGCGAATCGCGGCAGCCAATTGCTCACAGTAGTGTCCCACACACAGTCGTGGATTGAAGTGACCAATTTTATAATTGTGTTTTTTTTTTGGAGGGATTATTATTAGGTGTGTGGAGTAAGGAAACTTGCCCAAGGTTTCGCCCTGACCTGCCTGGATTCGAACACAGGTCTCCCCAGCTTGGTCTTCCCAGCTTGCAAGACAAGTGCTCTAACCACTGAGCCACAGGAGCTCCGCAAGATGCTTCCAGTGTCCTGGCCAACAATTCACCAGATTAAAATTGGTAATTTACTTCATGACTGCGTGTGGGTTATTGTGTGCAAAAATGAATATTGTGTTGCCTTACAAATTACAGTCATTATACTTTACCATATATCCTGTGAAGCGATTTGAGACATCCTCCAGAAGTGAAAGGCGCAATATCATTAGTGCTAAAATATACCTGGGTTAACAATGAATTTGGCATCTAGTCTTATAGCAAGTCTTGCAACTATAACTATGAAAATGGGAGTAGTTTTCACTTCCCATCCTCATGTCAACACCATTCATGACTGCCAAATTAGCACCAATTGTGCCAACTTGGAGAGCAATGACATGTCCAGTGGGAACATGTTTTGAGTCTATCCAAACTCATTTTGCTTAGGAGCTTTAATAGCCCCCAGAAGCCCCATTCACATTGCAGCTGGACATTTGCATTTACTGTGATTTTGTTTTACTGTAGCTGGTTTACCAAAAATTCCCATGTGTAAACAGCGTGGGTTTATTTACTCCTGTCCTTGTTGAAAATAAAACTTCTGCTTACTGGAAATGGAATGTTGATTGGAGACGTGAAGCAAGCCTGTACAACCTTGGAATCTCTAATGTGAATCTTGCATCAGAGTGTTTGGGCTAATTCAACTCACAGTACATATCTCCTGCCTTGTCAGGTGGGTGTCTTACACATATGCTGAAATGGAGCGGATAGGAACCCGTAGACATAGTAACAGAGGACCAAGAATAAACCATTCAGCCCATTAAACTTGTTCCACCATTCAAGTGGACCATCACAACCAATTTCCCTGCCTGTTCCTCATTTCCTTCATACCTTGCTTCCTAAGTATCTATCCATCTCACTTTAAAAGATCTCAATTGATTCTATGTTGACAAACCTGCACTTTCAGTTACTGTGCCTTCTGGAACTTGTTTCCAAAATAACTCTTTACCTCGCCTCCTCTCTCCTTGCCATCAGAACCTTCTTAAAAATAGTGTTTACACCATTTTTTGATCAACGTCCCTAATTCATTTCCTTCCTATCCTCAGTTAAATGCTTGAAGACATGCATTCTGTGCGAAAGACACTATATACAGTAAGCGCAAGTTGTTTACATTTCACATTCCCTCAAGCCTTTCATAGAATCATAGTATCATAGAATTTTATGGCACAAAAGGAGACCATTCGGCCCATCTAGTCTGTGCCGGCTCTGTGAAAAGAGCAACTCAATCCCACTGCCCCGCTCTCTCCCCATAACCTAACAGACCTGTTCTCCCTAAAGATCTAAATAAAGATCTAATTCTCTTTTAAAAGCTGTTATTGAATCAGCCTCCATCACCTTTTCAGGCAATGCATTCCAGATTCGAACAACCCACTGAATGAAATAAATTCTCCTTAGCTCCACTCTGCTTCGTTTTGAAACTATTTTAAATCTGTGACCACTCGTCACAGATTCGCCCACCAGTGGAAACAGTTTTTCCTTATTCACCCTGTCGAATCCCCTCATGATTTTATAAACCTCTATTAAGCCTCCTCTGAACCTTCTCTATTCCAAAGGGAATAAACCTAGCCTATCTAGCCTTTCCCCATAACTGAAGTCCCTCAATCCTGGTACCATTCTAGTAAACCTTCTTTGCACCCTTTCCAATGCCTTAACATCCTTTCTATAGTGTGGTGATCAGAATTGGACACAGTACTCCAGCTGAGGCCTAACCAAAGTTTTATAGAGGTTAGTCAGCACTTCCTGACTTTTGTACTCTGTACCCCTATTTATAAAGCCTAGTATCCCGTATGCCTTCTTAGCGGCTTTGTCTACCTGTCCTGCCACCTTCAAAGAGTCGCTAATACAAATCCCCAGGTCTCTATGTTCCCTCACACCCCTTAAAATTGTTGTATCTATATTGCCTCCCCTCATTTCTTCTCCCAAAATGTATCACCTCACACTTCTCTGCATTAAACTTCATCTACCATGTGTCTGCCCACTTTACTATTTTGTCTATATCGTCTTGCAGATGGCTACTATCCTCCTCACTATTTATTATTATCCCTAACTTAGTATCATCTGCAAACTTGGAAACTGTGCTCCCCACACCCCAGTCCAAATCATTAATATATATTAAAAGAAATAAGAATTTCAATGAAAAATGAAGAATGTTTTCCAATCTGTTAGATCAGTACGGATCATGAATTGGACTGAATGCAGTTAAGCACAGTTAGCCATGCTTAAGAAGAGTATGCAAACCAAACTGAGAGTTCCAGGCATCTCACCTAAACATGGAAATTCCCATGTATTGGAATGCCCCAATATCTAGTCTGCTGCTCGAAGCAAGGCTGTTGAGGCAGGCTGGCTGAGCTGTTACCAGAGATGCTTTGAAGTACTGCGGATCGAACTGGTAGAGGGACATAAACCGTCACAGAGCATTGACTTAATTCTGATATTCCATTGCTTGGCACATCACCATGGAACTCCGTCCATGCTCAGCCTACATATATCACTCCACAAAGAGGTTAATCAACAAGAATCATATGGTGTTCGTGTGTGGATAAGTATGTGGGAATCATAGTAATAGTTGTATACAGAACATTGCCAGATCTTCTCACTCCAATATTAACACTTTTGCATTTGGAGTCCTGTAGCTCAGTGGTTAGAGCACTCGCCTTACAAGCGACCTAGGTTCGATTCCAGGTAGGGTGAAACCAATGGTTAAGTTTCTTACTCCACACATCTAATAATAATTCCTTAAAAAACCCCAATGATTAATTGATCATTTCAATTCACGATTGGAACCGAATGGAACCAAAATGATTCCATATATGCCTCATTGAAAGGCAGTCAAAATGGGACATTAATCATGTACCTGATGTTTGGTGACCCAACGAGCAAAAGTTAAAACAAAACCTGTATGAACCGGTTCAGCTAAGCTAGGGCAACAGCACCGCTACCTCTCAACAGTTACTTATTAACTATCATTCATTTGACAGAATCAATATCTCCAGCTAAGAAGTAAACACTCCACTCACACAGACTGCCTGACCCTATTGTTTTTCAAATTTACGTAAGGTAATTTGTTTTAGAAATATCCTACTGGAAACAAAAGAACAGAAAGAAGCAGGATTCTTTTTATCTTTGAGGGTATGTAAAGCACTTTTAAAAAGGCTCTGCGTTTACCTCCCCCTATTGTATGATGATCCTGGCTGCACAGAAGCCCTGGCTTTATTCAGGTGGACAATGTAAAGTCAAGTGGAAACTCACAATGGCATTTGGGAACTTCGTCTCATAGGTGGCTTTTCTATGGACACTGTGATTAGTATATCTGATCTCCCTGCAGTCACCCACCCTGTACCCTGACATCATGCAATAGCCATTGATGTGTTTTTTTTTGAAGGGATTAATACAGCCCTGGCCTGTTTACTCACAACTTTGATCTCGTGCTTACTAGGACTTGGAGTCCTATGTCTTATCGGAGGTGAAATCAGCTTTATCTCTTCCTAGTAGCAGTGCCACAGAAATCCAGTTCTGGGATGAGATACCAAACACGAGCCATAATTTTGCTGTGCTGTTCTTCACAGTGGGTCATACACACGTAATATTTGGTACCAGGTATTTGGTACCAATAACAGCTAATGTTATTGAACAAATGACAAATTTCAATGATAGAACTGGAAGGTGAGAGATGATTACAGAATGTATCCCAAATAATTCAGTTGCCAAGTTCGCTGTTACAACACAGAAAGATCCCTAGTTCAATCACTGTGTGGTGGGCTACCTGATTTTGACGGAGGTGTTTGTCAATGCCAACTAATAACAGTGTTAATAATCCTGCATTGATGTAGCACCTTCCCAAGGTGCTATATAAATATGCATTTGTATCGCATTGTAAATGTGGCAGCCAATCTGCACACATCAAATCTCCCAATGTCCCATAAACAGCACTGAAATTAATGGACAGTTCTATTTGGGGCATTATTGGCCAGGATACCAGAAGAAACTCTCTTTTCAAATAGTGTAATAGGATCTCTAATGTGGATCTTTAACATCTAGCAGGTAGACAGGAGCTTGGTTTAATATTTAATCTGCAAGACAGTGCCTCCAACAACCCCCCATATTGACTGGAGTGTCAGCCTTGACCTGTAAATTCACAGTCCTGATGTGCGGCCTGAACTCATAACTGTCTGATTCAGAGATGACAGTACTGCCCACTGAGGCAGGCTGAAACTGCAACTCAATAATAATTGCTTGAGGCCCTACGGGTAAGTATCAGTATGAAGAACAAAAAAGCTGACACACCAAATATGACCATACAACAGTTATAGGGATGCAGAATATTCATCGGAAAACCACGGTAATCGTTCTCACCCATAGAATAAACAGGAAATCTCCATGGTGACAATGAGCTTGAGCTGTACTTTCATCTATGCAGCTCTTGTATGCTTTGGGCTCCATCGCGCCCATGAAAGAATGCCACTGGTGATTATGGCGGCCATTCCATTGCTGATCACATTTACAGCCTCTTTGAACAGGCAGCTGAATGTCGCCTTCACTCTGCTTCTTGTAGGGGCACAAACTCACAGTGCAGGCTGACACTCCATTGTGGCGCTGGAGTGCTCTTCGTTGCCTTTCGGATGAGACATCTCGCCCACAAATATACAGTCAATTTTCCTACTCTCCTTCCCCCTATCCCGACCACTCCCCCCACTCTGCTCTGGTCCCTTCCTGACTGTTCAGTGTCTTGAGGCATCCTCCCGACGTAAAAGGAGTGAAACTCCTTCGAAAAAAAGAGAAGGGTGTTTTTCCGAGTGTCCTGCACAATAATCTTCCTGATAAATTGATCGTTCACCTTCTGGCTATTTGTGAGAATATGATGCGTGCAAATTGGCTGTTGCATCTACATATAATACACAGTAATAAGACATTTTGATGTAGTAGGCCCCACATAAAATACAAGGATTATTATTTTTATTATCTGTTTAAAGTCACGCGTACGAGCAGTGTTTCAGGGAGATGGTGGTGGCTGGAGGAAAATGAGCAGGCGTTTATCTCTGGTTGTTTATTCAAGGTTGAGTTGAACTGCATTGATTCACAGCTGGTTTGAAACTGGCTGCTCGAAGTTGGCATCTTCACTGCACAGTTACAGTGCAGCAAACAAAATCTGCACCCTTTGCGTGATGCATCCTAATGTAGAGCAGCTACAAGCCAAGGCTAAACTAAAATGAGCAGCTGCTGGGCCAATGAGGTTGGGGGGGGGGGTGGGGGTGGGGGTGCTTCACAGCACACAGTGATCTGACACAAAGCAGCTCAAAATGATCGATACCAATACACGAGCTCGGTGATGGCATCTTGAATTTGCTCCTGGGAAACAAAGTGAGAGAAACCGATCTTCTAACAAGCCTGGGCAGCGTAGCTTTTGAAAAATCATCATGACTACCAACAAGTTATGATACTGAAATGAACAGTAGAATTATAATGACCTATTCTTTTTATTTGACGGCTGAAATATTGCAAGCTCTTGCAATTCCCTCAAATCAACAAAGCTAGCTATATTTGAGGTGTAACTTTACAGATTTAAGAGCGGCATCATAGCAGGAGGAAACAATTTGAGGGCCAAAACACTACCGTCTTAGCCCAAAATAATGATCGCTGCTATGTTACAATTTAAGACTGCACAGAACTCTGTAAATTTCTTGAATTTAATCTTAATTTCGCCCACAAATATAGAGTCAATTCACTTTACAGTATATTCTGTGAAGCACTTTGAGATGTCCAGAAGATGTGAAAAAGCGCTATATCAAAATGCAACAATTATTAATTTAGAAGCTGCCTCCTTTGACAAGCACTGCAGAAAACTATCTCCAAATTAAGATTGAATTGTACGAGTTTTCCACAATTCTGCACAATCTTCTATTTTCATACAAGCCTGTGTTACACATTGTAATTTTGGTTCCTCCAGACTGCGATAAACTGCACATTTTACCTATGACAAATAGTCTCACTGTTTTTCCCAGAAATGTTTTGTGTTTAGAATGTTTGCAATCGGTTTAAAAAGTGCAAAAGCTTTTCGGCAGTATTATCGTAATTGCGAACTTGCACAAAAAACATAAAAAAACATTTAACAGAAGTAAACTTGTCACCCTTTTCAATTCGCACCAACCAGGAAGCCCATCGCTGCTCACAAAAGAAAAACCTGACTTTTCAAGCGCATTGAAAATGAATATCCAGCACCTTTCTAGCACCACGTTGTTCAGTAAGTTGCACACTATTGCTCGGGCAATAACTGAAACATACAGAGTGAGATAAAGTGTTGAGGCTTGGGGATTGTTTTTTGTGGGATGGACGGACATTTGGTGACAAATATAGTCTATCCCGACTTAAGGCAATTAATTCAGGATACTGTCATAAACTCTTCAGCTCTCTGACAGCTTGAAGCCGAAATAAAAATGCTAGTTCTCCAGGGAACAGGGAGAAGATAGTTGGCTCTTTTCTGGACTGTTTGCTCACAGGCCCAGGGAGCAATCTCTCTCGCAGAATGAAATGCAAGGACACAAACAATGTACCAGGGAGAGAATAGAAGATGGGAATGAACAGTTTGAACTATTTGCTCAGCAGAAGGGCAGCCACAATGGTCGGCCAATGGCTTTCCCATGCATCAACTGGGGCTTTTTAGACCCTTTTGTTACCGAGCTTCTTCCTCTGGCCAGATAAGAGCACAGCTGCGAGTAAGGCTTCATACATACCCACCCCTCCACCCACCCACTTTTAACTCCCTTAATAACACTTACTGTATGACATTTTATTCAGCTGTTTACACTATTCGTAGCTTTCCACTTTGTGTTTACGAACCCAAAACAATGCCGTCAATATCTTAACACCATTTAATTATCAGATGGCAAACAGTATGTTTTCAGCCGCATATCCCATCAATTAAATTTTTCTGAATATACAAAGGTTTACAGAACATAGATTTCTTTCTACTTTTTCAGCTACAGAACAATCTTGTCCAGTCTTAAATCCAAAGCAGGAAAAAGGGATCTGGATATTGTTAGCATGCTGTGGTATGTAAGACCTTGTTTTGGTGAGACTATCTTGAGCTTTGTTTGCATTGCAACCCCCCCCCCCCCCCCCCACCCCGTCCGAGATTGCAATCTGTTCAGTTCACAGTGATCCGAACTGAATGTGCTCTTGCACTGTCTACACTCACCTCTGCCCCAAATTGGATCACGAGCCAGGTGGCATTAACTCTTGGAGTCCTGTAGCTCAGTGGATGGAGCCCTCGCCTGGAAAGCGAGAGACGGGGGTTTCATGTCTGGCAGAGCAAAACATTAGGCAACAACAACAACAACATAATTACATTTATAGAGTGCCTTTCACGTCGGGATAATGTGCCGAGTCGCTGAACAGTCAGCGGTCAGGACCTGAGCAAGGGGCACTGGTGGGGTAAGGGTTAGGGTGAGGGGAGGCAGAGAGATGGGAGGGCAGCTGAAAGGGCAGCACAGTTGAAAAGGAGAGTCTTGAAACCGGCCTTGAAGGAGGCAAGGGAGGAAACGAGACAGAGGAGCTGTGGGATCGAGTTCCCAAGTGTGAGGGCAGAAAAGCTGAAAACCCGGCTACCAATGGGAGGGCAGGTTGGGCCTGAGAAATGAACAGAGGACAGGTTGGTAGGGAGTCAGCAGGTCGGAGAGATAGAAGCGGGCAATGCCATGGATGGCCATGAAAGCGAGGATAAGGATCTTGAATTCTATCCTCTGGTGGATGGGGAGTCAATGGAGCCAGGTGAGGGTGGAATTGATGGGAGCGAGAAGCCTGAGCGGGAAAAGACAAAAGGCAAGTTTCCTTACTCCACACACCTTTCAGTTTATCTAGCAGTAAATAGGTATCCAGTTGTAAGACAATTGGAGGATGGCTTATCCAAGGGTGATAATTCTTTCAAAAAAAATTACAAAACGGTCACTTCAATCCAAGACTATTTGTTGGACACTGCTGTGCGCAATTGGCTGCCATGTTTTATCAATTCACTTTACAATATATTCTGTGAAGGGCTTTGTGATGTGTCAAAGACGTAATAAGGCACCATATTAAAAAATGCAAGGATGATTATTATTATTGGAGGAACAGAGAAGCAAATGGTCTGCTCAAAACATCCCTGTTTAAAGGAACGTTTCCTTCATTCATTAAAAATAATGTACAACTTTTTAATTTACAAGCGCCTGATGCAACATTGGACACTGAAGTATGTTTTTCCCAGTCACTTCATGAATCAATATAGCAGATTTTCTCGCCAAAGAAAACAAAAGCTTTTGCTAACTACACTTTTAATGAAAGCGATGTTCCCTTGTTAAGAGTAAAATATTTACTGTGGGAATATTATGTGGAAACCTGTGGTTAGAGGACGTGCCTTACAAGCGAGAGACCCGGGTTCAATTCCAGGCAGGGCAAAAGTTTCCTTACTCCACACGCCTACTAATAAGCCCTCGAAAAATTAACAATATATTGGTCATTTCAATCCAAGATGTTTGGGGGACATTGCTCTGCACAATTGCCTGCCGTGTTTTGCCCACGTGTATATGGTCAATTCACTTTATGGTATATTCTGTGAAGCACTTTGAGACATCTAGAAGACGTGAAAAGAGCTATTTCAAATGCAAGAATTATTATTATTATTAGTCTCAATTAATATCGCAGTGTCTTCCATTTCTCATTAATTCGGCTTCAAACCAACTCAGAACTAATATGCAGAAATGCTCATTGAATATTGTTGAGGTAGTGGGAGAGGAAGTAGTTTGGGGTGTAGTGAAAAATAAGAACGCTTTTGATATGCTGTGATTGTTCTCTCCCCCACCCCACTGCATCTTTGAAGAAATCAATAGAAAATTCACATCATCTCTTTCAGACATGGGGATTCAATGCCAAATAAACAGGACAGCAAAGGATTCGGATCCAATTTCACGGACAAAGTTACTGTGAATAACCAGAAAATTTACTCACAAGGAAAGGAAAAGATAGAGTATATTAAGTGGAGGGAAACATAGGAAACAATAGAGGCATTATCAGCTTTCATGCTTAATTTTATGTTTTAATTATGAATTTCCATTCATATTTTTTAATTAAATATAAAATAAAAAAATTTAAGTGAAGTGAGTTGTTTGGTGGCATTTCTGCAGCATTCTGTTGTTCCCCTACCCCACCAGGCTCCTCACTCCCTCAAGAAACAAAATCATAACCCATAACTCTGCTTCTAACAGGGGAAGTGTGACTTTAGAGAACAAAGCCTATCTGCAGGCAAGACACATAAAATCTGTTTGAAAACCTGGCAAGGCTTCAAGTCAATAAAAATCTAATAAAAAGCCATTAAATTCTTGAAGACTTTTTTTTACTCTGTCTTTGAACAGTGTCACTGTGTGAGTTTCTGGTTACAGGAATGCAGTGCTGGGCACCTCTTTGAAAAATTACAAAGTCAGCAAGTCAGTGCTCAATGATAGAAACTGAATACGATTCAATTAGATAATATTAAGCATTAAAATGAAAGAAAGGATCCATACACCTGCAACACATAGGAAGATCAGACCATTCCCTTGGAGCTGCTTGAATCTTTACTTTAAAAAAATCCCTCAGTATCTCTCTCCTGCTGGGTGGTCAAAAGCTGAGCATGAAAAGCCAAAGGCTTCACATTGTCTAAGTGTAGCCTTAAGAACTGACCTCGCGTGTCTCTAGAGAAGACAAGCACCTGTCTGTTTGTCCCTGGTGATCCATTGCTCATCTTTGCTCATCACTGTCCCACAATCACCATTGCACAAAACACACATGACTGTGTTTTCCTGACAAAACAGCAACGATCTAAAGTTCTCTGTAAACCCATGGCAGTCATATATTTTTCAATATTCCACCTTTGTGTTGAGCTTTCCCTTGGCCAATATCCGGTCAGAAGTTTTATTTCATGTGTAAGTGGATCTGACATAGGTCTAAAATAACTTCATTATTCTGCTTCTTGATGTAAACTAGCAACATGTCAATTAATTTTACCACTGAGCAGTATTAATTTTTTTCTTGAATGCGACTAACACTAAAATGTATAAAGTTTGTGCAGAGCAGCTATGCATTTTTAAGCTTTAATAGTAATACTAGTGAAAAAAATTCCATGTATTCTAATGACACAAATACAGAAATGTATCAAGGATTTTTTAATACAAAGTATGTATGATTGCAGAACATGCTTTGGTTACAGGGAACTGCAGCAGGCATTTCAGAATGGCACTTTGCACCCTCATTTCTTTTTAATAGTCCATTTTTTTTGCCTCCTTTTGTCCTCAAGGGGATAACTTATACGAGGCTTTTCTAATGCAGAATATTGGGACGTGATCAGTAACATAGTCCAGTTGAGACTTGTCTTCACCTATGTAGGCTTTCCAGCAGGGGTCTCTGGATAGACATCAGTAAGCGCAGGGTACCCTTTTAAGTTCACTGGTTCAGAAAGACTGACTCCAATGTAAGGGTCTGCAATTTGTGGAGTCCTGCAGCCCAGTAGTTGGAGCACTTACCTCTTAACAGTTTTGATTGTGCAGAATTGTGGAAAATTTTTCAATTCAGTCATAATTTGAATACCAGTTTTTGAAATTCTAAAAAGATCGGCTTTTATATTGAAAGCGAATTTGAAAAAAATTCCACACTTTTGAATCTTGAATTTTAAATTTGAAGCCTTATATTTTGAGGCACAAATGTCTCATAGAAGAAATCTAGGCAGGATTGCAGAGATATAATTCTCCCACCACTAAACTTTAGTATAGATATAGAGCCTTATCCCGACATGAAAGGCGCTATATAAATGTAACGTACCTGACGTGGACAGTGGATAGTTCAGGGAATTCTTTTCTTTTGCTTATTTGTTCATTTTCTGCATTTTCTTCTCTTGAAATGTGCTGAATGTTGACCTTGCGTGAATATCCTTGGTTATCCAGGCAATCTACTTCAGTGGGACCTTGCTGAACACAAATTAGCCGCTGCGTTCACCCAAAAAAACATAGTCACTTCACTTTACAGTATATGCAGTGAATTAATCCTTGATGAAGGATTTCAAACGGAAATCTTACTCAAGGAATCTGTTTGAAATATTTGTGTGTTCCACCCCCCAACATCAATGCTAGAATAAGCATAACAAGGTTGTAACTGGACCACTTGCTCAGTAACACTATAGGTGCCGGAATTCAGTTCATACACCAGCACAAATATCGCTTCAGCATATACTGTATTTACATACATATATACTGTATATGTAATAATATAAAAGAACAACAGTACCACTGACTCACTAGAATAGATACAGTAACAATAATACCATTCTGTAATGAGTGGTTCAATGACAACAATATTAGTGCACATCTGGGACTCTGTAGTTTGGAATGGATCCTCATAAGCATGGTAATGTGTCTTAAACAACAGTCTATATTTATATTGGAGCTCCTGTGGATCAGTGGTTAGACCACTTGTCTTGCAAGCTGGGGAGACCAAGCTGGGGAGACCTGTGTTCGAATCCAGGTAGGTCAGGGCGAAACCTTGGGCAAGTTTCCTTACTCCACACGCCTAATAATAATCCCTCCAAAAAAAAACACAATAATAAAATTGGTCATTTCAATCCACGACTGTGTCTGGGACACTGCTGTGTGCAATTGGCTGCCGCAATTCGCCCACAAATATACAGTCAATTCACTTTACAGTATATTCTGTGAAGCACTTTGGGACATTGATAAGATGTGGAAAGCGCTATATTAAATGCAAGGATTATTATTATTATTATTATATAGCACCCTTCACCTATACTAGAACACTTAACAGTGGTGGAGCTAAGCCAGTTGTGTCAGATCCTCGGCTGAAACAAACACACAATCTGAGTCAACAGGAATTCTAACCAGATTACTTTGTAAGTAAAGTCTGTTAATAAATTAATAAATTAATAAATTAATAAATTAATGCATGCATGCATATGTATGTATGTATGTATGCATACATACATACATACCACCAGGTATCAGGGTTGGAGTCTGAGTGATGTAAAGCAGTGCAAGCCCAATATCAACTCTCCATCTTTTGCCTCCACACTGCTCAGCCTGCCTCACTCCCAGAGAGAACCTAAATAAGTGGAGTCCTGCAGCTCAGTGGTTAGAGCACTCGCCTCGCAAGCGAGAGGACCTGAGTTTGATTCCCGTGCAGTGAGAAAGTTTAGGCACGTTTCATTAATCCACACACTTCTGCTTACTTAGCAGTAAGAAGGAACCCAGTTGTAAGTCAATTGGTGAATTGCTTTTCCGGGGGTAATAATTCCTTTTACTCAAAAAATTTAGTCACTCAATCTATCACAGTTTGTGGGACACTGCTGTGCGCAATAGGCTGCTATGTTTTGGCCCCAAATATGCAGACAATTCACTTTACAGCATGTTCTATGAAGTGCTTTGAGATATCTCGAAGATGTGATAAAGCATTATATTAAATTCAAGGATTACTATTATTATAATAAAGAGTTTGATTGAAACATAGGTGGTCACATTTTCATGTTTGTGCTCAGGAATACAAAATGCCTTCAGGCAACACATGGGTAAAAGTGGAAGAAAAATGAAAACAGCAGAGCTCACTTTCAGATTAGATACCCGGTGGATGTAGTTATTGAAATGCTTCACTAAACTGAGAACCATATGAGATTAGTTTGTGTTGAAAGAAGTGGCAGTTGAAAAAGCTCAGGATTTGATAGTACAAAGAAGAATCTACAGCACGTTAAGTGACTCGCTGCTTGCCTCAAGCTAATGTCACGTTAATACAACCACTCCAACAGCTTTCTTCAAACGTCAAACAGCAACATTTCAGTACAAATCATTTATTAAAATTGGGAACACTGTAGATTAGCAGAAGACAGTGCCACTACAGATATTGTTATTTTCCCAAAGAAAAGTTGTGAAACCCTTCATTGTGAAAGCCAGAGAAATAAACTCTAAGGTTTGATCCAAAATTTTCTGCTGAAATTACGGATTTCAGCAAAGACAATCATAAAAGAGTTAGGGTTAGCCTGGGGAGAGGGATTCTTCCCATTCAGCTCTTGTCAGCCACAGCTACAGCCCTAGCAGGTAGGGTGGTCTAGACAAACTAGCAGTATGGAGCTTGCCAGACAGTGGCAGGCTATGAGATTTTCGTTGGTTAAACTTCAGCATTACCGCTTGAGCCTTGACTCTTGCCAACCTGTGCCTAAAACTCTCTGAAATTGGGTAAGCAAGGTGCACCTCTCCAGGGCAAGACTGTGCATTCCATTTGAGACACAAGGGACAATTCCTTGTGTTGGGTCATGCTGGTACATATCTACGCTATAATAAAAATCTTTGCATTTAATGCAGCATTTTATCACAGTTACTAAATGCATCAAAAGATTTTACTGTGAAGTAGGGTCCGTCGATATTGAAATTTTCCGATATTGATATATCGGTTTGCCCATATCGATATATACCGATATATCGATATCGTTTTTTTGGTCTGCGCATTCGCGCGCATTCGGAGGTGCGCAAGTAGAAAAAGTCTGCATCATACCAATATATACCAATATATCGATATATCGCCGGACATGATATACCGATATTTGCGATATATTGATTTTTTTCATATAGAATTTTTTGATATATCGATATATTTTAAATTCCAATATCGGCATATCGATGTGAAAATTATATCGATATAACCGATATATCGATATATCACCGGACCCTACTGTGAAGGATACTGACTGTGTTCTTCTAAGCAAACACAGCAGCCGATTTGCACTAAGCCACATCCTGCAAACAGCCATGAAGTGAATGGCCAATTTATTTGGGGGATTGTCGGCTGTGTTATAAGAACATAAGAAATGAGAGCAGGAGTAGGCCATGCGGCCCATCAAGCCTGCCCCGTCATTCAATCATGGCTGATATTCTACTCTATCTCCAGCTACCTGCCTTATCCCCATACCCCTTAATCCCTTTATAAATGAGAAATCTATCTAACTCAGTCTTGAATATGTTCAAGGACTGAGCATCAACAGCCCTTTGGTGTAAAGAATTCCATACATTCACCACCCTCTAAGTGAAGAAGTTTTTTCTCAACTCAGTGTGAAAGGGCTGACCCCTAACTTCAAGACTGTGACCCCTAGTTTTAGATTCTTCAACCAGGGGAAACAATCTCTCACTATCTAATTTGTCGTGCCCCTTAATAATCTTATAGGTTTCTATAAGATCCCCTCTAATTCTTCTATATTCCAGAGAATATAGGCCCAAATTAATCAACCTATCGTCATAACTCATCCCCCTCATTCCAGGTACTAACCCAATAAACCTACGCTGCACTCCCTCCAAGGCAAGTACATCCTTTCTTAAATAAGGAGATGTATTTGCAAATAGTGCCATGGGATCTTTAACCGATGATGTAACATCGGTTTAATGGCTCATCCAAAGGCTAGCCTCTCCAGTGCTAGCTCAGTATTGCATTGGAGTGTTAGCCTAGACTATGATCTCACATTTTCCAATGTGGAGCTTAAATCCACAACCTTCTCACCCAGTGGCGAGAGATCTAATAGCATTGAGCTTGTATGTGAAATGGAATGTTTTTACTGTAAAAAAAACGTATTCCATACAACATCTACAACGACAAGGTGCGTTTATATAGAGCCCTTCAAATAGGATGAGATCTCAGAGCACTACTTCTAGATGTCTCAAAGCACTTCACTGAATATACAATAAAGGGAATTGACTGTATATTTGTGGGCGAAATGCAGCAGCCAATTGCACACAGCAGCGTCCCAGAAAACTGTTTTGGATTGAAATGACATTTTATCTAAAAAAGATAATTTTACTTGAATTTTTTTTGTTACTTATTGTTCTTTTGCGACCCAAGGAATAAACAGACAAGCTGCTCCACAGCTGCAAGCCTCTGCAGCTTTGAAGTTGGCGATTAGGAGGAGGTAAACAACAACAACAAAATAACATTGCATAGCACCTTTCATGTCGGGAGGATGTCCCAAAGAGCAATTTGTTTTAGTTGCCCTCCTATAATGTTCCACCTCCCCACCCCCCACTACCCCCACCATCCCTGCTGATCAGTACCTGACCTCCACTTGACCACTCCCTTCCCGAGATCACAAGAAAGGTCTGTGTGAAGTCAATTCTTTGGTTCATTCAATTTCATGCTTCCAGAATATTATATCTAGCGTGCGGCCATCACATTGTAAGATAATGAAGTAATCCTTGCTTTTGATATAGCACAGCACCTATACTATCAAATGGTCTCAAAGAGATTCACAAAAATTTCCATAAAGTGTAATGACTATGTATTTACAGGCAAATGTGGTGACTAATTAGTCCACAGCAATGTCCCCTGAATAGTTATGAAGTTAGTCTGAAAATCACAAGCCAGGGCATTTTGAGAAACAACTTTTTTCAAATACCTTTGGATCTTTAAAACTCCCATAAAAACAAGCAAGGAAGATTGCTGTTTATCAACTAACCAAAACCTTTTTTTTCAGAAGTGATTCCAGTGCCCTGATTGCAAGATAATTATATCAGACTGGTTGAAACTAACAGTTTTCACAAGAGGTCTGAAATTCTACCTAATCTTTGTAAACTCATTTTATTATTAATGATTGGAGCAAACAGGTTAGCAGGAAAGATTGTTGAGGCTAGGACACAGGACTCATTTAAATAATCTTGATGATGAAGACAGTGGGGTATGTATTCTGCAAGGATGTTATCAATGAGGCTTAAGAATCCACTTCATCCAAGTTAATCTTGTGAATATGTATGATTGAACAGAATTATGCAATGCAAATTTACGTTTATGTAGCACCTTTCACATCGGAAGCACATCCTAAAGCGCTTAACACTAGTATGTCAAAAAAAGCTATAATAGTATTTTGATTAGGGCACTTTCAAACGATGAAGAAAGTTGATCACTCATACTTTCAGAATAATTATGCAAGGAGTAAAACCTTTACAGAATTAGATGTTTTCTGACTTCTATGTGAAAGGCGCTCTATAAATGTAATTTTGTTGTTGTACGTACATTATGGGTTAGGTTTTACATGCAATATATTGAAATGAATCCTTCACAAAAAGGACGATCATGGAGGTGGTGGTGGGTGGATGGGGCAGTGGGGGGGGGGGGGGGTGTTGGGCCTGGGGGGGAAGAATTATTTGATTCTAGTAATACACAAGATGTTGCAGTTACCAAGGTGATGTGGGTCAAAGGTCAAAGAGCTGAGAGCTCAGCTCGTTCTGCTAATGGAAAAAAGAAATGTGTTTACACGATCACTGTAGAGCAGATTCAGGAATCTGGTTGAAAGGTAAGAAGTACACCCAAATGGACTGCCAGCATTTGGGTGGACTGCAAAAGTGTTGAACTCCATTTGAGACACCACTGTATTTCTCCCATAGACAGTATTTTGGTAGGAAGAAACAAGAAGCCATCTGCATGTCGTATGGTAAGAACCTAAGAAGGGTAGAGGAGCTAGTTTAGATTCATAGCTCTCGAAAAGCAACAACACAGGTGGACAAGGTCATAAGGAATGCAGGTAGAGTTATTGGCTTTATATCCAGAGGAATAGAGGACAAAAGGAACAAACTAACGTTAAAGTTATACAATGGGTATTTGGAGTACAGTACTGTTTAGCAGTTCCAATGCTACAGTACTGAGAGTGCAGAGTAGGTGAATTTGCTGGAACTGTATGTTACCAGGGATGCAGGGCTACAGCCATTAAGAAAAACTATACAGATGAGTTTTGTTTTGGACATGAAGCATTTTGAGAAGGAATCTGATAGTCATTTATAATTATGAAATGGCTGAATAGCATGAATATAAATGGGTGTGTCCATAACAAGGGGGCATAAATATAGGATAACCACTAGCAGAAATAAAAGTGAGCCAATTAGGAACTTCTTTTACACTTATTGTGGAGTCTTGTAGCTCAGTGGTTAGAGCACTCGCCTAGCAAGTGAGAGACCTGGGTTTCATTCATGGCAGGGCGAAACCTTGGGTAAATTTCCATACTCCACAGACCTGATAATAATCCCTCAATCAAAAAAAATTGGTCACTTCAATCCATGACTGTTTGTGGGACACTGCTGCCTGTAATTTGCTGCTGTGTTTTAATAATAATGATATTAATAAACCTTGCATTTGATATAGTGCTTCTCACATCTGTAAAGTGAATCGACTGTATATTTGTGGGCAAAACATGGCAGCCAATTGTGTGGAGTAAGGAATATTGCCCAAGGTTTGAATCCGCCTGGAATCAAACGCAGTTCTCTCGCTTGCGAGGCGAGTGCTCTTACCACTGAGCTGCAGGATTCCTACAAATGTAGAGATTAGAATAGTCACAATACATTTGAATAAATACAGGTAGACCCCACTTAACGTTCCTTCAGTCAATGTTGTATCGTTATTACATTTCTGATTTCAAAGGGAACATATATCCATTTAACCCTGTGACGTTCGCTATTACGTCGTTCACCAGTGGATGGAAAGAGGGCATGACGGTACTAGGGCCTGCCTGTCAAGAGTGTGATGGGCAGACTGGTAGTGAGTTAGGCCGGCAGCAAGAGAGCGAGGCAAGTTGGCAGAGAGTGAGACCGTATCGAGGTGAGACTAGCCAGCCGGCAGAGAGTGAGACCGGCAGCCAGTGAGTAAGCTGGGCAGGCAGTCAAGGAGCGCGTATAATGTTTTTTTTAGAAACGTTTTGATTAAAAATGTCCAAAAGAACCTAACTCCAGTTTATACATTTATTCTTATGGGAAAAATGTGTCCGCTTAACATCGTTTCACTTAAAGTCGCACTTTTCAAGAGCACAACTATGACATTAAGCGAGGAATACCTGTATACAATATAATACAATAATACATTTTGCCACAAATATACAGACAATTCACTTAACAGTATATTCTGTGAAGTGCTTTGAGACGTCTAGAAGATGTGAAAAGCACTATATCAAATGCAAGGATTATTATTATTAGTGCTAGTAGTACAGTAGTAGTGTATTATTGTAATACACAGAGCATCATGAGAATATGTCTTCTACAACTTTGGGTCAAATAAAATCTCAACAGTCTCATTTCAGAGCAAACATGGCACAGACTGAGATTTGAATCTTCCAGTTAGGACAATCCAGGGTCACACCGCCATTTGAATGGGATTCTTCAGAGTTCTCTACTGGGATTCCTCCTGTTCCTTGAATATATTATTGACATGGATTTGTTGACTCAGTTCAAGGTAAACTAGAACAAACCATTAGTACTGGTGGTTAAAGACAGGGTGCTGGATTCATATTTTAAAAACAGCTTGCAGCATTATTGGGTAGGTATATTAGAATGAGATCAAATTCCATTAAAAAAACAAGGAGAAAAGGTCACTCAATCAACGACTTTGTGGGACACTACTGTGCATGATTGACTACTGTATTTCACCACAGAATATGCAGTCATTTCACTTTACGGTATATTCTGTGAAGCACTTTGAGACTCCTCAAAGTTGTGATAAGGCTCTATCAAATGCAAGGATTATTATTATTATAAAAATGCCAATCGACCTTCATCTGAACCTGTCTTCTGATCTTGGCAGTAGGGTGAGGTGAGTCAAATTATTTTAATCATTTTTTCATAGTTTAAATGCTGGGATTGAATTTGCCAAACACAGAGAGAAAAACACAGGCAGACAATTGTACTTTAACTGGGGAAGATCTGATAAAGGGACACTGTATCAGCAGATATATTATATAAGCGGAGACCTAAATCTATTGCTTTCTTGTCAGTATCAGGGTGCAAAACAGAACAAAACCTTGTATCAGGAAACATGCACCACACAGGGCTATTCGCAAAAGGGAGTTTTAACTCTATCTATTATCCAAGGTAAAATCAGTTTTCAAGGGTTAGGTCCTAAATAGTTGTCTTCGCACATTGTTTGACTCCTGATAACACATCAGACAGTTGGATTGGAGAACACTGATGTCTGGGGAAGAAATGACATGCTGGAGTCGGTGACTAATGTGATCTTCTGAGTAGCAGAGACCAGTGAGGAATCAAGTGGAGGAACTGAATTAAACATGAGGTGTGAGCTCCAGACATGAACTCGGAATGAGATGAAATCACCCGACACAAAACTCAGAGTGAAGGGTAAACTCAATAATGAGTGAGGGGAGAACTCCAATAATGAACTCAAAGTGAGGGGTGAACTCCAGGAGTAACTCAAAGGCGAGGGGTGAACATCAGATCGAATTGACCGGTTATTGTAGTTATGCTCTTGTGTGCTCCCTCCAATAAATAGAAGAAATGAGGAGAACGGAGAGAAGTTGGAAGGGATTATAAGACCGATGGTCCAATATCTCCAGCAGTTGAATGTTGCACTATCTGGAGTCCTGTAGCTCAGTGGTTAGAGCACTTGCTTCACAAATGAGATACCTAGGTTTGATTCCCAGCATGGCGAATCGTTGGTCATTTGTACTCCACATGCCCCTGGTCATCTAGCAAAAATAGGAATCCAGTTGTTCGTTGATTGGCAGATCACATTTCGAGGGTAATAATTTCTTTTAAAAAAAGGAATATATTAACAAATAAATTGTTCACTCAATCCATGACTGTTTGTGGGACACTACTGTGTGAAATTGGCTGCCACCTTTCAGTCCCAAAATATACAGTCAATTCACTTTACAGTACAGTATATTTTGAGAAATCTCTCAAAGGCGCTACATCAAATGCAAAGATTATTATTATAACCACTCCGACGATATATAGCTACTTTAATCTGATGTAAGGAAGGAAAAGAAACAGCAATATGCGTACCAAATTTGAGGTTTAGTGCAGGTAAAAGTGATAAATTATTCAGTGTATTGATCGGTCATCCATTTATGTTCCCAATCAATGTGAAGCTCTTTCAACAGAAATAATTAAATACATTACCAGTTTGCGACTTAAAGTCATGTGATGACAAGTCCAAATATGTATTCTAATTCTTTACAGATCACTGAATATTGTGGGAAGTTTGGGCAATCTACTTTTCAAAAGAAGACTGAAGCTTTGGAGAAACATCAGCAAAAATCTCAGATATTGAGATATCTCAGATTGTGATTTTGAGATATTGAGATATAAGTTGTGAATAGAGCTTTGCAAACGGAAATCATTTTCATACTAAAAAAGGCATGAGTCATGATTGAGGTTTTCAAAATGACAAGAAGATGATGTGCATGTCAGTAGGTTCTTTCACTTGTCTTAGACCATGAGAGCAGAACGAGAGGCAAGTAGGACTGGAAAGTAAAAAGTAAAAAAACTTTTTTTTCCCTCAGAGAATAGAGGGTCAGTGGAACAGAAATGGGCATATATTTGACAGCTTTCGAGCGTATGGAAACAGGTACAGACTGAGGTGAACATGTGCTCTAATGGACACAAAGGATTTGGTGCTAATGGGACTGGAAACAATGGAGGTTATGTCTGCAGAGAAAAGTTCAGTAATGAATAATGGAGAGATGGGATGGCTGAATGTTCTGGAGCTTTTATTTGATTAACTTAAGATTCCAAAATTATCTTGACTACTGCCTATGTCTATAGAGTAGCTCTGGAAAAAGCAAGAAGATGGGCTAAACGATTCTCTTTTGCCCAAGCTTTCAAAACCTACCTTTGATTGCTATTTATTTGTTTCTTCTCTGGGACTTTACAGAGATGTTTCGTGAATTTCAACAAATACTGTATTAATGGAGAGTACACAGTTCCCCAACGTAAAGCACTGGTACGTTTGTCGGTATTTTCCAGCTGATACTAACTTTGCAGGATTGTAGACCTGTCTGCCCGTCCTTGTATCATTGATGAGCTGGGCAGACTGGCTAGCCATCAACAATGCCTGTTGGATCTAGATCAACCCTATTCAAACCCAGGTTGCTTCCCCCATCCACAAGAGGACGTTCATCAATGGGTCGATGAAGTAAAGAGATAGTAAGGAGGAAAAGAATGTTTGCGTTCTGCCCACAATAATCCTGTGAAGTGGGTTATGGGACCTATGGGATGCTAATGTGTAAGATATTTGTGACTCAGACAATTGAGGAGAGACGTGTAAGTAGCTACACTGAGATTAAATCAGAAGAGGCTGTGAGAAAGAAGCTCAGGATTGTCACAATTTTTAATGCCTCAAATATATTGCACAATCTAGTTTTAGTAAGTTCTATTCCAGATAAAGTGCAGATAAAGTGTTTAAATCTCAAATTAGCAGCATAAAGTAAACCTCTTGTCCACATAGTAAAGGATGCCTTATATCAATAAGCGTGAAGTTGTGTGTTTGCTTTCAATATAATTGAAAGCTTTAAAGTGGTTCTGGCCTTATGGAGTTACTTGAAACAAGGCAATTTTCCCTACAATAAAGTCGGCTAACAGTACTGCGATTACTTCTCAGAGTTTACAGCTGTTATCATATAAAGGACAAGGCAGGTTAAAACAGTGGAATATGCTGTTTACAATGGCACTCAGTTTAAACATATCATGGGAGGAGGCAAGGGTTATTGTTTTAGTGCAGTTGACTTTTGCAAATGTTCAATTAAGAAATAATTGCAAATCATAAGGTTAAATTGCTATTGCACACATTTACAAACTTATGTACTGGGTATTTTACATCAAGTGGATCACTTTGCAGACTAAATCCAGGGTTAGAAAATGTTTTGGAAATTTGAAATCCAACCCCTTGAATATGTGGCTCACCACTGGGTCAGAAGGTCATGGTTTCAAAGACCATTCATGGACTTTGAACAAGCAGTCAAGGTTGATACTCTAGTGCAGTGCTGGGCGAGCACTATATTGTCAGATGTGCCATCCAATAAATCCTCCCAAAAAGTGAATCATTCAATTCATGTCTGTTTGTTGTAGAACACTCCTGTAGACAAATTTGCTGTTTCGTTTGCCTACAAACAATATTTCACAGGAATTAATGTTTCGGACTACATCTGGGGTTGAGATTTGGGAGTGTGGGGGGTAAGGGGGTGACCAATGGCAAGGTTGAAAAGGGCGGTCGGTGGACGTAGTGCAGGCCAGAGCCTGCTGAGTGGAGTGAGCGGACAGGTTGGTAGGGGTTTTGGAGATCGCAGAGGTAGGTCGGGGCAAGGCCATGAAGGGCCTTATAGGTGAGGCTCAGGATCTTGAATTGAATCCTGGGTGTTGGGAAGCCAATGGAGTTGGGCAAGAATGGGGCTGATAGGGTCGCGGAGCTTGGAGCAGTAGAGGCCACAGGCCGCAGAGTTCTGGATGATCTGCAGCTTATGGAGGGAGGAGTTGTGGAGGCTGACAAGTAGGGCATTGGCGTAGTCTAGCCTGGACATGATGAAGGCATCAAGGAGAGTTTCAGCAGCCTGAGGGGTGAGGTAGTGGTG
The DNA here is from genome assembly GCA_035084275.1 of Hydrolagus colliei. Taxonomy (NCBI): domain Eukaryota; kingdom Metazoa; phylum Chordata; class Chondrichthyes; order Chimaeriformes; family Chimaeridae; genus Hydrolagus; species Hydrolagus colliei. The sequence goes on along the minus strand of CM068744.1, from coordinate 104,042,877 downwards.
GAGTTGTGCGATGTTGTAGAGGTGAGGGAAGGCAGAGAGGGTCAAAGCATGACTTGGGGGAGAAAAGACATTTGAGGATCGAACAAGACACCAAGCTTGGTGAGGTGGAGTATGCATCCACGGAAGATGATGCTGCCAGTGTCTGAGGTGTGGAGGTCCTTACTAAATACAATACATCATATTTTAGTAAAATTTGTGTTTTTAAGTATTCTTGCGTTTGTTTACATTGGTATAACTAGCCACTGGATGGCAGCACCATCACTCAGCAGACGTGGCCACCATCTTTAATGTTGCTAAAGTGAGGTAGGTTTGTATTGTAAATTTTAGGTCCTAAAGTGGCTTCTATGCTGCTGAAACACTCATCCATGCATTCATCACCTCTAGGCTCGATTACTGGAACTCTCTCCTCATTGGTCTTCCCAGTTCCTCCCTTCACAAGCTGCAGATTTTTCAGAACTCTGCAGCTCGTGCACTCTCCCACACTAGGCTCCACGACCACATCACTCCCACCTTCATCCTGTCTCCACTGGCTCTCCATCTCCCAGAGGATCAAATTCAAGATCCTCGTCCTCACTTTCAAGGCCATTCACGGCTTTGCCCCTGCCTATCTCTCTGACCTGCTGTCTCCCTATCAGCCTACCCAATCCCTCCGTTCAGCGGACTCTGGCCTGCTCCACATCCCCCACCCAAACCGCCCAACCATAGGTGGCCAGGCTTTCAGGCTCTCTGTCCCACACTCTGGAACTCCGTCCCGCAGTCCCTTCGCCTTGCTTCCTCCCTCTCCTCCTTCAAGGCCGGTCTCAAGACCTTCCTGTTTGACCACGCCTTCTGCTCCCCCTCCTAAATTTCCCCCTCTCCTCCTCTCCTTCCCCCTATCCCCTCCTATCAACCCCCCCCCCCACCCTACACCCCTCCCCCATCCCGTTCGGGTCCCGACCTAACTGTTCAGAGCCTTGGGATATCCTCCCGAGGTGAAGGCGTTCTATAAATGTAATTTTGTTTTTGTTTTTTGGATACTTGTACTTAATTAAGTGTACTGAATATTTATTTTGTAGAGTTAATCAACCAAGGAGGGATGAAATCCAATCCACATTCTGCAAGTCCAAAATATATTTTTACATGAAAACAACATTTTGGAATATCTTTTTATTACAATTTTATTATCATAACACTTGTGGAAATGTCATACCATACTAACTGGTTTGGTCATACTAATGACCAAACCAAGGTCATCAATGAAATATGATTAATTTAGAAACTAGCTTTCATGATTTGTCAGCAAAATTTGAACATCAGCAAAAAGGCAGAAGTAATAAACAACAATAAGTTTCAAGACTAGGTTAATACAATATTTGCAATAATTGTCCAGTGGTTGTTCTCTGTCATACAATAAATGAATATATCCTTTCTTCTCAAGTTCATGTTTGTAACGGCCTTCACAGTATATCATGTGAAGTTCTATGCAATACTCTGCTGGTGCAAAAGACATCATATCAAATGAAAGGATTATTAATATTATTAGACCTAGTACTCTACAAATCTCAATAATGTTAAGTGACAACACAAGCGTGCTTTGATGACTCGATTGTAAATAAACTGCATTTTATTCAGCTAAATATAGCTCCTCATCACAAAAGTGTCTCGTAATGTTTCATTTCACAAGTTAGTTTGAAGTGGAACAGTTATCAACAACAAAATTACATTTTTGTTGTCTATTGCATCAGGAAGATGTGAAAGGCACTCTATAGTTATGAAAGGAAACAGATCATTTACCCTAGCAAACAGCAATGAAATAAATGACCTTAAGCACTCTAATTATTTGGGTATTGCAACAAATTAATCAGTAAAAAACAATCTGGTCCATATTCTTGGATATGATTTAATATTTTTTCAAGATTTAAACTGGGATTGAGTACAACTATAGGGTTCAAAGTGGGGCAAATGATCAAATGGGGAGGTTAGGAGAATTGTTTTCATGCATAGAATAGTTAGGATATATAGAATGCTCTGCCAGTACCAATATTGCTGCCAGAATCCCTATTATCTTTCAAAAGGGGACCAGATGAATACAGTACTTAAAAGGGAATAAGATGCAAGGGTTGGTGGGAGGGCAGGTAAATGGGACTGAAAGAATGAAAAGAGCCCGCACAGACATGATAGATCCAATGGCCTTTTACATGCTGAACAATTTCAACAACAACAACAAATTACCTTTATAGAGCGCCTTTCACGTCGGGAGGACGTCCCAAGGCGCTGCACAGGAGGCGTGTGACCCGAGCTGAGAGGGGAGTGTTTGGGAAGGGGTGAAACACGAAGGGGAGGTCGAAGAGTTCGGGGTGGAACAAAAGGCACGGTCGAAGAGGAAAGTCTTCAAACCGGCCTTGAAAGAGGAAAGGGAAGAAACAAAATGGAGGGATTGAGGGATGGCATTCCATAGGGTGGGAGCGGAGAAACTGAAGGCCCGGCCTCCGATGGTGGGGCGGTTCGGGCGGGGGGCTTGGAGCAGGCCAGGTCCTGTTGAACGGAGGGTCCGGGTGGGCGTGTAGGGGGAAAGTAGATCGGTTAAATAGGGCGGGGCAAGGCCGTGTAAGGCCTTGTAGGTGAGGACGACGATTTTGAACTTGATCCTCTGGAGAATGGGGAGCCAATGAAGACGAGCGAGGGTGGGGGTTATGTGGTCACGGAGGCGGGTGCGGGATAGTACACGGGCTGCAGAGTTTTGGATGACCTGCAGCCTGTGAATGGAAGAACTCGGGAGGCCGACGAGGAGAGAGTTTCTGTAGTCCAGCCGTGAGGTGATGTATGCGTGCACGAGTGTTTCGGCAGCGTGGGGGGTAAGATAGTTGCGAGCCTGGCAATATTGCGCAGGTGGAAATAAGCGGTGCAGGTCAAGGCGCGGATGTGGGGGAGGAATGAAAGTTTTTGATCGAACATGATGCCGAGGTTCCTGATTGGCTTTGTGAGGTGGAGAGTGCAGTCTTGGATGTTGAGGCTGGCAGCGCCCGATGTGCGGAGGCGCTGGCTTGAGCCAATCAGGAGGGCCTCGGTCTTACTCACGTTCAATTACAAAAAGTTGTCCCTCGTTCAGGACTCGATGTCGGACAGACATGCTGTCAGAACATCGATGATCTGGGGGTTGAGGGATGAGGCAGAAAGGTACAACTGGGTGTCGTCCGCATACATGTGGAAATTTACCCCATGTTTGCGGATGACGTCGCCCAGAGGGAGCGTGTAAAGGGTGAAAAGGAGGGGGCCTAAAACAGAGCCCTGAGGGACGCCGTGAGAAACTGTGCGGGGGTTTGAAGAAAAACCGTTGGAAGAAACAAAATGTAAACGGTGGGTCAGATAGGAATGGAACCAGTCAAGGACTGTGCCTTGAAGGTTGAGGTGGGAGGAAAGAGGTTGAAGGAGGATGGTGTGATCGACTGTGTCGAATGCAGCAGACAAGTCAAGGAGGACGAGGAGGCAGAGGGAGCCCTGGTAACAGGCGATTAGGATGTCAATTGTAACCTTAACCAGGGCAGTTTCTGTGCTATGAATTGGGCGGAAACCTGATTGCAGGGGTTCAAAAAGTAAGTGAGTTGAAAGGAAAGAGCGGAGCTGGGACGCAACCACTCTTTCAAGGACCTTGGATAAAAACGGGAGGTTGGAGATGGGTCGATATGTTGATGGTTGCGACGCATCAAGGGAGGGTTTCTTCAGGATAGGGGTAATGGTGGCTGTTTTAAGGGAGGTAGGGACGATGCCTGAGGAGAGGGAAAGGTTAATGGTGTCAGAAATGAGCGGGGCTAACAAATGGAGCTGGGTGCGGAGGAGGGAGGTGGGGATGGGGTCCAATGAGCACGTGGTGGGTTTCATGGAGGTAATTATTTTTGTAACTGAAAGCGGAGTGGTGGGGTTGAAAGTGTGAAATGGGGGGTGAGTAGGGGTTTTCCATGGTTTTATAGCTCTATATGTGAATTAACTTCTGTTTTGCAATCAAATTAGTAGGAATTGAAATGAAATCATGATTCCAAAGTGTGCAGAAGCTGTTTCATGCCAGTCTTTTTGCTTTCTGACCTTTAGTTTGACTTTTTTGGTGCAAAAACGAGACGATAAGTCAGAAAGCAAAATCCTAGGGTGATTTTGTCTACAAGTCCCAATGTACCCCAATAACGAAAACAAAAACATCAAGAGATATCACGATACCAAAATGCTATCCAGGTAATGTGGCTACATGAACAAAATCGACTGCTCTATTTGACAGAGCTGAAAGAGAGCTGTTGACATTATCTTGTTGATGATTACACTGCAAGTGAATGGCACAGAGGGAACAGGGGCCTGAAAAGCATGAAGACGCCACAATGCACAATAGTCTCACTTTGCGAAATAGCCACAGTGCATGAACAAAGCCTCACTTTGCTGATCTGAAGGGAAACAAAGCACGATGCACCTGCCACAAACGGATCAGGCAGACTCAAGTAATATTTCACATTGTATTGACTCTGCACCTGCACCTTGCCTTTATCACAACAACAACAACAAAATTACATTGATAGAGCGAGCTGAAGGGACTGTGGGATGGAGTTCCAGAGTGTAGGGGCAGAGAGGCTGAAAGCCCGGCCACCGATGGTAGGGCGGGTCGGACGGTTGACATGGAGCAGACCAGAGCTGTCTGAATGGAGACGAATATGTGGGTGAGGGTCTCAGCAGTCTGAGGGGTGAGGCAGTGGCAGAGTCTGACAATGTTACGGAGGTGATGGAAGGCAATGCTATTCATGGCGCGCATCAGGAAGAGGAAAGACAGTTCAGAGTCGAACAAGACACCAAGGTTTTGTCGCTTCGTGAGATGGAGTATGCAACCATGGATGCTGATGCTGCCAGTGCGTAAGGTGTGGAGGCGCTGATGCGAGCCATCCAGGATGGCCTCAGTTTTACTGACGTTGAGCTGGAGAAAGTTGTGCCTTGTCCAGGACTCGATGTCGAACAGGCAGGCAGTCAGGACGCTGGTAGTCATGGGGTTGAGGGTGCAAGTGGAGAGCTAGACTTGGGTGTCATCCATTCACATGTGGAAATTTACCCCATGTCTGCGGATGGTGTCACCTAGTGGGAGCATGAAGAGGGTTTAAAGTGGCTTTATTGACGTTCATTCATAAACTGAGTCTTGTTATTAATAAAACCTACCTATCATCACTTGACGTGAGTCACATCTGTTATCCTACTTGAATGATGCTAAATAAATGCAAGCTGTTGTTGGTACTGAATCAGATAATAATCGTTGTACTTGATATAGCACCTAAATTTGCCTCATATGAATTCGAGTGACTGTATTTTGCAGTTGAACAGGTTAGCAGTTAGGGTACTGCAATTGGCTTCAACATTTCTGAGTTCAGGGAGTCAAAAATGTAAGACAACATTCCTGCTCAAGTGATCTTTGCTGACCTGCAGGAACAGGATTGCACTTGACCTTGGCATAGTTCATTGTCAAATAAGCATCAGATGATCGAAGAGCTATTGAAAGTAAGGCTTCAGGATTGCTCAGTTAGCATCACTCTCACCTTTGGATGAAACGGTTGTGGTTTCAAATCCCAATTCGGAGCTTTGTGTGCACAATCTGGACTGAGACACAGGTGGGTGAGCACTTCATTATCAGAGTCTCTGTCCATCAGGTTTCAGCAAGGTAGGTACCCCAACTTACAGTCTGCTCTTGGCTATCTGCGCTTAATATTTTCTGGTTTAGGTAAGTAGGATGCGTCCCTCCGAGAGGGAGTGTGCATTCCATTTCAAACCCGCGAATTTCCATTCGAAGGTGGCATGCATAGAATTCTTGGTTTAGTTTGAATACTCTTACAGTCGGTGCAATTTCTGCAAGTGTCAAACACCCAGCTGACTCCCAAAACAACAACAGCAAAATTTAATTTGTATAGCTGCTTTCCTATTGGGAGGACATCCCAAACGCTGGACAGTCAGTGTTTCAGACCCGAGCTGGGGTCAGAATCGGGGAGTGTGGAGGGAAGGGAGGGGAAGTGGGGTGACCAATGGCATCGTTGAAGAGGAGGGTTTGAGGCAGGACTTGAAGGAGGCTCGGGAGAGGGTGATGTGGAGGAATTGTGGGATGGAATTCCAGAGGTTGGGGAAAGAGTGGCTGAGAGCTCGCCCGCCGATGATGGGGTGGGTAGGTCGGGGGACATGGAGCAGGCTGGAGCTCGCTGAGCGGAGGGAGCGGAAAGGTTGGTGAGGGGTTAGGAGGTCGCAGAGGGTGGGGCAAGGCCATGGAGGGCTTTAAAGGTGAGGACCACGATCTTGAATTGAGTCCATCGAATGATGGGGAGCCAATGGAGTCAGATGAGAATGATGGAGATGGGGTTGCAGAGCTTTGGTGTGGGAGAGGACATGGGCTCCAGAGTTCTGGATGATCTGCAGCCTATTGAGGGACGAGTTAGGAACACCGACAAGCATGGCATTTAAATCAATTGAGAAGTGTCATTGACCTATATTCCTTTTTAGGTTGATTCTAGCAGTTCCATAGGATTGAAAAAGGGGAGTTTTTTCTTACCACCAATCCTCCGGAAATATTAGTCATGTGTGATTATGGGACTTTGCTGTGTGCAAATTGTTTGTATACAACTTCAGATTCATTCCATTCGACTGCAATTATGTATGAAGCACTTTCAGATGCTTTGACATTATATATGCCATATTAAATACTCGGCGGATTGTTATTACCATAATACAAACTTTCTTTGTAACAAGAGATTCAATGATATTACATTTCAGATCATATGACCATACTATGCTTTTCTGGCCTAATCTTCTTGCAAATAAGTCACTCCATTTTACAATATATCCTGTGAAACATTCTGAGATGTCTTGTCAATGTGAAAGGCACTATATCAAAATTTCCTATATTTTGACAATTCTAATAAAGGTATGCCTCAAACAGCAAAGCAAAATGTTAAAATATTGCATTTGATATAGCGCCTTTCATATTAAAATGTCTCAAAGTGCTTCCCAGAATTTTCTGTAACGCACACTGACGTGCATTTAAGCAATACGGGGAGCAATATGTGCACGATAATGTCCCACAAGCAGCCATGAAGTGAATGATGGAAGCTGATAAAACCTTCACAATCTGACAATAGTGAATTATTAACCTATTTTTTAACACTGAAAAGCATTTCTACCAAAAAGCATACAGATTGCTGCCTTTTTTGTTTGGAAGCGGGTTAAAATATTCACAATTGTAAAAAGCCGTGCAACTATTCATTAATAAATACGCTTGCATTGCCTATTTATGTACTTGTGTCCAGATAAAAGCTAGGAGGTGTACAAGAGGTGTAGCAGAGCCTGGGAGCTTTAGAAGCAGCACTTTCATGGAGGTAAGGAAGGCAAAGAGATAAGGCAGAGAATAAAATTGGCTCAAATTAGCACACAGCACCTACAGCATAAGGCCCTTGTTTCCACTTGCTGTGACCGCTGAATGGCACCCAAGAAAGTATGCTGGCAATGTTTAACAACCCATTCATCTTTTACCTGTTCCTCATTAAACAGAAACCCCTGTTTGAACCACGAACCCATTAGGCTGATTTGCAGTCTGTTATCAGAAGGATTAATCTTCTTATCAGCCTCACATTAAATTTGCAATAAAGTCTACATTTTATTTACATCCAAAGAGAATTTAACAATATATATCATAACCTACCTTCAGAACAATTGATTCAGAATTTTTTTGCATTCTAAACAAAATGATCATTATGTTGTATGCATGTATTAAACAACTTGAGTGTGTTTACGTTTGCTTCAATATAATATTATTCAGTTTCTACCGACTGCACATTTTCAGGTGATAATGCATGATGTAAGGCAATTGAAACAAAGTGAGTGTCATGCTACTGATATCCATTATCAGTCTATCCCTGGTATATAAATGTAAGTGCTTTTGCAAAGGTTTCACAGTGAGCCAAATTCAGAAAGACAACAACGAATTATTTGTTATGTAGTTCTAATGAAGTGGCACACCTGATATGCTAACCCATCTTTTCCTCTTCCAGATGCTGATCGATCTGCTGTGTGTTCCCGGGCAGGACTTTCTGATTATGTTACAGATTTATATGTTCTCTTTGTAAATCAGGAAAGGGGGAAATTGGCACTGTTTTGAGGAGAGGAGAAAAGCCAGCAGAGCAACAGTCCGTTTTTATTGCAATGAGATCACTGCCAAGTGAGGCAATTATGTTTCCATGACGCAAGCAATGCTCTTTACTCAGAAGTGATCTTTTTGGTTCATAGAAATTACAGCACAAAAGACAGGCCATTGATCTTAAATTCCTTGCCTCCCACCAATACCCTTTTAATTTGTTGCTCTGCAAATATTGAACTAATTTCCTTTTAAAGGTTTACATGTTAACAAGCAAAGGGGAGAAAAAAGTTTACCAAACACATCATTCTGTTGATGATGGCCTTTTAATACATTGTTTGAGTGGATCACCCATCCTTTCGTTTGAGACACTCACGTTTTAGTAGAATGAAATCACTCAAGACAGTATCTGAGCAACCCAGAGGTTCGGCTGACATGTATTTGTGTCCTCTGTATTTTTTAACAATCATCTGGATCATTGCTTGGTTTGGGATAACTAGTTACTGTACTTGGTTTGTTGCATCTCAAGGTATTGTTCTAGATCTGAATTCTCAATTCCATTTAGAATCTTAAGTACTCCCATGTCTCTTTAAAGTCTGATAACTTTGAGCCTATTTACCAATTTTTCATAACCCATCCCTTAATAATAGGGATGAGTCTCATTTTTCTGTTCTGTATCGACTCTAAGACCTGGAAAAGTCCTCTGATTTTTTTTTTTCAGCCAGATTTCTTACACGTGCGGAAACTCAGCATCATACTTAAGAGCATCCAAATCAAACTGAGAGTTGCACATGTGTACCAGTTGCACATGGAAATTTCCCTGTGTTTGGAATGGAATACACACTCTATCTGGAATGGAGACACAGGTTGGCAAGAACCAAGGCTTTGGCACTGCAAATGTATGCTATATTCCAGGTATGGCCTGACAAACACTCTGTATACTTTGGAGGATTACTACCCTTCGCTCCCCAGTAAATCAGACCATTTTCAGAGGGAAGCAGATAGGAAATTTGTTGGAACTATAGGGGGATAAAATGCTTGATGTCCTGCAAAACAAACTGGCTTTTGTGACTTAATGACATTAAAACCAAAAAGAGCTGAGGCTCCAGAGTTCAACGTACAATTGAGTCTGAGTCATGTTTCTAGCGACATTACAACACAGTGACAAAGTGTCTGTGACTGGTATTTCTTGTTAGATTTTTGTTAATCAATGTTAAAGGCCAAATGGGAGGAATTGAGCAAATAAAGACACACAATATAAACCATTTGTCCTTCTCATTCCACAACAGACTACTCACATCAAGTTCGCTACAAAACAGACTACTCCAGGGTAATATGTACTATCACATCTCCTTATCCCAATTGTCTGTGTACTCATTTTAATGGGTAAAATATAAAACAGGTTCAGATGAAACAGGCCGTTTGATCCATTTGATTTCATCCTTCTCGAGTACCCATGCTGCTGTCCCACCATAGCTTTTGTTCTTCAAATTAGTCCAGTGTCCTGCCCTCAGCCACCCTTCTTGACAACCTGTTCCAGTTGTTAATTATCCTCTGGATTAAGAAAAACTTCCTGGTATCTGTTGTGAAATTGTGTTTTGGAACTGTAAACCTATCCCTCTTGTTCTACTGTCTTGGTGCATTCTGAAGTAATGTAATCCTGATCCCATGATTAAAAACAATTAAAGAATCATCAACTATAATTGAAATTGATATTATCTTCTTGGTGTACATTTTATCTGCATAGAATTAATATTGCAGAAATTAAACTGCAATATTGGAGTCACTTTATTGCTGTACTATTAGTTTTTTTTATCTGCAATGGTGCATAGAACATGGAATGTTACAGCCCAGGCCAACTCTTCCAGGCCAGTGTTTATACATTATGTGAACGTCTACCCCTACAATTTGACTTCAAATTGTATTACATTTTACAATAAATCCTGTGAAACATTTTGAGACATCTTCCTGACATGAAAGGTGCTATATCAATTGCAAAGATTATTATTAAATTCCCTGCTCTCTCATGGCAGACCATCATTGTTCCCTGGCTTTGGTAACAGACTAACCGTTACAAGAACCACAATTCCATGAAAGGTCTTTGGCAAGCCATGTTTATTTATGGAGAAAGAAAACTCACAGGAGTCTGTGTGTCAGCTATTCACCCACCACCCACCTGCCCAACAAGAACATCACAGAAGTGATGTGATGATGTGATTTGATTTGATGCATCATCAGTTTGTTTGTTTGTAAATGTAACAATTTTTTCAATCAACATTTCCAGGAACAAGATGAATTGCAGTGTGCAATTGGCTGTGGTCCCAATATGTTGTGAAGTGCTTTGAGACATCTCAAAGACATGATGAGACTCTATATCGAATGCAAGGATTATTACATAGATGAGTTTTTAGTAATACTTATTTTTTGCTCCGGTCATATTTTTATAACAGATAAGAACCAAATGTTCACTGACGGGCTCAAAATTTCACCAAGTCTTAGTGTGTAAGTTAAATTTGTCTTAAGATGTTTAAAGTAGGACGCAATGGTGTAAAATTCTAACCTTTAGTCTTAATTTGGAAGCCAGTTTCCTGCAGTTACTAACACAAATCGTGAAAATTAAAACTGAATTCAAGATTTATTTTTACCATTCAGCATCGTCTTAAATTTTAAGACAAAATTGTTTTATTGGCTAAGACTAGGTGAAATTGTTGGGCCTCTTGGTTTTTTTTTGTTTAATCATAGAGATGGGATTGTATTGTTCTGCTCTTGTATGCTAACTGGTGAAGAATTTGCAGTTTGCTCCTTGATCTAACTGTTTGTGCCCAGGATTGACGATAGTCATTCAATCGGTCCCAGCTTTCATTCAATCATGTACTGAAATATTGCTTGAAATAGGTTTTCCACTGCTCTGGGCAAGATAAAAGCCTTGATCTGATCCAAATTTCTATTTTCAACAACAAATGTACATTTGCAAACATATTACGTTGCACAAAAAGACTGACATTTTTAACCTTTGCTGAACTGACTAAAGGAATAATGTCTGTTTAAAGTAGGAACAATGCGTGTTACTTAAGGTGACCTTTGTACTCTATTCCCTGATGCTGTACACTTATCAGTAATGGTGAACCGACAAAAAAGGCAGGAATGAATGAGCTACAAGACTCGTATAAAAGCAACAGACATTTTTTATTACCTTTCATTATTACTTTTTATTATTCTGCAGGTAGATACAACCCACAATAACCTTCATCCGGCTAATGTTGCATGTGTGAGCAATGTGAGAGGCAGCAGCTATAAGCTCTTCGCTCGTACCTGCTTATAACTGCAACTGACCTGATGGCAAATATGAAATATCAAAGCGCCTGTCAGCAATCCTGAATGGGACAAAGAAAAGCTGCATTAATGATTAACTGTGCTAAAAGCCCAGGCTTTTGTATTCCCATGGTGCTCGGACTATTTCGCCGCCATGTGACATGCTGAGGCCATTTTCTGGCAGATTGAGGAAAGCTAGTGAGCAAACACAGGTGCTTTGGAGTCAGCACCGCTGTCAGGGACAACCACAAACACCACCAGCTATGCTTGGCTAAATTAGCTTCACTGTTTGCTTCCCTTTCTGCTTCCTGGCGATTTTACATTTCAAGTCCGACGTTTCTGGCCCTTATTCGCAAACCATTCATACGCACGCAGCGAAAAAGCAGAAGAAAAAATAGGATTTTCCTTAACAAAAAAAAAGGAGACAGAGACGGGCACTCTCTTTGAAGCAGCAGCATTTGGTGACCAAATGTGCAGACCGAGTAAACTAATTAAATGTCATCAAGTATTTAGTGGAGGAAACAAAGCAATTATTTTTTTCTCAAGTGGGACTATTTTGGTGACCCTAACCAAATATTGGAAAGCAATGATTTGTACCATAAACATGTGGGGGGGGGGGAGATTTCAATCTTCCTGCAGTCACTTTAGAGGGGACTATTTGGCCATGATATTTTATAAGGGTCACAAGTAGCAGAGAAGTTAAACAGTGATAATTTTGTTCCTCGGAGTTCTTGGCTGCTCCCCCAGTTGCACTTTTATCTGCCACACATAAAAGGCATACAATGTATGCCATCCTTCCCATAATCCTTGCAGACATGCAGTGGAGATCTATAGTCCCCCTAGTGGTACCACTCATTTCTATTCCTACCATGGCACCAAGTAGACGACATGCTGTCATATACTGTTCAAATATTTATATTTATATATTATTGCACTGTGTTCAAACTCAAAGCTGTGGCAATTACATTGGCCAATAAAATACAGTCTATCAGCAAAAGATGATAAAGGAGTTTTAAGTAAACACCAAAAATCAACAGGAAAAGAAATAAAGATATAAAAAGTTGCAGAAGGATATAAATGACTGAAAATAATCAGCATATTGTCCGCTGGGTACACAAACAATAAGGTGCAACGGGAGCCTAATTGGATCTAAATAACGCCATTTAAATAATCTCAGAGGTTAGTTGCTCAAAATATAAACATGCCACTAAATTTTTGAATAGGTAAACAAGACATCCGCACTGACTGTATGGGGAAAGCAGCAATAATCTCATAAGCCTTGAAAGTAACGTGCTACCAAGTAAACTGAAGACGGTGAGTTCTAAAGCCCGACATGTTTTCTGCAGCATCAATTAGACAACAAATGGACACTTCTGAGATACTTTGTTTAAGACCTGAACTTTTCCCAGAAAAGACAATCGAACAATGAATTTTAGAGAAAATATATGTGCAAGTGGAAATTGGTACAAAGGAGAGATTACCCTTTTGTTAAACCTCTTTGATGTAATAGAAATGCTTTGAAGCATTTCAAAGCATCATCCACCCTTTTTGAAAACAAATTTAAGACAAACTGCTGTATGTATTTTGAGATATTATACACCGTTTTAAGTGTTAATAATGCTATGATAAGAAAAATGCTGAAGGAGGCTTTTGTTGTTTGGATTTTATAAAACTATGAAAAATGCATTATAATCCTTGCATTCGATTTAGTGCCTTATCATATTGCCAAAATGTCTCTGTGCTTTTTTTTACTGTAAAGTGTAATGATTCTGTATTTAATTGGTGAACACAGCAATCAATTTGCATACGGCAAAGTCCCATAAACAGACATGAAGTGACTGACCAATTTTATTAGGAGGATTGTTGGCCGGGACATTGGAAAAGACTCCGTTTAGTTTTTTGAACAGTCCCATAGGATCTTTAACATCCACTTGAACAGCCAGCCAGGAACTTGGTTCAATATTTCATGCAGAGTACACCACATGTGACAGTGCAGCTCTCCCCAACATCATTTTTGCAGAATATTTTATTAAATCTAATTTTTGAGTTTTGGAGATAACACTGGTAACCTTGAATGTTCCAATGCTGAGAGTCACACTCTGTCATTTGAATAGATGCTTTATTTATTAATGTAAACTAGACACATGTGTTTTAAAATGTTTCAACACTGGAACTTAGGTCACTAATGTTTATTGAAGCAAATTTAGACAAATATACCCTGGAATAATCCAAGGTTCGTGGCAACTTCAGATTAAATGGTAATGTGAGTGCAAATTCTGTTTCTTCAAGGGATGAAAGTATTATCAAAATTACTGGTGTGGAAAAGCTGGTGAGGGTGCTTATTGAGGTGCTCTTGAATTGTCAGTCAGAGTAGATAATTTTACAGAGTAATGCAGTGATATAGTCACCTTGTACTTTGGTCTTGAAAATAGTTTGAATCAGAAAACTGCAGGATAAATGGTGCCTTGCCCTGGAAAATGCTAACAGATAACCCAAGTGATCTCTAGGGAACATTAACTTTACCAGAAATACTTGTTCGGAATTTCTTTGTAAATCCCACCGACAATATTTTCTGCATAAACTGATGTTAATTTCTGCTAATTCAGTGGTAACTTTGAGGTGATTATAGAATCATAGAATCTTACGGCACAAAAGGAGGCCATTCGGTCCATCGCGTCTGTGCCGGCTCTTTAAAAAGAGCAATTTAATCCCACTCTCCAGCTCTCTCCCCATAACCTCGCAAACCCGTCCTCCCCAAATAAATGTCTACCTCTTTTTTTAAAAGTTGTTATCGAATCGACCTCCATTATCTTTTCAGGCAATGCATTCCAGATTCGAACAACTCGCTGGGTGAAAAAAATTCTCCTCATCTCCCCTCTGCTTCTTTTTGAAACTATTTTAAATCTGTAACCACAAGTCACTGATATGCCCACCAGTGGAAACAGTTTTTCCCCATCTACTCTGTCGAATCCCCTCATGATCTTAAAAACCTCTATTAGGTCTCCTCGCAACCTTCTTTGTTCCAATGAGAATAAAACTAGCCTCTCTAGCCTTTCCTCATAGCTGAAGTCCCTCATTCCTGGTACCATCCTAGTAAATCTCCTCTGCACCCTTTCCGAGGCCTTAAGGGGGGGCTTAAGGTACTCCAGACCGAAATTTTGCATTTTTCCAGTTTTTTTGTTTAAAATGATATAAGAAAAAAAATCTAAACAACTCATTTTAAAGAGACCTATGTGTGGATGATAATGTGTGAAAATGAGAGTGAAAGCTCTTTCCAGTTCATGACACGAATGAGAAACAATTTTCCTTTTATTCTTATTATGTGAAAATCAACTTGTTTCTCATTCGCATCAGGAACTGGAAAGAGCTTTCACTCTCATTTTCACACATTATCATCCACGCATAGGTCTCTTTGAAATGAGTTGCTTAGATTTATTTCCTATATCATTTTAAACAAAAAAAACTGTAAAAACGCAAAATGTCGGTCTGGAGTACCTTAAGCCACCCCTTAACATCCTTCCTAAAGTGTGGTGACCAGAATTGTACACAGTACTCTAGCTGAGGCCTAACCAAAGTTTTATAGAGTTCAGTCAGAACTTCCTGATGTTTGTACTCTGTGTACTGCCCATTATGTATATGTATTGCCCAACATTCCAATCTCCAATCTCTATCTCACTTTTCCATATGTTTGAAATTTACACCAATTCATCATATTAATACTACTAATAATAATCCTTGCATTTGATATAGCACCTCTTCATGTCGCTGAGATCTCTCAAACGCTTCACAGAATGCTCTTTAAAATAGAATGACTACATTTTGCTAGTGTAATGTGTCAGCCAATTGAGCTCAGCAATATCTCACAAACAACTGTGGATTGAGCAACCATATTGCTAAAAAGCGGTGATCACTCTGATCCTTCACTCTACCAACCTCTCACACTCACATCTGTTCTTACTGATGTTCTGGCCGATGACATCAGCTCTTGAATTATTTATCATCTTGAATGTTCAGGTCTAATCCATGATTGAAGATCACTTTCAACTTCGTGACCAGCAGTCACCAAAATGCTCAAGGAGAGAAGATACAGATACCTAAACAATGTTTTGTATGCTCTCTGCTTTATAAATGTAATTTTGGTGTTGTTGTCGCAGCTATGATGTTGGTGATTGTATTGTTATTGCCCTGGACAGCTCCAAGATCTTTGAAATGGCTTAGTACCAAATACTGTACTTTCAAATAAACCAGTTTCTTCCACCAAAGAGATATTTATGAATACCTAGTTTTAAACTGGAATTGAATATGTGACTATTCTTCAAATAATTTAATAAATCCCCCCGGAGGGAATCACTCTCTCCACTTTGTTCTTTCTTCACACCGGTGTTCTCCATCACTCTTCACCCAATACTGCATTCTTCTGTTGATAATAATCATAATAATAATCATACTCGCATTTCATAGAGTGCATTATCACTTCTGTGGAGACGTCTCAAAGCACTTTGAGAATTTCACTCCACGTTTATCTTCAAATTGCCATCTTGCTCCCAATGCACAGTATTAAAGCGTAAATGCCTGACTCTCTCCATCCCATATTCCCTTCACTCCCTCCCTTCTTCAAGGCACATCTCAAGATCCTCTCCTTCAACCGTGCCTTCGGCCCATTCTCCCTGATCTCCACCAACCTGATCCCAATCCCCAAGCTTAGATCCAAATCCCTGATTGTCCAGCGCCTTGGGATGTCCTCCCAATGTGAAAATCACTATACAAATGTAATCATGGCCACATCTTTGTTGGTAACTTTTCCGAAAAAATCTAGCAGTGTCTCATCCTCCGGACCAGATTATCCTGGTCCTTTCTTTTTTCTCTGCAGCTGTGGGTCTGCAGCTGCCAAAACAGGCATGTCATTCACAGGCCGCGTTAATGTTTTGCTTCTACCTGTATTAATACTAATGGCATTAACATTGTTCTGAATCATTCCCATCCAGAGTTAAAATGAAAATGTTTGCCCACAAAATAAAAAAATTACTGTAATAATACAAAGGGAAAGGGATACTACCATGCTGCCTTGTGTCCCCATTAAGCATAAATTTAGAATAATCTCTTCAGAATAGGTAGAGATATTGTGATTTTATCTACATTTCAAAACAATTTACAAAGTTGAAATGAAGTTGCACTGCTATGAGAATCCCTTACTGACTTTATTACAAGCATTCTCATGGCATCAGGAGACCATCAAAGTTGTGGTGCAAGTACAAAACCGTATTCAATGACATGAAATGTTGAGAGATTAATCACATCAGGATACTGTCTTACACTTTTCACTTTCACCAATGTTGGATGAGTAAGTGTTCGTATCAATCAAATATTTGATGATATAAAGTCAGAGTTTTTAATAAAAAATAATTTAGGTACTTGTCAATAACTGATGCTTTCCCTATTTTTAATCATGATAGGAGCATGCCCTAATATCTTCATCCAAGAGTTTTAGATGAGCCCATAGAGATATCTGCAAATGGTGGGAAAAAAATCTCTGAATGATGTAAAACTATAACTTTCAGGAGCACTGTTTGCATCTCAGTGAATCAAAAAAGAATAGTTAATTTTGCAAACTATCAGTTATCATGATATAAAAGGGGTATGATGGGAGGTATTAAATGGGTATGACAAGAGAATTTAAAGGATATGGCAAGAAGTATTAAAGAGGTATGGCGAGAGTTATAATAATAATCCTTGCAGTTAATTTTCATGTCTTTTAGATGTCACAAAACATTTCACACAATGTACTGTTAAGTGAAATGACTGTATATTTGTGTATAATGGCATATGGCGAGAGGTATAAAGAGGGTATGGCAAGAGATACAAAGGGAATAAAAAAAAATTATTGCCCTGTTTAAAATATGTCTGATAAGTAACAATAATTTAACAGAATTCAGTGATAACACTAAACTCAACCTCGTTTAATTCTTTGTCACTTTGAGATTGGGTTTGTCATGTACACATGCCGGCTATTTTATTCTCATGTTTTGACCTCTCCTTTTCGAGGTCCCTCTTGTTTGTTTGTAGCATTGAAGGGCACAACATGATCCCCAAGAAAGACTGGTGACCTTCCATTTGATCAAGGATGAAGCAGAGATCCTCGGTTCATAGCATTTGTGATGAGTTAGGATTATTGTAACCCATCAATCATGAACAAGGTTTTCTGTAGTGTAGATGAATGAAATTGAAGGAGTTTTAAAATGATCCTCCTTAGTTTACATTTCAGTTTCAATTGAATAGCAATTAACATTGAAAATGTGTTATTAAGGATAATGTGCTTAAATGTTTAGGGAGACTAAGATTTCTTTATCATTAGGTATGTTTTTATAGAAAGTTGTTATGGAAAGAGTTAGAATTTCCTGGTGCTGACCGTATCTAGATATTTTATGCTATTTAATCTCTGATTGCATCTATTACTGGAATGAAACAAAAAGTAAGGAAACAAAACAATTCAATGGCATTCCACGAGCGCACAAGGTCTTTCAAACAGTTCCACACACCCATCCAATTGCTGTTATCAAACAGCCAAGAGCAAAGTAGATATGTAACTGCATTTCCTGAGCTCCATTACCATTGTTGCATTAATAATCTTTGCATTTGATGTAGCGTCTTGTCATTCCTTTGAGATATCTCAAAGTGTTTCATAGAATATACTGTAAAGTGAGTTATATTTTGTGGGTGAAATATGGCAGCCAATTGTGCAGAACGGGGTCCCACAAACAGTCATGGACTGAGTGACCCAATTTTTTTTGAATGGATTATTAACGTATTATGCAATGGAGAAATCAAATTCTAAAGGTTTCCTGCAAAGCAAGTAACATCAAGTCTTCATTTGGGTGATGATATTCAATTCATGGAATGACAAAAACAGAAGCCTAAGTGTTTGCAAATGTAAAAGCAAGCACTGCACTAAAGAATGGCTCTCAAGTGCTAGAACCTCTGCATTTCATCCTTCTGTCCCAGTTTTAAAACACAACAGACAAAACTTCAGTGTGAAACTTGTGGTTGGCAGGTATTCTGAAAGAGGAGCATTGAAGAATAGATAAAGATTACCTGACAAGGATGTTCACTGTGATCAGAAATATAGTTTGCTATTGTACAGGCCTTTTTGCTCATCCTTCCATAATACCCATCCTACAATCTTTCTCTTAATGAACTGTGTCTTTATAGAATACTGGCCTCAGCTAATCTTGCTTGTAACCCCCCCACCAAACCACCCCACAGCTTTCGATTTTCCTTTGGAATGATACCAGTTTTAATTTCTCTACAATAAAACTGAACCTATCTCCACTTTTCCTTGCCTGATGTCTACATAAGCGCAGTATTAATCATTTGAAAAATTCTTTATTTACCCTGCAAAGTCCTTCCGCCCATAGTATAATCCATCATGCAAATAATTTGATCTGCAAATAACAGGTGGTAGGCTCTTTGTTTGGGTCATACAACCTTCATGTTTGCATTGGAGAGGAGTGGACAAATTAAAGAAAATGTGAATTTGTGCCAACTTCAGTGTGGAATACTGTATGTTGATGTGAAACACAATGCTACGTGATGTAAACCATGGATCGTGGATGTTGTGAAACAGGATCTGTCTAGTTGATTGACAGATTTAATGCCACAAAATTAATATCATGGGTATTAATTAATATCATTTAGAGAGGCATTATAAATATTCAGAATTCAAGAATTGTATCAGGACTGGGTGAGATAGTATGCTAGTACACTTCACTTTCATAACTCTCACTCAGCTAGTAGCCCTCTCACCTCTGAATCACATGGTTGTAGATGCAAGCCTCACGTCAGGACTTGGAACTCATACAGTTTAGGTCCAATTAAGTGAGGGGTGAGCTGAGTTGCTGGATGTGCCCTCTTTTCGATGAGGCATTAAACCAAGGTCCCATCTACCGGTTCAGGTAGAAGTTAAAGACTGCATTGCACTATTTGAAAAGCGAAGGAAGTTTTATCCTAATGTCCTGTCCAACAGTCCCCCAAATAAAAATTGGTCATTTACTTCATTGCTACCAGTTGAGCAATTTTTACACACAAATTAATTGGATGGTCAAAGCAAAAGGACAAAGAATAATAATAATAATCATAATCCTTGCATTTGATATAGCGTTTTCCCTGCTTGGAATCAAACAAGGTCTCTCCCTTGTAAGGCGAATGCTCTAATCACTGAGCTACAGGAATCCACACCATTGAGCTACAGCATTCCATGAAACAATGCAACATTTAGGGTAAGCAGTTTTTGATCAAAGTCATACTGGTATATTGAGTCATGCTCAATGTCCACAAAGTGACCTTTTCTTGATAGTGCGGTTACTTTTCCAACTAATTTAAGAAAAAATTGTTTGGAAAAAATAATTGTGAAAGGACATTTCATTGGTGCAATCACTTCTAAACATCAAAAAATTAGACTGACTTTCATATCTGTTATGCTAGCATCATATATCCCACACAAAATGAACCCCTATTTCTATTAATGTTGTATTTTATTTTGCAAGTACTGCACTCTTTCTTTTAAGTTAATCATATTTAGTAATAGGGGAATGTATGGGACTAGAGAAAAATTTTGTCGACTTTCTGAGCAGTCCAAAAAATAAACAATTTTTACCTCTTACTGCTGTCAATTTCTTTGCCAATTAGAGATTCAATTTCCCGATGAATTTGCTGGAACAATTTCCCTCCCTTGGCAGATTATTTGACATAATCTCCCTTTTATATTCTATCCCTCTGGATATAAAGCCCAATACCTCAATTAGTTTTAATTGTATATCTTTAGCTATGTGTGTAACTACTATTAGAGATTTAGGAACATAAGAAAAGGAGTGGGCCATTATATTAGATTATCGCTGATCTGTACTTCATTTCTGAATTTGTTGATCTATATCCCATGATCTCTTTGCTCATATACTCCTCTTAGGTCTGTACCATCTAGATTATAGATGGCTTGTTTATTTTTCCTTCCAAAGTGAATTATTTTCATTTTCCTACATGAAACTTTATGTAGTTTCATGCCCGTTCTGCCTCTGTTTATGTCTTCCCGCATTCTTGTGCAATCTCCTCAGCTGTTTACGTGTCTTCTCCACCAACAAATTGTGGCACCACAGCTCCTACACCTGAATCTAAATCATTTATGTATATTGTGAATAATAATATGGATCCCAGTGAAACATTATTTTCTAGCTTTTGCCAGCCTGAGATCTCCTTAACTCCTACCTCTGCTTTCAGTTTCATATACATTCCTTGATCCATTCTGTTACCACTTTTCAACAATTCCACATACCCCTAATTTAGACATGAATCTTTAATGTGGCACATTATCAAAGGCCTTTCGGAAATCTACATACGCAACATTCACTACATTTCCTTTGACTACTTTACCAATGTACAAAAGTGATGCAAATGAAATGGGAGTAGCACTGATGTTATATGAGAATCATAAGACTGTTCCAGCACCACAAGGAGGCCACTTGGTTCATCGTACCCCGCACTTTCTAGAGAATTATTCATTAGTTCCACTCCACTGACTTTCCTCCATACTGTTAAATGACCCCAAGCAAAGAACAACAACAACTTGCATTTATATAACACTCTGCATGCAGGATAGAATCAACGAGCCCTGCAATTCTAGGGAGAGGCAATTGCCATTCACCCCCAATAGAACTTGTTCCACTCCTGATTCTGCTGATTCCCTCTAAACATTTTCATTATTTTTATTCACTCTGTAATAGTCAATGAACTTTATTAAGGGTCAACTATTCAACAGCTTCATGGCTCAGGTGCCATTCTCCCTGCTCCTGTATGATTAAGCACTATATTAAATACAAGAAATATTGTTTATTATTTAAATTGGTATTATTTGATTTTAGCTCCCGAGGTGGGTGAACTGTTAACTGTAATAACTGAAAGCATAGAATTCAACAGCTTATGGAAATAGATTTTTTTAAAATTGTAGTGCCATGTAACTGTACAATAGGAGCTACCAAAACACAAAATAACATGTGCACCATGTTGTACATCTACAGAGAGTGTTATCATGTGTTTAATGGCTAGGTGTGGTGCAACCAAATTAAGATAAATCGTGTTACTCCCAATTATTGCTGATAGACAGAGAGAGAAGCAGTTGTGTCTCCTATCTTCAATAATTATTTGAAGCTAGCAGAAGAGTTGACTGCTTGGGTATCTGGGCCACCCTGCTCAACAGGGGTTGATGTATGTCCATGCTTACTCACTGGACCATCGGGGTAGCTTGGGTTGATCTTAAAAATGAATTGATGTTTATTCCACAAGTATTTCAGAATATATGGTGGTGACTGTGTTTATTGTGGGCTTGACTGAGGTTGATCCATGAGGCAAAGAGAATGTCCGGTTAAATGCTGTCTTGAACTAGTGCTATTTCAATCCATGAGAAAAAATGTTTTTTGAAGCAAAGTTATCAATATGCAGTGAAATATTTCTTATACATCACTGGTTTTATTAACTTGTTTGACTAAAAATATCCTCTGTTAATAGGTTACCATATGATAATCAATACCTTTGCCACATGGGAAGAGGGGAAAAAAATCTAAGGATTCTTGTTATGTCTCCTAGTGGCCAGCTCGAAGCAGAACAATCACAAACGTGGCACCAGGATCACTACCCACCCTCTAGCCTGGGTACAGCTCAGTGTGAGGAGAGACAGATAAGACAAAATGAGCAAATTAATTGCCTTTGCTTTCAATAATGACAATACAGAAAGTTGACACATTTACCTTCTAGCTAAGTTCTAAGAACTCATGCTTTGAGTTATGAAACCTGTACAGTATTTACTTTCTCAATCATACAATGTTATCAATTTCTCAGTAGGGTGGAGCACAGAAATAGCAGGAAGTTAAAAAAAAGTCTGACTGTAAATATAAATGATGTCAAATCTGCCTGGGATGTTATTCAGCGTTGTGCAGCTGGACTGTTTTAAATGCTAAAGTTCAATAAAACTTCAAGGCCACAACTGACACCGTATAAAGCAGAGCCACCCAGAGGCAGGGCATTTAAAGTGGGTGCAGTAAAATGGAAGCAAATGCCATTATTTAACCCTCCCAAAAACTTAGGACTGTTCAATTCATGTATAGAAGATAAAAAATACATTCTATTTGCATTGATACCTTATCACATTGCCAAAATACTGCACAGGATTTTACTGTAAGCGTGTAGTGACTGTGTAATTATAGTAAATGCAGCAGTTAATTTTCTCATAGCAATTTCCCACAAGCAGCCACAAAGCGAATGAACTATTTTATCTCAAGATTGTTGGCCAGTACCTTGGGAGAAACCCACTTCCATTTTTGAATAGTGTCATGGAATCTTTAATGTTCACCTGAACAGTCAGACTGAATCATGGTTTACTATCTTATCCAAAGGAAAGGACCTTAGGCAGCATTCTCATAGAACTGCACTGGACCATCAACTCCCAAGACCTGACATGGGGCTTGAACCCACAATCCTTCTGATTCAGAAGTCAAAATGTTACCCCCTGAGTTAGGCTAATATCCAAATTGCAGAATTGCAGAGTTAAAAGTTTACCATTCTCCTCCTCATGGTTGATTAAAGGACTGTGTTGGTAATTTCTTCAATAGCTTAGTTGATAAAGTTGCTGCCTAGTGTGAAATTCAGCCATGTATACTCAGATGTCATCAGGCTCAATCCTCCATGTTTACTGTTTGTTTCAGTGACACTGGGTTGGAGAAGGGGATGGATCAACTGGTATGTTCCTCCTGCTTGTTATCCAGTGATCCTTCCTACCGAAGCACCAATTGTCTAGCAACATGGGATGTCACCCTAACAATGAAAGGTGCCATGCAAATGTAATTCTGTTATTGTTTGTGCGTCTGTGAAGCTGGTTGATGCCTGTCCTGGATGTCCCAATCAACATGTGGCCTCTTCAACGTTAAATCACTCGCTCTATTGGACCCCAGGTTCCACATTGCCTGAAGCTCACTTCATCACCGACATTGGAACCAATGAACCTGACACCATCGCATCCTCTTGGGCCCATCTCTAGGCCTGTCTGGCCCAGGATCCCACCATGGCTAGACCTCCTCCAGCTACAACTTCAACCTCTGACACCCATCTCCAGCTCACCACCACATTTGCCAATTTCAGCTGGACCCTCCATACCTTTGAGCCCATTTTCGCCTCATCCTTCTTCTCCTTCATGAAATCCAACATCCGCTCCCTTGATACCTATTCCCGCAAAAATCTATGCACCCAGCAGCCATTTCTCACCCCCTTCTGTTAATCTGCACTTTCCTGGTTTCATTCCAGCCTTCAGTACAATGCTTCTAAAAGCTTTTCCTCCTGCCTCTTTATGATAAAATGTGCCATTCCTATCCTTGATCCTCCCCTTGTCCTCATCTACATGGTGCCATTATCCACAGGCTCACTTAGATATATTCAGAGATGATAATCAACTCTATCCTTCTGTTTTCACACTCGAGTCCAGGACGACTGCTGTTCTGAGGCATCAAAAAATATCACCATGTTACATTGGTAGGATCTCTACTTACCCTTTTAGTTAGCACAATTAATGCCATGACAAGGTGAGAGGAAGCAGGAAGGACATTTTTGGTTTTACAATTTATAGCCCATGACTGATAAGAAAGAGTCAGGCTACACCCATCCACCTGGCATTTGTCCTGTCCATCATTGCCTCAGCTCTGAGCTCTGCATGGCCACCTGTTGTCTAATTGAGAACTGAACAACCTTTTAGAACATTTAACAAAGGAACACCTTAAGGTCATAAAGAGGGTGAATCAGAGTAACTGACGTTTGAAGGTGTTTCTGGATCGTTGTAAAATGCAACACTGCACAGAAGTGCTGCACATTTGGCATTTGGTACTATATCAACTCCTGATGTATGAACATAGGAAGGAACAGAATGAGGCCATTGTTCCTTACTATTCTTTATAGTAAATCATACAAAGAGTTTTGAGACATTTCGATGACACAATAAGGCACAATAATAAATGCAGGGGTTATTGTAATTATTATCTTGTAATTATTATCTTGCAGTATATTGTGGCAAAGGTCTCACCAACATAATAATAATCCTTGTGTGGAGTTCCTGTGGCTTAGTGGTTAGAGCACTTGTCTTGCAAGCTGGGGAGACCTGTGTTCGAATCCAGGCAGGTCAGGGCGAAACCTTGGGCAAGTTTCTTTGCTCCACATGCCTGATAATAATCCATCCAAGAAAACCACAATAATAACATTGGTCATTTCAATCCACGAGTGTTTGTGGGACACTGCTGTGGGACACTGCAATTGGCTGCCGCGATTCGCCCACAAATATACAGTCAATTCACTTTACAGTATATTCTGTGAAGCGCTTTGGGACATCGATAAGATGTGAAAAGCGCTATATCAAATGCAAGGATTATTATTGCATTTGATATAACACCTTATCACATTTTCGAGACTTGTCAAAGCACTTCAGAGAACACACTGTAGTGAATTGACTATATTTTGTAGGCGAAACACAGTAGCCAATTGCACACAGTAATGTCCCAGAAACAGTCATGGATTGAGTGACCAATTTTTTATTTTATTTGAAGGAATTGTTAGCTACAGAAAGTCGATTATTATCCACAAATCGATTAACAACTGGATTCCTACAGTTAGCTCAACAGAGGTATGTGGAGAGATTTGGCCAACATTTCACCCTGCTGGGAATCAAACCCAGGTCTCTTGCTTGCCACTGAGCTACAGGAGTCCTGCAACACAGAACGGAGACAGAGTGGGAACTTGAGTTGGGTGAGTGATAGAGTGGGGCAAGGTTTTGGAGGCATTTGAAGGTTAAAACAAGGATGAAGAAGTTAATTTGCTGGAGAAAAGGGAACCAGTGGAGCTGGGTGAGGAAGGGGGTGATCTTTTATAACTTTTAGCACCTTTAAATGGAGATGGAGAACAGCTTTTACAGCACAACAACTGAAAGGCCAGAATTCAACAGTTGTTCATAAACAGAATTATTCCTCCAAATACACTGAACACAAAAGAATCGGTAAGCCATGTATTTGCTTCCCCCTTTCAAACAGAATTTAAACACAATTAACATGCGATGTTTCAAGCGATATACAAGGAAAAGCACATTCTAGCCAGGCAGCGGAGTTGAAAGAATGATAGACTTTCATCTTTGACACAAAGATGTTTCATTTTATTTGGGGATTTCAATACTACTTGTTTGCACAGAGACAAACCACAGGATTTTAAGTCAAAGCCAAAGACACATCCCTGTCTATTATTTCTTTACGCTGTGAGGCACAAACCCTGGGCGCAATCCAGTGTGCAGGGCTGACTTTGATCTGAGGTTTCACATCAGTGAGGCACGCTCATGAATGGACGGGGATCTTGTTGTTGGTTTTGGTCTTTATTTTAAACAGAAATCAGCCTGCCGACAGGTGTGCTTCCTTCGAACAAGCTGCTGAACACGGACCCTCGCCAAACGTCGTTTCACCTATCTGTCAGCTGTGTTAAGCCAGTTCAATTAGTCTAGAAAGAGAAAGAGCAAGCAAATGAGCGAGCAAGAGAAAGAGAGATTCTACTTCAGAGCAAACATGTAAGTGCACGCGGCAGTTGCCAGGAAAGTGTTGCATATGGCAATGGAGATGGTGGGGCTGCAGATGTCAGGGTTCTGCTTGAGGTCCATTGAATGAAGTAAGAGCAAGCACATGAGGGACCCCTTGTTTAATGTCAGCCTGCCATAGCACAGCTGAGTTACTGTAACTGTAAAGAAAAAATGATAGAGAGATTACTGCAAAGCAATTGCCCATCCCTTTCCCATGGTAGAAGGCGCATTAGAGTCCGTGCTGGAACAAGCAAACTGTTCACTAAGGGTATTCACTAAGGGTTAAATCAGCCAAAGAAATGAACATGGAACCAGATGTAGGACAGAGAAAATAGAAATAAAACAAATCATTGTGCTTAGGTCTTGTTACAACAGTAACAAGAACAAATTGCATTTGTGTAGCTTTTCACATCAGAAGGATGTCTCAAGATGCTGGACAGTCAAGGATAGGATGGAACTGAGTTAGAA
This sequence comes from Hydrolagus colliei, assembly GCA_035084275.1. NCBI lineage: Eukaryota > Metazoa > Chordata > Chondrichthyes > Chimaeriformes > Chimaeridae > Hydrolagus > Hydrolagus colliei. Next base: position 104,016,349 of record CM068744.1, on the reverse strand, counting down.
GACCCATTGAACAGCACAAGTTAAACACCCCACCCCCACCCTACATCCTAAATTGGTGATGGAAACATTTTTAAAACATTCATTCCTAAACAGCAATAAAATGAACATGTACAGTATTCCAAGGTGAGAACCTAGCGAGTGGTTAACAGAAAAAAAAACAGCCAAAGAACAAATGCAACAAGAAAATGGAGAGAAACCATAGTGGGTTTCTCTCCAGCGAAATTTTCATTTCATAATAATAGTAATCGTTGCATTTGATATAGCACCTTATCATGCCTTTAAAATGTCTCAAAGCGCTTCATGGAATATACTGTAAAGTAAATTGACTTTATATTTTAATGTTTAATATTATAATAATCCATCAACAAAAAACCACAATAATAAAATTGGTCATTTAAATCCACGACTGTTTGTGGAACACTGCACAATTGGCTACCGCGTTTCGCACACAAATATAGTCAATTTACTTCACAGTATATTCTGTGAAGCACTTTGAGATGTTGATAAGATGTAAAAAGCACTATATCAAATGCAAGAATTATTGTTATTCTTATGTGGGTGAAACATTATAAATATATCATGATTATATTGTCAAACAAAATAATTCCAATTAGCAAGGAAACAAGTTAGGAATTTGCATGTGATAGATCCTAAATAAAGCATTAGAGACACAGGGATAAACACTTGCGGGTTGTTGAATTACTTTAATTTTCACTTCTTTATGTCAGACGGGACCTCAGTGAAGATGTACAGGGTGACAAACAAGTCATGACAACTGCCTTATTGTCTAGAAAAAATGAAAATATCATCCTTTCTTTAATATGTATTAGACATTGTAATGGTATCAAGACTTTTTGATCACCCTGTAGAAGATGCAAAATTTGAAAAAGTAAATCAACAATACTTTCAGAGATAACCCAAGAGATTATCGGTTCAGGGCTTCAAAGGGCAGTTTTGGATCAGAGAACAGTAAGGTAATCATGGCAGATTAATTGGAAGAGTAGTTGAGGTTAGGGTACAACAATTTTTCAAGAAACAGCTTATGAGAAAACAGTCGATTTGGTTTCCCAGAAAGATGAGATCAAATGAGTTGAAAGCCCTATTCCAATTCATCTTTCTAGAATACTATACCAACCTTCTACACCTTTCTGAAATGTATGTGAATTGTGTGAAAGGTGTGAATATAAATGCAAATTGTTGTCTTTGTATGAAAGTGACTGACTATTGTAATGATAAGCGCTTTTGGATGTCCTCCTGACATGAAAGATGCTATAGAAAATGTCATTTGTTGTGGTTGTTGAACATGAACTAAATGAACAACAGTGACATTTTCCAGCTCTAGTGTACTGATCACCACTATTATCAATTGATATGCAGCACATTGGATTCCACTTAAGATTCCTGCACCAAACCCCATATGCTTAATACCCAGTCCTCGCCAAACTCTGTTGGCTCCCTGTTCTGAGGAGATCAATTTAAAGATCCCACCCCTGCAAATTCATCCATGCCCTAACAACTCTCTATTTCTCTGATCTTCTACCCCACTCCTCTGCTCAGCCCCTCCACTTGACTAAATCGAGTTTGTTGCACTCCTCTGTACAACCATCATTAGCTTATCCCTCAGATACCATGCCACTAATCTCTACAACTTTCTTCCTCTACACCTCTGTCCTCCTCTCTATCTGTCTTTATATCTCTACCTCTTGAATAGTGCCTTTGCTTACCTCCGCACCTTCCCTCTCCGTCGATCAGCAACTAACCCTGTCTTCATAGAAAACTCCACATGGCTGACTGTAGGACATAGCCATGCAGAAATTGTTTGCTGCATTTGCCAACAAGTATGAAGTCACTACATTTTATAGAAAACTGTAAAGTGTTTCGATATATTAAGGGCTTTATAAAATGCAAGTGATAGTTACTACAAGTAAAAGATTAAATAATTTCCCATTGTAACTGCTTAAAGCTTCAGGGCAAATAATGAGAGTGCCTAACTCTAGTAAATATGGTGCAATTAACTAACTATAAAGCAATGGCAAAGCAGTTGGATGGGGGAGCAGCAGCATTTGTTAACAGCTGGTGGGAGCACTCCGAGGTTTCAGCACCTGCCAGATACTCTGATCCATTCTCTCTTCTGGGTGCAATTTGCAGCTGTAGTCAGGTGTGACAAAGAAAGCAAGTCATCTCGAAGAGCAGGAACGTTTAGTAAAGATTCAGCTGGACGTTTGCCAGTTTGGAAAGAAAAAATGCTTTCTTCTGACACGCAATAAAACTGGCCATAAAAGTCCTGTAAAAACTGATAGATGTGTCTCGCATTGGCAGAGTATGTAGAACGTGCAGTGAGTGCCTTGTTTGTTTCCCATTATAATTGTACTAAAAAGGACAAGCAAGGTACTGTGATGTAGATGGCACCATGTGGTGCTGTATGCTTTTCTTGTCTATATCATCTTGAGTAATTGATAAACACTGGACATAAGGAAGAATAGATGTACCCATGAGGATTTCTCTCCAGTTTGGACCGCAAAGATCCTCTGGGGAAATTCTGCTGTTTCCTAAAGTTATTAACTTTGCCTGCGTGCACTTATATCAGGGAGAACGTGGTTTAACCATACAATTGTACATTCCAAACCTTATCAATTAGTGCAAATTTACATCCTTATGTGGAGGAGGGCGTCAGGGTTGTGCCGCAGGATTAAAGGTCCTTTACTCAATCCTCAGTATAGCTGGCTGTCATCACTGCTTGCAGCTGCCAATTTAGGAATTAATCAGTATGAGAGCAAAAGACTGACAAGGCTCAGTATCTAACTAGCAGAGAGGAGAAAAGCCTCCCCCTTAAAATACTACTGACAAAAAAGGCAGACCAGCATAGCAATATGCAGAACCAGGAAAGACCATGCAGTCGTTTCGGTCGGTTCTATCTGTAAGTACCTCTCTCCTAACTTAAACACAAACTCCCTTTACTGTTACATATCTATCCAATTACCTCTTGAACCTGTCTATGACAATTTGAAAAAATGCTCCAGCCGCTATATTCACACATAAAAGAAAATTGGAAGGATAAAGGCTGGCAGATATTTGAAAGGCCATTGGTTCACTGGCCCTATGAAGTTCCTTTTACGTTAAGGTGTGAACAAGACAAGTGTGGTTAAAGAGACACTGCTGTAAATAACATACAGCGTTAGTGTTGATGGTCATCTTCTTTCCTCCCACAAATTGAATAGATCTTTGAAGTTCATAAACTTGAAGTTCAATGAACAAAGGGAGACAGACCAACATTAAATGGTTTCATTAAAGTTCAAACAACAAGTATGGAGGTGCAGGTTACAAACAACTTGCAATTATGGAAATAATTGTCAATAAGAGAGGATAAGGTAATACGAACAACAACAAAATTACACTCGTATAATGCCTTTCACGTTGGGAGGACATCCAAGGCGCTGGACAGTCAATGTTTCATATGAATAACACAGAAGACATATCCTTTGTATTCTGGACTGTATATTTATCTATTATCTTTTTCTAAATATATATTCTTTCTACTATTAATAAAATTACAATTGAAAATGAAACATGTTAGATTGCTGATATTTTCAAATCCTATTTCCAAGCCTGAGAAACTATGGGTCTCTGGGCAGCTTGGGCTCGTTGATTGACCCAGAGTTCGAGAAACGCAATACTGGGTGCAGCTGAAATTTGTAGCCACTTTTCTCTTCAAAACCCCCTGACTTGTTCAGCATCCTGGGATTCAAGGTTGACTTCAAGATCCTCACACTCGTGTTCAAATCCACTCACTCCCTGGCACTTTCCTAACTCTCAGCCCTCCTCATTCCCCAATTCACCACCTGGCACTTCTGCTTGACTGGCATTGGCCTCCTGCTCTCCCCTCGCACCCTCCGCACCACCATTGGAGGTAACGCTTTCAGCCACCACACCCCCAAACTCTGGAACACTCTCCCTCAAACCTTCTGCCTTGCCCCAACTCTCGCCCTTTTCAAATGCGGCCTGAAAACCTTTCTCTTCGAACATGCTCATGGCCACTTTCCCCCACCCGCTGCTTGGAGTCAGGCACTCTTGAGATGCCACCTGGTGTGGAGGGCTCTATATAAATGCAACTTGTTGTTGTTGTTGGGATGTCTTTCCAACATGAAGGGTGCTATGCAAGTGTAATTTGTTGCTGCTGTTGTAAGTGGATTACGGAGGGCATTCATTAAGGCTGAAGCTGAACAAAGAGGAATATAGTACAGTACTGGCAATTCTATCTCTCTTTATCACCAATTGTTCCATCTGAACTTCTTTCTGAATTTGACATGTGACCATTCCTCCCCTTATAAACCTGTTGAACCTATTGAATAAGTTACTGGTGTCGACGGTTTCTCTATGCACCTTAAGCTACAGATAACATCACTAATAAGATCTCATCTCAATTGTCCTTTCTGTGCTGTAAATGTTCCCAGTTTCTGTCTCTGAGATGTACCTTTTCAAATGTATCCTTCAGTGAGGTTTCTAGAAACAATCAATTAATCAATACAACAATTTACAGGTGTCAGTCTGGCTCAGTTGGTAGCGATCTCATCACTGGATCAACAGGATGGGGATTCAAGCCTCAAGTAAGAAGAACAACAACAAAATTATATTCACGTTGGAAGGATGTCCCAAAGAGCTTGATAGTCAATATTTCAGACAGCTGGGAAACTTGAGTTCAGAGTCTTGGTTCTGCATTGGCAGAAGTGCCATCTTTCTGGCCAGACGTAGAACAGTTTGGGCTCCTAACCACTATCCAGAGATATTTGCTGAAAATGCACAATATAGGACTCAGCTGAAATGATGCAAGTGGACAATGGAGGACATTCAATAAAGCTGAACCAACCACTACCTGTTTACACATGACCAATGAACACTTCAGTGGTTTCTGTGGGGCATCCATTAACACCTATGTCATCGGGTCTGTGTCTTAAGAGGAGGAAGGAAAACAGTTTCTGAAAACAGTACTTTATTTTGGTGCAGTATAAATACTGTGTACAATTTTGTAGTAACTTACAAAAAGGTCACTTAACATTGTCAGCCAACATTTTTCTAAACAATCTACTGCATTGCTCTGCACAACATTTCTCTTCGACTGTGCTTACGGCCACCATCACCCTCCCCCTCCTCCCAGCTCGGAGTCAAGCTCCACCAATGTTAAGCACTCTAGGACGCTACCCGGGGTGGAGGGTGCTAAATACATCCAAGTTGTTGTGGCACAGTCAAACCAAAGTGCACTGCCCTTTATTACTGATTCAGTATAGTGCTGGGGAAGTAGTTTATTGTTGGATGATGAGAATTAAAACTGAGGTCCTGTTCGGCACTTAAATATTTGGACATTAAATATACCACAGCACTAATTGAAAAGGAAATGGAGTTTCTACTAGTATTCCGGACAGCGATCCTCTAGGTAAAATTGATCATTCACTTCATGGCTGCTTTCGGATGGTTGCTGTGCACAAAATTGGTTGCCACATTCACTTACAAAGTCACGACACTTTACAGCAAATCCTGTGAAACGCTTTAAGAGACTCTTGACTTGAAAGGCAGATTATCAAACCGAACCATTATAGGATCATAGATCCTGTGGAACACTTTGAGAGACATTTCGACAATGTGATAAGACGCTGCATCAAATGCAAGGATTATAATATTCAATTGAATACAGGCTTGAAATTGAAATTTAAAAAAAATACAAGATGAAGTAAAGATATAAAGCTAAATGCTAGTACACAAAACTACTCAACTCATGCATCTCCTACTTTGGTTAAACTAGTACACTGTGATGGCAGACATGATAGACATCTCATGGTCAATATTTATTTTTTGTTTACTGTTCACTCTCTCTTTCTCCTTTTTATTCCTTGGTTTCATTTGAAGTACTGAAGCCACAAAACACAATCCAAATATTTGAAGTTACTGAACATCAATATTTGGTTATTTTCTTTTATAATCCCCTCAGAGATACTGCCGTTGAATAGTAAATTTGCACAATAATTTACACTACGCCATGAATTACATTGGTAACAAACAGTTCAATTTATTTACTCTCTTGTTTATATATGTTTAACTGAGATATTACTTTAACACAAAGAAGGCATTAGTGACAATGGTAAAAATGCCTGTACTTGAGCTCACAGACTAGGTTGACAGCGCAGTGCAGTACTGGGGAGGATTGCATTCACTGAGATTTTATCTTTCAGATGAGATGTAAAATCAAGATCCCGACTGCCTTTTTTCAGGTTGACATTACAGATCATCAGAAGGTTTAAAAAGAGAATTGTGCTTCTCCCAGTGTTCCGGCCAACAATCCTCAAGGTAAATTGACCATTTATCTCAAAGCCGTTTGCAGGACGTCCTCCCGACGTGAAAGTCGCTCTATAAATGTAATTTTGTTGTTGTTGTTGGTTGGAGGTTTTTGCTGATGGGAATGGCAGCAACTGAACTTGACAGTAATTGCCTCCAAAGCAATTTGAGATGTCTTGATACTGTATAAATGCAAGCTCTCTCTTCTATGTGTCCACTTAAATTTTCAGAATTGTGATTACAGAGTGGTGAACATTTAAAGATGCGTCAGTCTGAGATCTGAAACAGAGAAATCATAACAAGGTTGGCAAACAGAGTGCTGACAGTTATTGGTTGTGATCTACTCGAACTCCCCTTGACATAATCTATTACTGGAGTGGACTTCCCTCTTGTCACACTGCCAGTTACTGGCTGGGGTCTTACCTCTTTGACCTTTTCCCCCTCTCCCGTATCCACTTCTTCATCTGCCCTCCCCTAATTCGGCTTGGGTGCCCAGTCCACTGTGTAATATATTTGGAGACTTTCTCCCAATGTGCATGGTGCTAAATAAATATAAATGATACTGTTTAATATTGGAATCTCTGTTTCTAATTCCTGTTATGAACACCACATTTTATACCCCAAATTTACAAAGGGAACTGTATATAGACCTAGAGATTTCTGAGATAGATTTAGGCTTTAAAAGAGTATAAATTTCGTAAAAATGTGTTGGTAGGCCAACCAATGTTGAGTTTGGCTGCAAGCAAACAATGCAATGATGCAGGTAATACTGAAGTATTTCAGAGTCATTTGCTTGTGATGTTATTGTAAAACAATAAGATTCTTTTCTTACCCCAACGAAACAGATTCTGATGATGGGATGTACCAAGTCTATATGTACTACAGTCAGCACCTTTAGATGGGAACATGGAATTCTTTTCTATTGGAAAGGAGGAACCTTTTATTTTTGTAGAATCTTATCATATCAAAACTTTTCAAAATACTTGACAAACAATAAATATCATGTGCAAAGATTGACTTTGCTTGAAAAAAGCAACAGCCATGTGCACAAGAAAGATCTAACATTGCCAATAACAGCTATGTCTTTAAATCTCACCTTATGGTTTAAATATAATACATTTACAGTTACCTCCCTTTCTCGGTGTCTGACCGACCCCATCCCTGTGAAATGCTCCAAGCTGTTATCGTTTGTGAAGGATGCTGTATAAATGCAAACTATTTTTGTGAATGAGGAGCTTCAATAACTTGAATAAAAAACTGACTGTGTATACAAACACGGATGTGAAAATGACCAACATACAAAGATAGAAACCACAATAAAGATGGGAGTCTCTATTGAAAACCCAAATAATATTAAATTCAAAGAGTCAACATCCGCCACACTTTTTCTAAGGATCTCCAAATAGACAGAGTTACTCTGTACACACATTAACAAGTGAAAGTTCAGCTTTGGATAAGATCACTTCTGCCTTTTACTTCTATGGTGCTGTAATCCGACTGTTTAATTTTATATCAAGTTAAATTGTCTTTACATAACTAACGCTGTATGTTTTTTTCAAAAAAATCTAACCCCTTCACACCCGCCATCCCCCATGACAATGTCAATCACCAAAAGATTTGGTGCCATAAGACCTAGCATATTACAAATGGACAGAAATTTAATATGATTTCCAGGCAAACAGAACCATGCTACAAAAAGGCTTAGCAAAACATAGAACGCAGGAACAAGAGACTAATCAGCCCAATGAACCTGTTCTGCCAGTTTATGAGACAATGGCAGACCTTTTCACCCCATTCACTTCCTTTACCCAATACCCACGACTTCCCAAGTATTTTGCTTCCACAGAGTTTCATCTCTAGTCTGATTTCAAACTAAATCAAAACTCCCAATGTTTCCATTCCAGTGGGGTCATGGGGTCCGTACATCACTTACCATTCTTTACTGATTTAGTCACTTTAGCCTGCTCTGTGTGCCATTGAACTTTCCGGCAATGTTCATATAGTGCTCTGGCAGATAAAGATCTCAACACAAACATGCCTAAGATTCGAATATGTGACCAGGAGCAGGCACCCTGGCTGGTTTTCCTGGAGGCACCAAGAATTGCTGTCCAGGCTGAGATCACCCAGTGAAACACTCAATACCAGTGTTCACCGTCTAAACCAGCGTTCTCAAATGCAACCGCTGTGGCCGCACACAGCTGCCTATGTGGCTTGTGAGGCCACAGTAGCTCCCAGGCCCTTGGAAGGGGGAAGTTATAGACCTGCCGCACATCGAAGCCACCAAAAAAATAATTGAGAACCACTGGTCTAAATTAACATGTGTTAATTGTTAGATGTGGAAGGGGGAGAAAAGAGCGGCTGCAATTTAAACTCGTCACCTCATTAGATCATTCTAATCTTAGAAACTGGATATAAACAGGTGAACAAGACTACTTGTTTCCTCTCATGTTCTGCAAAAAAATCTTCGAAAGTCAACAGATGAATATTCTAAAAAGATACCTTGCAGCCTCTGATCACTTAGTTTGGCCAAATGATTTGCTTTTAAATTCTGAAACGATAAGGCAGCAACAGCACGAGACTTAAACCATGGTACATTCCGAATTGCCTCTGCCCTTTATGACATCCATTCAAGGTTTAAGGTTTAAGGGAGCTTCAGATCTTGAGCTCCTTTAAGAGAACGGAGTTTAGATTCAATAAGGAAATTCTGACTTGCTAGCCTATTTGTTATGACTCCAGCGTCTCCCGGTGAATACAGTCAATACAATAAACGCAGTCAAATCCAGAAGTAGTGCACCTCTGCATAGCTCCTGTTAATGCAGAGATCTAGCAGGAGGCTCATGGCATTAAGGAATCTGTGTATTTGTATTGATTTATGTGCTGTCATGCTGCATCTGTCACTCTCATATTTGTGGTTCACAAATTCCGCTTCAAAATGTCATGGCGATTTCATCACGGAGGCAATCAATACAGGATTTTTTTGCTCTACAGCTGTCACTCAGCCAAACAGTAAGTGATCCGCCAGTTAAGTGGATATCAGGCCCCACTCGCAGAGCAAAAGAGCCTTTTGTCTCTTATTTTCTCCCTTAAAGACAGTCTTCTCTCGCAGGTTCTGAACCAAGCAGCAGCACAGTGTTTAGGCTGTCAGCTGCCTCTCGCTACCTCGGTCAAGTGGTTGCCCTTCAACAAGCTATTTGACTGTGGAGGATATCACATCCATACCTGCTCTTACCTGATTTTTAGACCCTTTGAAGAAAACCTCACAGGATATTGACTGAGAGCAGGAACCTTGGCTGATTTTCCTATTGCTGAGATTAACTGGGGAACTTTTCAATTTCAATGTTTTATAATAATAACCTTACATTTGATATTGTACCTTTCACATTGGAGTTGCATCTTTGTAGTCAAACACAACAGTTAATTTAGGATCAATTTTATAGAAGTACAGTACTGTACATTGTATCAACTCGTTGGAATTCTTTCTGATTCAATGTATTTTCAGAATTTATAACACCAAACTGCATGCAATAATGTGCGGATGATTCATTTGCTTAGTTTCTATGTTACTGAAACAATTATGTGTAGTCTACAAAATTCATAGTAAGTAGTGAAAGCATAAATGTTGTGGCAAATTTTAAATAATCATAAGAACAATGGCAAGGACAGCGTGGAGAAATTTCATTATGGTCCAGATTTACTCTATTTATGTAGCGTTTCAAAGTATCCAGAATTTGACAAATTTTTAAATACAGCTTCAAGCTCTGTTGAGAATTTTCATTTGGAAGTCGATTCTTTTCAGGATCTAAATTAAGACAAAATTTAGAATTTTCCACAATTCTTTACAATTTTGCAGGCTAGGTGGGATTTGGGGGTTATTTTATCTTGTTTCACTCCAACGTATTCTTTCCTCAGACATTACCAGAATGTCTTACTAACACTAATCCTTTACTCCCACAATCTAAAGGCTCTGAAAGCACACATTTGGCAGATTCTTCTGATGAGACATTAAACTGAGTCTGCTTGTTCCAGTGGACTTTAGAACAACAACTTGTATTTACATGGTGCCCTTCACACAGGGTAGAATCATAAAATCATAGAATTTTACGGCACAAAAGGAGGCCATTCGGCCCATCTAGTCTGTGCCGGCTCTTTGAAAAGAGCAACTCAATCCCACTACCCAGCTCTCTCTCAATAACCTAACAGACCTGTTCTCCCTAAATAAAGATCTAATTCTCTTTTAAAAAGCTGTTATCGAATCGAATCACCTTTTGAGGCAATGCATTCCAGATTCAAACAACCTGCCGAGTGAAAAAAATTCTCCTCAGCTCCTCTGCTTCGTTTTGAAACTATTTTAAATCTGTGACACGAGTCACAGATTCGCCCACCAGTGGAAACAGTTTTTCCTTGTTCACCCTGTCGAATCCCCTCATGATTTATATACCTCTAATAGGTCTCCTCTCAACCTTCTCTGGTCCAAAGAGAATAGTGTCTCGGAACTTTAAATTTAGGTTGAAAGGGGAGGCAGGGTACATGGTGGCGGGAATGACTTTAAAGATCCCATGGCACCATTTAAAAAGAGAAGGGAGTTTCTTTCAGTAGCCTGGCTAACAATTTTCCTAAAAAAAATAGTTAATTCTCTTCATGGCTCTTTGTGAGATGTTGGGTGCAAATTTACTGCCCTGATTGTTTACAAGGGCAATGCACAACACAATCAAAAAAATCCTTCCACGTACTCTCAGATTTGTTGACAAAGCGATAAGACGATGTATCAAATACAGTACTTGGATTTTTATTATTAATTAATTATTATTAATATGAACAAACTGGAACAACTTAACAATGCATTCAAACTGAAGCAAAACCATAAAGGTATAAACTACCATCAGTTTGCAGTCCTGTGCTCTAACCACTGAGCAGTGGTTGGAGCACTCGCCTTACAAGGGTTAGACCTGTGTTCGAATCCAGGCAGTTCAGGGCGAAACCTTGGACAAGTTCCCTTACTCCGCATGCCTAATAATAATCCCTCCAACAAAACCTAGAACAAATTGCTCATTTCAATCCACCACTGTTTGTGGGACACTGCTGTACAAATTGGCTGCCGTGTTTTGCCCAGCAATATACAGTTAATTCACTTTACAGTATATTCTGTGAAGTGCTTTGAGACGTCTCGAAGATGTCAAAAACACTGTATCAAATACAAGGATTATTATTATTAATATTAAATATTGACACCATGAAGCACAACATAGGGTGATTAAAAATCTGAATAGGTAGCGGGTGACATTCTCTCAATTTTTTTTCCAGATCCTTCCGCAAACAAAATCAGGAATAAAAATGTCAAACATGCATGTTTTTTTTCCTCTCCTTTGTTTTTATACATGAGCTTGCTAAAGAGTTTATTATATTTGACTATTGGGCTCTTGGTAAACTTTGTGATTATAATAAGGAATGATTTTGCAAACAGTAAAGTTACACTATTGACTCCCTCAAACTCCAGTGTGTTTGCACTGCGAGCGGTGTGCACACTCGTTCAGCGAGATTAACAAACATTGTTGAAAATGCTGTGGGCGAAGCTACCATGGTTGTTTATAAAACCTTTACAACTCATCAGGTTCCACTAACACACTGGCACTGTTCAATTATCATCACTTTTCAAGAGCCTTAGCAAAACATCTGATGCGCATGTAAATAGACAAATTTCAAAACCGCTCCACCGGCTTACATAGGCAATGTTTCCTTTTGCTCAAATTTGTTCTGGGAAACTAATCAGCCTCTGATAAAGCCAACTGCAAATATGGGATAGATCGGCATCCACATGTCAAAGTTTGCACAGTCTGACCAAGAGTACATATCTCACAGCTCGTGTTAGGGTCGAGCCATTCTCAGTCTGCTCAGACCCTGGTAAAATGGCTTAGGTTTCAGACACAAAGTTGAGGTATGTTCTACGTCCATGAAAGACTATGAATAAAACATTAATAACTAATACGGGCGGGGTATTATGAGGAATGAATAAGCCTAATTAAACCTAAAAACGCATGATTTCAGGGAGTCACTTGTTGGAAGACAGGGTAATTTTATTTTCACCTGACTTGTTCCAATGAACAAATGAAAAGAAACCATGAGATTTCCTAAATGCTTTGAAATTAAACCACGGCTCTATATTATCTCCAAAAGAACCATGCAATGAATGGCTCTTGTCCCACAAGCTGGAAACGATGCCATGTTAATGCTGGTTGTTCTATAGAAATTCTCTTCACGTACATCTTCACTTGTCAAACTAACCTCAATCAGGAGGCAAGGCGAAAAAACATGTCCAGAACTGCAGAGACTGACTGATCAATTGAGATGTAAAGGCTACTTCTTAAGATTATTAAGCATTAAGGAGTACAAATTCCACCTGGATCTAGATTTACTCTATTTACATAGCATTTCAGAGTGTCCAGAAGTTGGTGAATTCTTAATACAACTTTAACTCTGAAGCCAGTTCTTTAAATAAAGGCAGAAAAGCAACTTAAAAATTTAAGACCAAATTCAACATTTTGTTGAGTTTGGGACATTTGAATTACAATATAAATAGAGTAAATTTTCATCCAGGTTGAACTTCTACCTTAATCTGGTATTTACTAATATGTATACAAGATTTATTTGCTTCACATGACAGTTTACAAAATATACACATGTTGAAATATACCTGAAAAAGAAGTTAGGCTGTGATTGAAAGAAACAGAATAATAGTCCTTGCATTTTGTTAAAGGGGAGAGCCATACAGTGGAACTCCTGTGGCTTAGTGGTTAGAGCACTTGTCTTGCAAGCTGGGGAGACCTAGTTGGGGAGAGACCTGTGTTCGAATCCAGGCAGGTCAGGGCGAAACCTTGGGCAAGTTTCCTTACTCCACACGCCTATGATAATCCGTCCAAAAAACCCACAATAATAAAATTGGTCATTTCAATCCACGACTGTTTGTGGGACACTGCTGTGTGCAATCGGCTGCCGCAATTCGCCCACAAACATACAATCAATTCACTTTACAGTATATTCTGTGAAGCGCTTTGGGACGTTGATATGATGTGAAAAGCGCGATATCAAAGTGAAGGATTATTATTATTATTATTATACAATCAATTTATATAGGGTAAACTAAACAGAATGCAGTTTACCCTATATAAATTGGGTATAAACCAATTTAGGGAGCAAATTAGGTTATTGCAGTTCTCAAAGAGTTAATGCAGGACTCTGAGTTTGTTTTTCAAGTTAGTAAATATGCAGAGTCATCTTTCCTAATGGTATGAACTGGCGAGGATTGAACTCACATTCGGATTCCCATACTGACCAAGGCTTGGCTCAAGATCAGTTTTAGTTTACAGACTTAATATCCTTCTTTCAGTCAATATGCTGAAGATAAGTAACATGTGTAATTATTTTCATAACAAGAGCCTGTGGATTTTAATTGACTTCATTTTTAATTACAAGGAATTTTATGCTGTGAAGTACAGCACTGCCTTCTTCCACCTCCGACAGATCACCTGTCTCCGGCAATACCTCATCCCAAAAGCCGCTGAAACCTTGGTCCATGCCTTTGTCACCTCTCGGGTGGACTATTGCAACGCTCTCCTCGCCGGTCTCCCCTACACCACAATCCACAAAATCCAGCTAATTCAAAACTCTGCCACCCGCATTCTCACCCGTACCAAACTTCGCTCCCCCATTACCCCAGTGCTTGCCAGCCTCCACTGGCTCCCTGTCCGAGAGGATTGATTTCAAGATCCTCACGCTTGTCTTTAAATCCCTCCACTCCTCTGCACCCCGCTACCTCTCTGACCTCCTCTCTCCTCAAACCAGCACCCGTCGCCTTCGCTCCACTGGGTCTGGCCTCCTCCATGTCCACAGAATCCTCTGCTCCAACCTCAGTGGCCGTGCCTTCAGCCACTACGCCCCGAGGCTCTGGAATTCCCTTCCTCACTAACTTCGCCTCGCCCCCTCTTTTCTCAACTTCAGGTCCCAGCTGAAGACCTTTCTCTTTGACCGCGCCTTTGGTCACCTTTCTACCCCCTGCCCCTGGCTCGGTCCCGGGATCCGCTATTGTGAAGCGCTCTGAGACGCCGTCCGGCGTGGAGGGCGCTGTATAAATCGAAGTTGTTGTTGTTGTTGTTTGGCTGACACTCCAATAGTTGCCCTGAATTGTGCAATTCTTCAGAGGAGATGTTAAACCAAGGTCTAACAGTCTGGTGGATGTTAAAGATTCCCATGGCCCTATTGGAGCACAGAATGGAGCTTTCCCTCATGTAGTGGCCCCCAAATAAAACGGATCATTCACTTTTGAATGTTTGGCGAAAATTGCTGGGCCAAATTGGCTGCTGCAACTGTTTATTAAATGAACAGTCACTACACTTTGGCAACTGCGGGAATCTAAAGGAGAATTTAGAAAGAGCTATTGATGCAGAATGCAGTGAGGAGTGTGGAACTTGCTGCCTAAAGCGGTGGTTGAACCAAATAGTGTTGATGCATTCAAGAGGAAGCTAGACCTTCACATGAGATCAATCAATCAATCAATTGAAACTTACATTTATAGATAGCGCCTTTCACGTCGAGAGGTCATCCCAAGGATCTGAACAGATGAGGAGAATAAAAGGGTACAAGAGGGAGTAAGAAATGCGTGAAGACTAGTGTGGAGTATAAACACCTGGGACAGACTGGTTAAGTGAAATGGCCTGTTTTTGTAATGTGTATTCCTTGTAAATCTTTGTAAATACTGTGAAGTGCTTTCAGACACCCTCCTGACGATGTTTTCTTTAACATAGGGCACCTGAATTTTACAACTTGTCCTAAATGGCACGTTATCAAAACCCTTTTTAAAAAAATTCATGAACACAGCATTTCCTTTATCAGTCATTTCCTCAAAGAAGGCTGTTCAATTTGTCAAGCGCAACTTGTCTTTTTAGAAACACAAAAACAGAAATCGCTGGGAACCCTTGACAGATCAGGCAGCATCTATGGAGAAAGGAAAAGTGAGTCAATGTTTCAGATCGACCAACCCTTCATCAGAACAGGTGAAGTTCTTGTTCTGATGAAGGGTCGTGGGCCCGAAACTTTGACTCACTTTTCCTTTCTCTATAAATGCTGCCTGTTCCTAGCGATTTCCGTTTTTGTTTCAGATTTCCAGCATGTGCAGTATTTTATGTTTTTGTCTTTTATAAATCTGTGATGGCTGATTTACCATGCCTAACCCGTGCCCCTGTGTGTTGACTAGAGGAAGGAGTCTATTGCCCGGGATCATTAAGTCATAGAAACCAAAAAGTCACAAGTTTGACCTATGTAAGGAGGAGAACAAATAACCAGGTTCACCGCTCCTGATCTTCACCAGGTAGACAGTTGCTGGAATATGTATTGATGTCAGTGAGCATAGGATAAGGCTCAGTTGTGAAGACCACAGTAAAACAATCTGGCAAAGCTCGGAGGTGTGGTAGCATCAGAAGCCTCAATGGACACATGTCTTCTCTTTCATTGTTGTTTCATCTGATAGGTCTTAAGTACTTAACTGCTCACTTGAAACATCAAACACAGTGAAATGGCATTATATACACTGGCATTTACCCCTTCCCATGTGGAGCCTTGCACAATCGATTTCAGAATCCCCTGGTAATGGCTGACTATGGTTGGGAAATCTAGGGGAATGCATGAATCAGCGAAGATAACAGGAAAGAGCAGAAGAGTATAGGGAGGGATGGAGGGAGTGGAGTGAGGCTAATAATAATAATCATTGCATTTGATATAGCGCTTTTCACGTCTTGTAGATGTCTCAAAGCGCTTCACAGAAATATACTGTAAGGTGAATTGACTGTACATATGTGGGCGAAACGTGGCAGCCAATTGCACACAGTGGTGTCCCACAAACAGTCGTGGATTGAAATAACCAATTTATTATTTTTCTTCAAGGGATTATTATGGCTAGTGAACAAGAAACATACTATTTTTTAGAAAGAAAAGAAAGGCAGAAGGAACTTGAAAGCAGAAAGGAGACTAATTGCAATTGCTGTAGTGTTTTGGTTGAAGAGCCAGATGAAGAACTTATGTTTTTACAATGCTTTGTGATAGTGACTGTGAAGTGCAGTGATTGTCTTTTTGCTATAGGCAAAATAAAGTAGTTCCTCCTGAAAACAAGTAGAAGAAATACCTGAGGGCTGGATAACCAAAGTGGTCACCTATAGGTTTGTTAAATTTGTTCTTTCCTACTTCTCCTAGATGTTCCTTTACTCATCACAATAGCAATGTGTGGAAAATAATTATAACAATCTGTACATTTGATATAATGCCTTATCACAGTGTTGACATGTCTTAAAACATTTCACAGGATATAATAATAAAACAGTACTTGATTGATATAACACCTTTTCACGTCTTCAAGATTTCTCAAAGAATATACTGCACTATAAAGTGGATTGACTGGCTGACGCGTTTGTGGGCGAAACACGACAGCCAGTTTGTACACAGCAATGTCCCACAAATAGCCATACAGTGAATGACCAATGCATTGGTAAAGACTGTCGACATCACAACAATAGTTTGGGCAACTCCATGAGACTTTAGGACAGATGCTATAGAGAAAGAAAATATCACACTTCTGAATGAACATTCAGAAGTGTGAGTTCCTTGTACAAATGGAAAAAATGTAGGCTGCTCCTTGTCCAAATGTCAATGGTGATTTCACAACATCCCTTTAATATGTAAACCCAACGGACATGAAAAAGTAATTTTGAATGAATTACATTCAATACATGCATGCCAACAATCCCCCAGACAAACATTATTCGTCCATGGCTGTTTGTAAGATATTACTGCTGTGCACAATTGGCTGCCACGTTTCACCCTCAAAATATACAGTCAATTCACTTAACAATATATTCTGTGAAGCGCTTTGAGACATCTAGAAGACGTGATAAGGCTCTATATCAAATGCAAGGATTATTACCATTATTACCGTGAGCAAATTGGTAGTCAAGTTTGCCGATAAAATACAGTCACTACACTTCACAATTTATCCCATCAAGGGCTTTGAGATGTCTCCCCATGGGAAAGGTGGTGTATTGAATACAAGGAACATTATCATTGTTATTTCATATAATAAATTAATATTTATACAAAACTCTTACTACATTAACCAAAATATGGCTGGAGCAGAGACACTGGCAGATAGCTCCACTTTTGTTAGGCAAACAAAACAAAGTCCAAAAGAAAAATTAACTGGCAGAATTGTGCAAAAGAACAAACTTAAATCAGTCGATCAAGAGAAACAGAAAAACAATACGCTTGCGCAAACAACCATTCAGTTACACTGTATAGTGATGTAAGAAAATAAAAGCAAAAAAGCCTGTTTCATCATTAAATTTATCATTATCATGCTAAGTGTCAGTCTGGTTCAGTTGGTAGCATTCTCACCTCTGAGTCAGGGGTCCTGATGTCTCACTGTTCAGTGTCTTGGGATGTCCTCCTGATGTGAAAAACACTTTACAAAGGTAATGTTGTTGTTGTTGTTGTGGGTTCAAGCCTCACTTTGTGACTTTGAGCTCACAGTCTTGCCTGAGACCAAGTGAGTGCATTGCTTGGAATATGCTGTTTTAATGAAGGTCCCCATGCTTTGGATGAGATGGTAAATCAAGATCCCAGCTACCTGTTCCCGTCTGGAGGTTAAGAAATTTTAAGGCACCGTTCAAAATGCAAAGGGAGTTTCTCATGGTGACCTGGCCAACAATCACCCAAATAAAATTGGTCATGAAAATAAACACCTTGGGAAAGCCTCCAGCCTGAGTACCGAGTGAACAAAGTTGCATCTCAGCTGTGAGGTTTTTGTTACACTGCAGGCTAGAAACAACATGCGTATATCCAATTTCTTTCACACTGGATGTATATCTTCAACTGCCGCTAGGACAATATACGGAGATTGAAGGAGAAAAGGGAGATTTGAAGGTGTGAAAAATGCACAGTGAAAAAGATAGGCTTTAAAAGAGATTTGAAAGGAGGGAGAGAGGAGCATATTAAGAAGACATTGGGAGAGAATTCTTAAGAGAGAAACAGCAGTGACTGAAGATGAGTGCAGGTCGATCAGCAGAGAAGGAAATGGGGGGGAAACTATCTTATACCCCTTTTTAGAACTGGCGTAGTAAATGACTCCTGGTGGATAAAATGGTTTCAGATGCGAAAACTGCAAAGAGCTTTGTAAAGATTAAAGCAGTTAAAAATAAATACAAGGCAACAATTCCGCTGAGATGCTGCGGATTGACAAGCCATGCCCGAAGCTGCTTCAAATTCAGCTCGGCTCAACAGCACGTCTGTCAAAGCAGCTCGATCACCTCCACGGCATGCACCAATTCAATTAGCCATGGTAAGAGACTGCCATTATTATTCATAAGTTAACGATTGTTCTCAAAGCAAACACAACTGGGATGCCTCAGCTGATCCACTTCGTGCCCTTTGCCAGGACACAAAGGGAGGTCTCCTGGAAATTGTAGGCAGGTAGCTTTGTCTGAATTCTGATCCCTATTGCCAGCTCACAGGCCGGTCATTCAGCTTTCTCAGCTTGAAGCCTGCTGCATACTGGCTGCATACAAAAGCACAGCGGGACTGAACAAAGTCACTGCAGAACAGGCTAATTGTTGACGGGCAAGCAACTGAGAAACCTCTTGGTAAATTATGAATGAAACGGGATGAAAGGCAGAAAATCAAAGTTCCAGCAGTACTGTGTGGACATTCTGGCTTGTTCGAAAAACACAAACAGCAGGTTTCTTCTCTGTTACAAGTGTGAAATAGCGGTTACTAAAAACAATGTTGAAAGCAGACCTTAAGGCATTTTCTTGGTGGTGGGAACCAATTAAGTGGAGTCCTGTAGCATATTGGTTAGAGCACTTTCCTTGCAAGTGAGAGGACCTGGGTTTGATTCTCCGGCAGGGTAAAATCTTAGGCAAATTTCCTTACTCAACATGCCTCTGTTTACCTAGCAGTAAGCAGGAACCTGATTCTTGGACATCCTCCTGAAGTGAAAGGTGCTCTATCAGTATAATTTTGTTGTTGTAGTCAATTGACGGATCTCTTTTCCGGGGATAATAATCCCTTACAAAAAAAAAGTTAAAAAACAATGTTTTGATCACTAAATCCACGAGTGTTTAAGGGACAATGCTGTGCACAAATGGGTGCCGCATTTCACCCACAACAATATAAAGTCATTTCAACTTTAGAGTATATTCTGTGAAGTGCTTTCAAATGTGTTGAAGACATAATAAGGCAAGTGCAAGGATATATCAAATGCAAGGATTATTATTATTTTTATGGAGTCCTGTAGTTTAGAGTTTAGAGCAGGTGCCTTGCACGTGAGAGGACTTGGGTTTGTTTCCAGGCAGGGTGAAACCTTGGGCGAGTTTTCTTCAAGTTCAAATGCCTGATAATAATCCCTAAAAAAAAATTGTTCATTTCAATCCACGACTGTTTGTGGGACACTGCTGTGCGGAATTGGCTGCCTCGTTTCACTCACAAAATATACAGTCAATTTACTTCAGATGATATTCGGTGAAGATGTGAAAAGCGCTATATCAAATGCAAGGATTATTATAAGTGGGAAAGGTACAAATCTCATCAAACATGGCGTGAGCAGCTGGTGACACTGAGGTCTATGGAGTAGTGTTGTGAGAGCTTGAAGGCAATAAGATATGCTTCAGTTGAATGGGAGGTCCAGACCACAAGTGAAGACAAGTGTATTGAGATCATCTCCACATGAAAGGGGTCCATAGGCTCAGACTGTTCTGTATTGCTGTATTGCTGATCCTGGCATCCCTCACCCTTGCATTAATTTGATGGATTAATAAAAGCAAAACTGAGAACAACAGCAACAAAATTTATGAGACGCCGTTCGGCGTGGAGGGTGCTATATAAATCCAAGTTGTTGCTGTTGTTGTATCTAGTGCTCTACGCACAGGTGCTATCCCAGAATGCTTAGAATCGAACCCAGATTTCTCACTTATGAGGCAAGTACTCTATGTTGTCTGTAGTCAGTTTGCTTTTCATTGCTGAGGTCTAGTGGTATCTACAACAACAACAAAATTACATTTATAGAGCACCCTTCATGTCGGGAGGACATCCCAAGGCGTTCAACAGTCAGGTCAGGACCCAAGTAAGGGGTGGAGTAAGGCAGAGGGGAGGGAAGGGAGAGTTGGGAGAGAGAGATTTTGGGGGGCGGCAGAAGGCAGGATCAAAGAGTAGAGTTTTGAGACTGACTTTGAAGGAGGCGAGGGAGGAAGCAAGACAAAAGGACTGTGGGATGGAGTTCCAGAGTGTGGGGGCAGAGAGAGTGAAAGCCCGTCCAACGATGGTAGGGTGGGTTGGATGGGGGACATGGAGCAGATCAGAGTCTGCTGAATGGAGGGGTGGGCAGGTTCATAGGGGGACAGCAGGTCAGAGAGATAGGAGGGGGCAAGGCCGTAAATGGCCTTGAAGGTGAGGACTGGGATCTTGAATTCAATCCTCTGGGGGAATGGGGAGCCAATGGTGCCAGATGAGGGTGGAAGTGATGTGGTCATGGAGCTTTCTTGGTACGGGATGAACTTGGTCTCACCAGACGGATGACACCTCTATCAATGCAGCGCACCCCAGCACTGCACTGTAGTTTCAGCGTCGACTCTGAGTTTAAGATTCCAATGTGAGACTTGAACTCACAATGGTTATGACCAAGGGGCCAAAATATTAGCAACTGGGCAAGGCTGATCTTGTGTTAAGACTCCATCGACTAATGAAACAATGAATGCCCAGCGCCTTGTAACGTCCTCCTGACGTGAAAGGCGCTATACAAGTGTAATTTTGTTGTTGTTGTTGATTTCCCAGATATGTGAAGCAAAGCAATGAATACCTGCCAAGTGATCCGATGGCAATTTTGTGGCACCCTGAACAATTATCCACCCATGACATTAAAAATCAATCCTCCCACTCTTCAACTGGTTAAAAGGCACCCTTTTAAATCACTCTCAGGTTTTAATCCTTTGAGAATGGTATGAATATTGTTTATGTCACCAAAACATAAAAGGTCAAAAGTGAATGAAAACGATAACAGCAAAAAAAAATTGCTACGCTGTTAGTGGTAAACATATTGAAACCTCACAGCAGTTTGTACTGTAAAATGTGGAATAAACGTAGCAGAGTGTAAATTCTGTATACAAGATGACATGGTTTGTTAACTTAAGCCTTTCCCCATCCCCTCTCTTGCAATCACGCCACCTAATGTCTGCTTTACATTAGGATCATGTACCTACATGCACCTAAACATAATGAGTGTTTACTTTTCAGCTTCCCCAGGCATAGAGATCTGCCGCAACTTTTCTCTCTCTTGAATCAAATCTTCTCTCTCATGCACAGTAAAAGAGGCCCATAAGTCTGCTTGGCCTTTACACGCAAGGCTATTTTTGTCTTAAAATATAAGAGATGAATAGCAGTGTGGAAGCTGTGTGAATTCAGTTTGTAAAATGGAAAGTTGTTTTTATACAGATTTTAAAAAAGAGCTGGCTTCCAAATTAAAAGAGAACTAAGAACATTCCATAATTCCGCACAGCCTTAAAGTTTAAGATGCAACTATCAGAAGGTAGTAAATTTATGGAATTCTCTCGAGGGGCCGAATGGCCTACTCCTGCTCCTTATTCTTATGTTCTATTTTGCAGGCTAAGACCAGGTGAAATTTCTTACAAGCCTTGCAAGCCCATTTGGCTAGCCCATTATTTTTAATAATGGCCTATATGAAATAGGTCATTCACTTCATGGCTGTTTGTGAGACACTTAAATCCGTGAATTACTTGCAGACATCCTCCTAATGAGAAGAGTATAACAAATGTAAGAGTTATTATTTTTGTGTTTATACACTGTATTATCTAAACTATCTGAACATCTGCGACTAAGGCTCTCTTTTGCCTCCTTGTCCTCCTTGACCTCTCTGCCACCTTCGATACTGTCAATCATTCCATCCTCCTACACCGCCTCTTCTCCCTCCTCAATCTCTGCAGACCTGCCCTCTCCTGGTTCTCCTCCTATCTCTCCCATCGTCTACATTTTGTCACCACCAATGGCTTCTCTTCCAGCGCCTGCAATGTCAACTGTGGCGAAGCTCAGGGCTTTGCCCTTGGCCCCTTACGTTTCAACATCTACATGCTCCCACTTGGTAATATCATCCGCAGACATGGGGTTAACGTCCACATAATATAATAATAATAATACCGTATAATATTATATATATATAATTTCCACATATATGTGGATGACACCCAACTCTATCTCTCTGCCTCTTCCCTCGACTTCAAGATTACTACTGTCTTGACAGACTGTCGACATCAAGTCCTGGATGAGAACTAACTTTCTACAGTTGAATGTCAACAAGACAGAGGCCCTACTGATTGGCTTGCACCAGCGCCTTAATGCATCATGCATTGGCAGCATCAACCTCCATGGTTGCTCACTCGATCTCACCAAACCAGTCAGAAACCTAGCATGTCTTGTTTGACCCTCAACTGTCTTTCTTCCCCACATCCAAGCAATGACTCGCTCTGCATTTCCTCATCTCTGTAATATTGCCTGACTCCGCCACTATCTCACTTCCAAAGCCACTGAAACCCTCATTCATGCCGTCATTACATCCCAGCTCGACTATGCGAATGCCCTGCTTGTCGACCTCCCGAATTCTTCCCTCCACAGGTCGCAGATAATCCAGAACTCTGCGGCCCATGTCCGCTACTGTTTCAAACTCCATGACCTTATCTCACCCATCCTCGCCCGACTCCATTGGCTCCCCATCAACCGGAGGATCCCATTCAAGATCCAGGTCCTGACATTTAAAGCCCTCCACAACCTCTCCCCACCCTACATCCGTGATCTAATGTAAGCTCTTACCAACCTGCCTGCCCTCCACAGTCAGCAAGCTCTGCACTGCTCCACATCCTCCGACCAATCCGCCCCACCATTGGCGGGCAAGCCTTTAGCCACTCTGCCCCCAACCTATGGAACTCCATTCCGCAGTCCCTCCACCTCACCCCCGTCCCTGGCCTCCTTCAAGTCTCGCCTCAAGATTCTCCTCTTTGATGGTCCCATCGGCAGCTCCTAATCCCTCACTTCCCCATCTCTCCTCCACCCCCCTGTCCACTGTCCCAGCTTGGGTCTGACACAGTGACTGTCCAGCGCCTTGGGGCATCCTCCTGACGTGAAAGGCGCTATACAAGTGTAATTTGGGTGTTGTTATGTTATGCAAACAACACAAATCCAGACTTTTTTGTTCAGCAATAAAATCAATTAAAAAACTAGTTATCATTGTGATGGGAGGAGGTGGATGGGGTCAATTCCTTGTATGGTATTTTGTACAGTATAATACAATACAATTTATATGTATATAGTACCATTCACATTGGGAGGATGTCTCAAAACTGTCTGTCTTTATCTTCCAGCTAGGCACCCGAGCTTGGGTGCAAGCCAAAGGAGATGGGGAGTGGAAAATTGATGGAAAACGCGGTCAGAGAGGTAGGTCTTGAACAAGGTGAGGGAGAGCACGTAGGAAGGAAGACTGGATGGAGTTACAGCAAGCAGGTGCAGAATGTCTTGAGGCAGATCGATGCTCTTTGAGCAAAAGAAGCGACCAACAAGCAGTATGGCCCTCTTCTTCCCACGTACAGAACTCGGTTGATAAATAGAATGATAGACACGATGCAAAAATTTTGACCCAAGGCAGAGTCAAGAGACATCTCAATGAAGTGAGAAATAGTCGGTTTCTGCATGATGATTGCTGTACAGCCATAATAATGTATACATAATACATTACTAGGGTGAAAGAATGTGTGATGTAGTGTAATAATTGCCATGGTGATAGCAATCACATTGTGGGGCATTTCACTCCTGGAGTAGGCTTTCAATGATAGCATGGATGAATACCTCCCCAATGTTGTTAGATTGTTGTGTCCAAATTACTATAGAATCTGAATTGTCTGAGATCTAAACACATGTTAGGATCAAACGTTCACAAAGCAGTCAATATTAAATGTTCTTTTCAAAGTTTCTATCTTTAGATACACACACACTGAACATGACTATCTATTCTGCTTTTGAGAGAGGGAGTCATGTTAAGCCAAAGAGAACTGCATGGTTTTGAAAAAAGATGGCCCCGAAGTACAGAGGGAGAATTAGACCTCCCAGCATCCAAGTCACTCAGCTGAAAAAAGCCAAATGTCACGCACTGATTGTTTGCTATTCAGATGAACCTTTCCAATCTGAAAGTCACATGTAGTTAAATTGGTGACGTTGCAGGCCTGGAACAGACTGCCTGAGATGCAGGAAAATATGTATGCAGTGAAATTCCACCTGGGTCTTATATTTACTCTATTTCTGTAGCCTTTTAGAATGTCCAAATGTGCAAATTCTTAAATACAGCATTAACTTTAAAGCTGTTTTTCGTTAAGTATTTTTCAAAGAACTGCTGAAAACAGTCTTCAAATTTATGGTTGAATTCAACAATTTGTTAAAATCTGGAATGCTCTGAAATGCTACATGCTTAAAGCAAATCTCGATGCAGTCGGAATTTCTCCCCAGCAGAAGTTTAAATCCCTGAAACTCTCAAAGTTTTCTTATACCTGTGACCCCTGTACCAAGCCAAATCAGTGGTGCATGCAAGAAGCATGTTGTTACTGACAGACTTGACACTTGTCTGTCAATGTCTTTAACATAATTAACAATATGTCTGAAAGAGATATATAGCCAATGATCCCACTTCTATTTCATTGTAGGAAATTATAATGTTCTTTAAGCACCTTGGGATACCACCCAACGTGAAAGTCGCTATATAAAATGTAAATCTGTATTACAGTACAGTATATTGTATTTTTGGAGGTAGGCAGAAAAGAAAGCACATCTGAGCCAACGATCCCAGCTCCACTAAAATCAAACTCCAACTGCTGGCCCCAATTGGTTTGGTTGAGAGCAGCTAATTCATTGAGTCGTCTCTACCTATAAACCCATCAGGGAAGCTGTAAATAATACAATACAAATTTACATTTATATAGCACCTTTCATGTCAGGAGAACTTTCCAGGGCATTTTACAGACCTTTTAGTGCGCCTGAGCTGGGGTGGGAGCTGAAGTGGGGGTGGGGGGGAAGGCGAAAGATGATGGAAAGTGTAGTCAAAGAGGTAGATCTCTTCCCCTAAAAGGCTGTGGATGCTAGATCCATCCACACCTTCAAGAGTGAGGTGATAGATTTTTTGGTAGGTCAGAATATTAAGGGATATGGGGAGAAAGCGGAAATTGGAATTGAAAGGATTGGTACAGGTTGAGGTACAGATCAGCCACGATCTAACTAAATGGTCAAATATGCTTGAACAGCTGAATGGCCTATTCCTGTTCCTATGTATAGAGGTGAACCTTGAACTAGGTGAGAGATGGAGGATGAAGTTCCAGGGAGTGGTGTCAGATAGAATGACTGACCAACTGCTATTGCTGAATACTTAATACAGTACTACTTAATAGATTAACATTCTATTTCCTCCACCTTGGAGATTTATGAAAAGAAATCAATTCTACTCAGAGTTCAACCTTCAATCCTGAAGCCCCAAATCTCAATTAGCCTTAGCCTAAAGCATTTTTTTGTCTTAAAATTTAAAATT
The DNA here is from genome assembly GCA_035084275.1 of Hydrolagus colliei. Lineage (NCBI taxonomy): Eukaryota > Metazoa > Chordata > Chondrichthyes > Chimaeriformes > Chimaeridae > Hydrolagus > Hydrolagus colliei. The sequence continues at coordinate 103,990,368 of CM068744.1, read as the reverse complement.
GTGCATAAATTAAGTAACATACCGGTACTCAGATTCAGTCTTTATTGGAAAAAGCTTTAATTTTCGGAATCGTGGGAAGCTGGCTTCCAAATTATATCTGAATTTAAGAAATATTCACAATTTTGAGAAATCTTAACTTTTTAAAGTCATAATACTCTGATCTTCAACCAGTATCTAGGCCTCTGTTACAGAAAATCAATGGTTACATTACCTGTTGCCCTTTGTTTGATCCTTGCTACTTCAGCAAACTTTTGCCAACCTCCGTCTATTTTCAAAAGTTCCCACAGTACACTCATCCTAGGCCAACACTTCACACAGCCGAGGATAAATAGATAATGGATCCTATCACGAGCAGTGTATCAGTTACAGTTTCTTAAGCTGGTTATTCACAGTAGATGATACCTTAGATTTCAATGCAATCAATATATCCAAGTTCTGTCATGCTTTTCATCATGTCAATTCGTCAGAATTTCCCTGTTATCAGACTTGAATATCACCAAGCACTTCAGCTAATTAACTCAAGATAGATCAGTATTTAGCCCATGTCATGACTGTACAAAATAGATTGGTTTCCATTGTATTGGTGGTTGCAGATCTTTAAAATATAATACCAGAGATTGACTGAATTGACCCACTCAATAATGCATCTGAAGAATACAGTATAATATTAATAACAATCCTTGCAATCGTTATAGAGTCTTTCATATCGGGAGGATATTTCAAAGCATTTAAAGTACTGCTAGAGAAGAGATGTTTAAGAAGGAACCTAACAGAGGTGCTTAAAATAAAGATGGTTAGCATAAATAGTTCCACTTTGGGAAACCCACAACTAGCGAACAGAAGTATAAGATACTAAGTATAAGGAGGAAGGGGGGTGGGGTGGAGATGGGGAGGCTGTGGCAATTGGGTGGGGGTGAAGGCAGCTGAATTCCCTCAATTTTGGACTCAAGGAAATCTAGCATCTCCTCACAGTCAGAGTTTGAAGAGAGAATCAGCGAGCTATGGGAGCTTGGAAGTTGAAGTTGGTTGGTGACAGAAAATAAGGAGCCTGGGGTTGTCCTCTGTCTCCAAGATTAACTTGTAGTAGAAGGACAATTTGCAGGAGGCGAGGACAGAGTTTCACATGGGGAGAGCAGAATAGAAGGGTATGGTATGGAGTAAGGTTTGGGTGGAGACTCGTGTAAAGTATAAACACCACCATAGACTGGTTAGGCTGAGTGTCCTTTTCCCATGATGTACAATACATTCTTGTGTATTTTGTAGGCAAACAGAGCAGCCAATTTGCACAGAGCATTGTCCAACAAACAGCCATGAAGTGAAATACCAAGTCTACCTGACCCCGGGGGAAACTCCCTTTTCTTTTCGAATCGCTGTTTAACTTTTCATCAGAGTGAACGGCACCTCCAACAATGCAGCACACCCCAGAACTGTGTTGGGTTATCAAATATTGCCGTGTGCAAATTAGCTGCCGCATTGTCTAAAAAATGCACAGACACTGCACCGTTTACGCATTATGCATTATGTCAAAGTGAAAGAAAGGTGCTATGCCAAATGCAGGGATAATTATCTATTATCGCTATAAACCTTCTGTGGAAGTGAGATTCTGAATTTAGTGCAAATCTGTTTCCATTTACGCACCGGTTTGTGCTGCAGGTTCATTGTTCAGTGTGAACCAGGCTGAAAATATAAAACCTGTTTAGGTGGAGCCCTGTAGCTCAGTGGTTAGAGCACTATATTAAATGCAAGGATTATTATTATTATTGAAATATAAGATGGTGCAGAACTGTAGTAAATTGTTAACCTCAGTGTTACTCCGGAAGCTAGGGTGTTGCAGTTTCTTTAGCAACTGTGATTTCCACATTAAGAATTGACTTTTACCAATCAGCATCTAATTGTTGCCAGGCATAGGTGAGCAGAGCGCATCCCGGAAAGAGGGCACATTCCATTCCTGATAAATGGAAGTCCTGTGCAGTATATGGGTAACTCTGAGTAGTTTGGTTCACCTACTTTTTCATATAGTGCATGCATCAGACACTTGGCTATTCAAACAAAACCCAGTAAATTTATAAACTTAATTATGCAATGTTCATTTTTCCTATTAGAGAAACGAGTTCTCAGATTTTCCAACAAGCATTAATGAACCAGCACAAGTAGAATATACCCAAACAGCAAATTACCTTTGCTACAATCACGCAGTGATGATGTTAGCAATGTTATTAACTTAGGAAAATCAGAAGCTTCTTTACTGAAGGAAAAAGTAGTAAAACAAACAGCACGAGTTCGATAGAAATTGTACATGCAAATTGATTTCCATACTTTCAAACATTTTGAGTAGCATTCAAACATGAAGTCTATTTCAGCTGCAAACCAAATATCATTGAAAGGCACAATATATTCATTTCAGCCAGTTTGATTGGACTTGCCATGTGCAATTTGCATTGTGAACAGGGACATTTTACAAATGCTCAGTTATTAAAGAGGGGTGGTCTGAACATTCTGTCTGGAATAATAAGGAGGTGCATGTCATAGTCATTTCATTCACAGTAAAACATCTGCACCTTTCATTTTATCATTAAAGATAACGAACAAAAAAATTCAATTTTGGTCAAAACTTCTTTTGAATTGGTGTCCTGCAGCTCAGTGGTTAGAGCACTCGTCTCACATGCAGGATGATTGGGCAACTTTCCTTACTCCATATGCCTCTGTTTACCTAGCAATTAGTAGGAAATTGGTTGTTAGTGGATTGGTATATCGCTTTTCTGGGGGTAATAATTCATATTGAAAAATGGACACTCAATCCAGGACTTTTATTGAAACACTGCTGTGCACAATTGGCTGAAGCAACAACAACAAAGTTACATTTATAGGCTGCACCATTTTGCCCACAAAATACAGTCAATTCACATTACAGTATATTCTGTGAAATGCTTTGAGACATCTCGAAGCTGTGCTACAACATGATATCAAATGCAAGGATTAATATTATTATTATTTTCATGAGGTGGTGTAATCATAGAATTTTTCAGCAATTAAGTGAATGACTAATTTTATCTGAGGGTTTGTTGGCTAGGTCACCAGGAGCAACTCCCTTCTTGTTTAGATTGGGATTTTTAAAGTTCACTTGAAACAGACATGACCTAATTTCCTTGTGGACAAGCTATTTTATGCTGAAATTACTAGTCTCAGCTTTTAAGACCAGAGTGATTGAAATATAAGATGGTGCAGAACTGTAGTAAATCCTTAATTTAAGTTTAAAATCTCATCCAAAGGCCAGCACCTCCAGCACTGCATTGCAGTGTCAATCTAATCTGTGAATTGTTCAAAGTCCTTATGTGGAGTTTGAACCTAATAACCGTAATAACCTTCCTCCCCCACATCCGGTCCCTCACCAGCACTGCTTTCTTACATCTCCAATGCATCGCCTTTCGGTGTCGTTACCTCATCCAAAAAGCTGCCGAAACCCTGTTTCCATGCCTTTGTCACCTCTCAACTGGCGTATTCAAATGCCCTCCTCGCTGGTCTCCCCTCCGTTACCATTCATAAAATTCAGGTTATCCAGATTTCTGCTGCCCGCATTCTTACCCGTAGCAAACCTCACTCCCCGATTACCCCAGTCCTTGCTGGACTGCACTGTCTCCCTGTCTCGGAGAGGATCGATTTCAAGATCCTCACTCTTGTTTTCAAATCTCTCCACTCCTCTGCACCACACTACCTCTCTGACCTCCTCTCTCCTCACAACAGCAGCCGTTGCCTTCGCTCCACCGGGTCTGACCTCCTCCTTGTCCCCCGAATACTCCGCTCCACCATCAGCTGTGCCTTCAGCCACCACGCCCCAAGGCTCTGGAACTCCCTTCCTCACTCCCTTAACTTTATCCCCTCTCTTCCTATTTTCAGGTCTTGGCTAAACACCTTTCTGTTTGACCGCTCTTTTGGTCACCTTTATTCCCATCCCCACTGGCTTGGCCCCGGGATCCATTATTGGAAAGTGCTCAGAGACACGGTCCGGCACGGAGGACATTATATAAATACAAATTGTTGTTGTTATAACAATAGTACTAATACTACTACCACTGATAATAATAAATCCTTGCATTTTATAAAGTGCTTTTCGCATCTTCTAGACGTCTAAATGTGCTTCACAGAATATTCTGTAAAGTGAATTGCCTGTATATTTTGTGGATGAAACGTGGCAGTCAATTGCGCACAGCAGTGTCCCCACAAACAGTTATGGTTTGAGATGATCAATTTATAATTTTTTTAAGAAGGATTATTATCAGACATGTGGAGTAAGGAAACTTGCCCAAGGTTTCACCCTGCCTGGAATCGAACCCAGGTCTCCCATTTGTAAGGCAAGTACTCTAATCACTGAGCTATAGCCACTGAGCTATAGGACACCACAACCGTGTGATTTAGAGGCATGACTGCTACCAACTGCCAATCAAATTCCCTTTAAAAGCTATTATGGATCCAGGTTTGATCAGCACTTGCATGGGATAAAAGGTATTCAATATAAAAAAGACTGTTCAGTGCCTTGAGCATGTAAAATTCAACACAGTTGTGACTTCGCCAATCTAATTAATCTCCTGAGGAAGGTAAATAACTATAATGGCCTAGGGATAAATTTCAAGACATTCAATAACATGTTCCTTGTGCAACACTAGGGCGTAAACAATGACGAGTTCTCAAATAATCCAAATTTGTTCCCTTAGTAGCTAATGTTAACGTGCAGGGTATTTAGCATGTCTCACTGTTTTCCCCCCAAAGTTGACTGCTGCTGCCTGTCTGCTGCCCTCTTTAAATTTCCTCCCTGTGCCATCGTCTCAACATCTCAGGAACCAACCGAATCACAAATAGAGGTAAATTGGGGATTGTTCTATATTCGAAATATAAATTGGATATTGTCCTACTCCGTTTACCTTTCATCACTGCTTCATCTGCTAACACAGTGGCGTCTAATATATGGTTATTTCTAATGGGAAAACAATATAATCCTTGCATTTGATATAGCACAGTATCACTGTCTTAGTTGGAAGTATTGCATGTACTTACTGCTTCTGGAACGGCAAACGGCTTCTGCAAAATTTTCCCACGGTCCCCCAGTTACAACTAACCTGCCTGGATAACCTTTAAACCTGATCTTAAAATAACTGAAGTGAAGAATTTATTGTCTAGTGGAAGTCATGTTCCTTACGTTAGTTATATCATTAACATCCTTAATGATAAGAATTTCTGACGAATCTCTAAAACAGATCACATTAGTTCTTCGAGGCTAATCAAGGTGTACTTCTGGTTATTAGAATCTTCACTTGTGTGACTCGAATTACTCATTGAGGAATTCCATTAAAAACAACTGAAAATGAGAGATATGGCCATTATTCAATACGCTCACTTTTGAAGATTCTGGGCCCAGGATTTGCTTTGTTTTTAAGCGGCTGCAATGATGTCGCTAATAGGGAGGAGCACACTGCACGTCCCCTAGCTGCTCTATTTGTTTGTGGGGAGGGAGAAGGGAGTCAACACAGTGGCACAGATATTAGCCTTGGAGTTGATTCATTATTCTGGAATGATGCAATATACCAGCACCATTTGGCTGCACGTACACATTTACCAAATTTTACAGTAAATCATGTGAAACACGTTGAGACGTTTTGAAACATGTAAAGACACTATATCAAGTTATTATTACTACAGTATGATTAATATTACAGGTCGACCTCGCTTAACGTTGCTGTGGTCAACATTGTTTTGTTACTACGTTGCTAATACATTGGGGAACATATAATCATATAATTATTTTCGCGAACGCAACTGCGACATTAAGCGAGGACCAAGTGTATAATCCAGGAAGTCCTTTACCTCAGTGGTTAGACCACTCGCCCTGCAAGTGAGAGACGTTGATTTGATTCCCTGCAGGGCAAAATCATGGGGAAGTTTCCTTGCTCCACGCACCTAATAATAATCCCTCAAGAGTCAAAACAATAATAAATTGGTCACTTCAATCCACGACTGTTTGTGGGACACTGCTGTACGCAATTGGCTGCCCACAATTATATAGTCAATTCAACTTTACAGTCTATTCTGTGAAGCGCTTTGAGATGTCTAGAAGATGTGAAAAGTGTGATATAAAATGCAAGGATTATTATTATCATGAGTATTATTACTACAGTACTAGAAATTAGACAGCTGTGGCCCCTGAGGACACAGCTCCAAACAGGAGGCAATAATTCCATGCAGCATTGTGCCTGACACTGAAGATGAGAATATTTAACCCACATATTCAAGAAGAGAATTATGTTTAAGTAAAGTGCAATGATGGAGTATGTAGGCAAAAAAGAAAATCTCAACTGGGACAAAATTTAGAATGCTCAGATGCGGAGGCGGTACGGACAGATAATGCACTTTGCCAGCATTGACCCAGGTGTGATATCACATCTGGAGTTGCTGGCTGAAGCCCTTGCAAGCTTATTGCACGTTTCTTCATTCAAACATACAATAATCTAATGGAGATTTTTTTTCACACTCTCTCCGTATCTTGCTGAGCAATGAATGAAGATTTAGTGCCTGGTTTCCCTTTGAAATCTCTATGCTACTCACTACAGTACAAAGAAAGCAAGCTGCTAAAGGCAGCGACATTGTCGTTGTGTGCAGAAAAAAATATGTTTGTGTGTGTTTGTTCGTGTGTTCAATGTCCAAACGGGTAGCACCTGCACCTCTACAGACAGGCATTTTCATTTGAATTGCTATATAGACTCTGCCCTGACCTTCAGAACAATACAAGATGCTTTAAGAACTTTTCTGAACTCCCCGGGAAGCAGCTGGAAGAAAATCAAGGCCGGTTGAAAGCGAGCAGCCATTTATTATACACAAACTGAAGAAGAGTGCTGCAGTAAATGTGCAAAGACTACATAAGACTGCATACCGACTGGCATAGTTTCTTTACTGGCAGCTCAATTCACAATATTTCTTGTTTGTAAAAAAAACACACACACACAGGAATCAAAATTATATGCGTAGCAATTGATTTGTGTGGCTGATGTGAAGCAATTAAAGTGCAATGATTATTTAGCAATCTTTGTTGCAAGTTCCAGAAGAGTCTAATGATCATCTGGGGGAAACACCATAAGAAGCTGGATAAATGGTACAGCTCAAGACCTGCACCTCACAGGGCTCTTATTCCTCAGAGCTGGACTCTCAACTTCCATGGCAACACCAAAGCATTCAGCCAGATGATTGGCCTCCAATGAATTGCAGATAAGACCGAATGGAAGTGAATTGATGTGAATTTAATGCAGAAGAAAGCGATGGAAGGGAGGTCCACTTGGTTCATATTTGAATAAAGCAAACAAGCCAAACAAAGGGCTGACAGCTGTAAATGACATTGTCAGTACAAAAATTATCAGCAAGTTTACAATCTGTTTGCTCATGTTGAACAAACAGAATGTGTGTGGCATCCTTTGCCTTCATGAATGGCAGAAATACTTGCAAGCCACAGGAGAAAGGCAGATATCCATTCAGTGGCAGCTCTGGCACAATTAGATAGCCATTTGACAGCCACACTAAAACTGAAATTGTGCTCTGTGTGTGTTTTTATACATGAGACCAGCACTAAAGTAGGGGATAGATGCACTCCTATAACTGCAGAATGAGTTATGTTAGTAGTGCTGGTGAATCCAGGGCATTCATTAATGCGTCTGACATTCCAAATGCCCAGACTTCAGTTCCCTAGCGAGGACTGAAGTCAACATTCTAATTTTCCATTCCTTACAGAAAGCAGAATTGGAGATGGGTCTAAAGAAAGACACTTTTTCTCCCATTGTTTTGTCTGCCTTGTCACTTGATTTGCCCTGAACTTGTTAACTTTTCAATGGTTTTGTTCGTGAGAAGGGATAGGGCAGTATAGATAGATGCAAGCTTCTTGAGACACAAACCCGAAACAAAAGGAACAAAACAACACACACCGCACCCCCCACCCTCCCTTAAAAAAAAAGCGGGTACAGATTCAGAGCTTAAAATGCACGACTGCTCATAATGATGTTCAGGCAGGCACTTGAATTATAGTTGTTCCTATTATTACTACTTGGAAAGCTTGGGATTCCATCACTAAGCAAAGTTTCTCTAATATCCTACTGCTGCAAGAAAGAAACAAAGGAAGCAGAGAGGACGTTGTGGAAAATCTGACTGATCCGCAAATCTGATGAAGGTCAGAGTCAAAATTAGGCCAGTGAAGATCGGTAGCTCTGCTTTCCTTTCATGCTCTTCTTTGCAAAAGGCTGTTCCATTAGAATTATGTCAAACTGTACACTTTCTGAAGCTTACTCTCAAGATTGCTGCGCTCCAGAACGCAGGGGGAAAAAAATCAACCATTTAAATGCAAATGTAGAAACTTGCGAGGCCTGTCAGCTTTCACTAAAGACCTATATCTTTAAAAGGTGATAAGTTAAAAAGATACCTCATGGCCTGTAGCTATTAGAGTCTGCTTAATGGAAGGAAGCACAGTCACATCAGAGAGCGGCAGGTGAATAAGGTCTGTTTTAGGCAGATAAAATGAACACAATAACCAGAGAACAGAGCAGCAATCATAAGCAGGCACTACACCATCAAAACACATTCATTTCTACCAAAAGTTTATCCAATTATTGCTAAACTGCCTGACAATAGCTACTCCACTGCACTCCATTCATTTGAATCTAAATTGGTATTTCTTTTCCTGATATGGCAGGCGGTCATAATAGGATGACCATCATTAAAGTTGTTTGATTTGGAGCTTTGTAGTGTTTGATTAAGAGGGCAAATGCAAATTTGATGAAAGAATAAGGATAAATTTACATATCAGCCCCAGCTCACATGGAGTGAGTAAACACTCTGTTTATCTCAAGTGTCATTTTATGATTTCAACAGAAAATAAAACTGACCTTGGCCTAGTCAGTGCAGCAGACCTGAATGAAATATACTGTTGTCTAAACACCATTTACTCAAGTAGAACTTGTCAACAAATCCTCTGTAGCTCAACAAACAGCGTGAGCTGCCAGGGTTATCAGGACAAAAATGCGCCAGCGTATAAGCACCATCTACAATTACACAAAATGCTGACACCCTGAGTGACAACAATGGTCTTTTGGTTGCATTGTTTAGTGACCCAACATTAAAAAAAGTTCAACAAAGTTCAATGTGTTTCTGAGTCAACAGTGACGTGCTTGCAATTCTCGTCTCTCACCCCGCTCACCAAATGTGTTAGAGCAAACAGCGAAATAAGCAACAATACTGCACTCATCATGTCAAAGGGGCGAGTTTTGAAGAAAGATGAGGAGAAAAAAATGGACAAAATTTGCAGTGCTCCTTAAGGCATTCCTGGCAAGGCTCAGTGAACCTACAGATTGGAGAGTATCCCTCTAGGTGCGTGAACAGGGAAAAGCTTTCATGTCCGACCATAGCAACAAAGAGAGCTCCAAGCCTGTTGTAAGTTTTATTATTAAATTTTGATTGATCTCTTACCCCGATTTTCCAACTTATTCTTCATATCATTTGATACGTTTTGTTTCCAAGTATTCATCTATCTCCCATTTAAACATCCCAATCAATTCTGTCTCTAGCTTTGGCTCAGTTGCTGGCACTCTGATGTCGGGGAGTACATCAAGGGCTCAAATTCCACAATGTTCTCACCAGTGTGAGCTTCTGGGGAGACGTTGAAGTTCTGAGCCACACATGCCCATTGGAGAAACAAATTCAAAAGGTTACTATTTTTGTGATAAATCTAAAACAACCCAAGTGTCTTGGATAACACTCCAGTGCAGTGTGGTTGGATCACTATTGGAAAAGCTATCCTTTGTGGTGAGATGGCAAGTCAAGGTACTGTACTATCTTGTGAGGACACTAAAAGATAAAGGAATATCTCCCGATGATGTCTTGCTGAACATCCTCTGGATAAAATTGACTGTTCACTTCATAGCCATTTGTGGTTCATTGCTGTGTGCAAACTGGTTGCTGTGTTCATCTACAAACACACCATTATGACACTCAGGTAATTATTTTAAAGAGCCGGGTGACATTTCAGCAATGTGGATGCTGTAACTATCATATATGTAACTATTATTACAGGTATTACATAAAATTCAACACCTTGGTGAACACAAAATTCACCCCAAATTGTGAAGAGTATCTTTCATTTACAATAAAGTACATTTGCCCCTTGATCAAAAATACAAGAAAGAAGCACCATTCCTACATTTCAGTTGAGCAACAAAAGGGTGAGTTATTGTTAGTCTTGTTTTAACAGTGGGGCTGAGATACTAACAATGAATTTCTGACCATGGAAGTGGTAAACCTTGTGGTAAACCTTCACTATTTGATATCACAGAGTCTTAATCTTTGATGCCAGCCATGCAGATGAAAGCGCATATTATAAATTATGAATCTTTTTTATAGGGTAAGCAGAGAAAGTCTCACATTGTACCATTGTGGCAAAAGAAATATCATCTCCTCCACCCCATCCTCATACCCACCCCATCCCCACAAACCCATTCCCCCCCACCCCAAAGTCCATGGTACAATACCCAAACAACAGCTTGCTTCTATATAGCGGCCTTCATGCAGCATAGAATCTCGGAGCAATGCAGATTCCAGCCTTATGTATTAATAGGAACATTTCTAAAACAAATTGAAATAAAAGTGTGTTATGGGATATGATGCAGCCTCGTACCTTTCAGTTAACCTTGTGTGAATCCTTATTCTCTTAGGTCTTATTTTATGCATTCATCCAGGCCTGTAGAATCCACTATAACAGATACGGTCTTATCTGTTGAATGCATTACTTTGCATTATAGGAAAATATATTCTGCACATGCACGGTCAGGTAGGAAATACAATCACAAAATATTGTTTTAGAAAAAAAATGATTCCTGTATAAAGGAAGATTTAGACAGAGGCACAAAAAATAGTGAAATCATTATCTAAGTTTCAGGATTTTTTCGCAGCAAGCAAATAAATCGAATTACGTTGAAACCGGAAAAATAAATGAATCAATAAGAAAGAAAGGTTAGATAAGAATAAAAAACAATAATACATATATTTGGTACAGTGCCTTTCATGTCAGAAGGGTGTGTCACAACCTTTTTAGGAGATATACTGTAAAGTGCAATGACTGTTTGTGTGGGCAAATTCAGCAGACAATTTTTACATAAAATTTCTACATTTCTCACAAAAACCCCCAAAGTGATAACCAATTTTATTTGGAGGATTTTTAGCCAGAACACCTGCAGAAACTCCCTTCTCATAAAAGAAAAGAAACATGACAGATGAAAGTGTCATTCAACCTGTCAAGTGCACCCCTTCCATATCCTACCTCATTCTATCTGTGAGGGAAATATTATTCTTGCGCGGGTTCGCTTAACGTTGTTTCACTTAAAAGTCGCACTTTTCACGAACAAAACTGTGATGTTAAGCGAGTACTAAGTATACACTTATGGTAGTTACGAGAGAATTCATAAAATTCTCAGGTTCCCACTACTCAAACTTGGCCTTGTTGCCTCCACACAATAATTCTCCCTCCCTGTTGAAGCAACGCAACGTTTAGATAAAGAACAAGAGAAAATAAATTCTGAATGCCAAAGGTAAGATGATAGAAAACACTACAGGAGATTTGAGCGATACCATTCAAGGAGGGGGAGAGCTATATGTTTGGAAAAGGAGTAGGGAGGGGGGAGAGGTAAGGCAATCGAGTGAGACAGATTGTAACATATAATAATTCTTGCATTTAATATAGCACCTTATCACGTCAGAAGAATGCTTTTCAAAGGAATTACAGTCTTGTGAAATGGAGTGATGGCTTATTTTGCAGGCAAACACGGCTGTTCAATTGGCACAGCAGTGACCCACATGAACAGCCATGAAATGTATGATCAATTTTATACGGGAGATTATTGGCCAAGACACCAGGAAAACTCCCTTGTCTTTTTAAATAGTGCCAAGGGATCTTTATCGTCCACCTGAACAGGCAGACGGGACCTCGGTTTAACGCCTCATCCGAACATGGTCATACAACCTCCATAATAATCCCTTCGGGTCGAGATTCTTCCCCAGGCAAGATAGCAGCAGGAAACCTGGTGTCAGTCTCTAGATACTGCTGCTTTGTACCCAGCAAGTGTGACTTGGCTACCAATTTTCCCTAACAACCCGACCTCTGGTCAGCACTTTCCTGCCTTTGCTTATGAACTCACTGTGGGGTGAATCGTGCCTTTTCATCAAATGCCTCCCAATTACTAATCTATTGAGCGTCTCAGGTATCTAATAACCTTTTTACATGCAGATGTCTTTTTGGATCGTTCTCTGTTTAAATGCACCATATGAATGGTCCAAGTCCGTTTACTGCCATGCTGGCATGGAGCACAGACACCCACTTCCTGGTGCCAACTCTGCCCTGGCAGATAGAGTAAATTGATCAAACCAGTCTGTTGTAAATGGGTGATTTAAGCCAGACTCATGTAAATGGCTTGATTTGAATCCCAACTGTTTTGTGCCACACAGTAAAAGACAGTACAGTATTATTCAATGCCATCTGCTACATGTTACAGTCCAAAAAGAAGGTGCTATGTAAACACTTTAAGCTAATTTTGCTGGAATTCAAACTTAATTCAATCTATCAAAGACAGAAGATTTCTTCTTGAAAAGCTGTACATTGAGTGGTATCACCTGCCACAGCTGCAGGTAACTTTAGAAGGGGGGGGGGGGGGGGGGGCAAACTTACCACTTTGACTCTGGTGATTTCTGGGCTGACATAAAGACAGTAAGAAACGGTACTTGGATTTTAATGTGTAAGTCAATGTGTAAGATTTCCAACAGTACAATGCCTTCATCAACAGCCCCACTTCAATAACGGATGATTTACTGTGAGCCAGAAACCCAAATCTCCACCTAGTCTTAGCCCATGGCTCGTTGTGCCTTAAAATTTAAGATTGTTTCAGGATTTTGGACAATTGTGAAATCCACTCTTTATTTGGAAGCTGTTGGTCTGCACCTTTCTTAAAAGGAATAGGCCTCCAAATTAAGATTGAATTTCTGAATTTTTCATAATACTGTATGATCTTAAACTTTACGACAAAATGGTCTCATAGGCTGAGACAAGGTGGATTTGTCAGCCTCTTCTGAAGGGAGTACTTTCTCCTAATTTTTTATTCAAAATCCTTTTCAACTACGATAATGTCCAAATTATAATTGGGAGGTTACCAAAAGGGAAGATGAGATCCTATCCCTGAATCATACCATTCAGTGAAAGAATGCATTGTTGCCTGTAATCTTTGCTCTTATTTCCCTTTAATTTGAACTCCAAATCTAGGTTGACACTCTAATTCGTCCTCCCAATGTGAAAGGTGCTCTATAAATGTAATTGTATAATTCAGTACTGTGGGATTGGGGCATTGTTGGAGGTGCTGATATTCAGATGGGAGGTAGAACTGAGATTTCATCTTCCTTTTTAGGGGAATGTTACTGACCCCATAATGCTATTTGAAAAAAGAAGAAAGCTTCTCCCAGGGTCCTGGCCAACAGTGGTCATTCACCTAACATCTGTTTGTAGGGTTTTGCTGGTGAAAATATTTGCCAACAAAAACATTCACTGCACAAGACAGGTATTATCTGTGATGCACTTTGAATCATATTGACAAGATGAGATGCAATAAAAATGCTAGTTCTTTCTTACCTTACATCTTGATCTTAGACAAGGTATCCAAAGAACAGTGGAGTTCATAAACAATCAACTTTGATCAGTAACCACACAATGAATTTATATGACACATTATGCAGAAAAGCAGGACAAAGACATCTTGTAAAACCACTTGCAAAAGTTAAAGACCATTGAGTTATAAGCTGCAAAGGCAAGTTAAGGGGCAAGATGGAAACTGAAGTTGCAGTACTTATAAAAGATTTATGAAACCTTAGCACATGATGCAAAGTTGGATCCTTGAATAACCAGTTTGAGCTGGATTTTCGTATAGGTCCACAAAGAAGGAATCAGTTTACCTCTATCTGATAAACCTTCTCCACAACACCTTTGTTATACATTGACCCGAACTGAGCCTGTTGTCAGTATGCACAAACAGAAGGGATGTAACTCACAGATAAGCAGAGCTCATGCAATGCAGCTTTTAAACTTCTACTCCTGAGACTCAAAATGCAAGCCAAACTGGAGGCACCGCCAAATTCCATCTGTCCAAAACTTGGACGTTGCCCCTGGAATAATAACAACAATTTACATCTATGTAGTACCTTTCACCCAGGTTGATGTCTCAGAGTGCTGCAGAGCCTCCATAAGGTTGGACTGTGAGCAACGGAGAAGGGGGAGGATGGGTAACGTCCATTGGTAAGCCATTCAATTAAACCTATCTGAAAACTACTAGATACTTTGCACGAGTGTAGGAGCTCTAATCTGGCCAATCAAGTTGCCCACGTACACAATCATTATTCAATACTGTGAGACATTTTGAGACGTACCCCCGATGTAAAATGCACTTTATCAAATCTAAGGATTAATATTGTAAATCTACATTCAGATTCATAGGTCAGCACATATTCAAAACAGAGAGGGTTATTATTATTGTTTACAGCATGCATGTGGGAAAAAGAATGTTTGATCTACAGATATAGTTACATTATGCAATTGCTATATATAGATTGAGGCCCAAAGTTCCACCTCATTTTAGCCTGTTAGATCATGTTAACTTACAAACAGTGTAGATGTATGGAACATACTTCAAGTCACCCAATTCGGTCACTTAATCCATAACTGTTTGTGGGACACTGCCTTGTGCAATTGGATGCTGCGTTTGCTCTCAAAGTACACAGTCACTCCACTTTACAATGTATTCTGTGAAGCACTTTGAAAATTCTCAATGACATGTTAAGGCACTACGTCAAATGCAAGGATTAATATTATTATTAGAAGTCATTCTGAATTTGAAAGCCAATTTTTGTTTTAAGGATGACGGAAAGCTAGCTGACAAATTAAGGCTGAATTTAAGAATTTTCCACAATTTGCATGATCTTAAAGTCAAAGATAAAATGGTCTAGAGATCTATGACTGGGTGGAATTTCAACCAGGTCTTGGTTTAGCATCTCATCCCGTGAATGGCATTTGGTAGGTGGGCTGTGTGCTGAGCAGTGACTGTAGGAGAGTGCTATAAACCTGTTCAGCCATTATTACTCACTCGAACCAGAGTTTTAAAGAATTTTAAGTGAAACATGCGGCCAGACTATCAAATTACACCTTAGCAACCAGTGCATTTTTTGCCCTTTTAAATTAAGTAAAGTGCTAATCTTAAGTGTATAGAGACAGATTTTGTTTGGAGTGGTAAATACCTGAAGCCTGCAGACTGTGTTTGTTTGTCTGTCTCATATACAATAGTATACTATCACCAGCAGTTTAAGATGGACCATTGTCAGCAAACTGCAGATCGCGATTCATCAGGTAAGTGACATAAGGTCTCTTAGGCAACAGGTAGAGAAAGAATCGTACCTTGAGCTGTTTATTTACTTTTGGACTTCAGCAATAAAAGTCCTCCCATTGTCCCTTAATTAAAATTTTCACTCTCCGAGAAATATCTTTTCATCACAGAGTGATTGCTGGGTTTCAATTTACCACTGTTGAAAATGTTAGACAAGCTGCACCTTTCTGGGCTGAAATCAGGAGACTATATTGGAGGAAGCTCTAAATCATTTCACTGTCCTGACCACGTCCCCCTCATTCACCACCACCCATCTTCCAACAAATGCTGTTTTCATAAGATGCACGTCTACCCGTGCTACATAAAAAAAACACCATTTATCAGCAAATGCTTAAAGTGAGGACAATGGGGTGTTGAAAAAACAGTCTGGGTGACTTTAGCTTTTGCATTTGCAAACTTATTTTTACTGCCGGCATGCCAAACATACAGTGGAAGACAAACCGGACCTGCAGATCTGCACTGATCTGGAGAGAAAAAAGATCTGATTGAAAAGAACGTTCAGTCAAGATGGTCCTGAAACCTATTTAAAGACTGCCACTGAATTTCTGCCCTAAATAAATATATTGCAAATATTATATGACTGAAAAGATTGGACTTAAAAGAGGCACCACAGCCACGATAAACGGAATGGATATCTTCTGCGCTGTGAATTTCTACAGTTCTGATTTTATTTCATTCTGAGAAAGATACTTATTTATTTTAAGAAGTATACACAGAATTATATTGCGGCACCTACTCTTTCGCTTTGTGTGTCAGTCTGGCTCATTTGGTAACAATCTTGCCTCTGAGTAAAAAGGTTGTGGGTTCAATTCTCACGTTGAAGCTTGAACTCACACACTGTAAGGCGACACTCCAATGCATTGATAGGGGGTTATTGCATTGTCAGAGGTGTCGTCCTTCAGGTGAGGCATTAAAACCGAGGTCCAGCCTGCCCATTCAGGTGGATGTTAAAAGAATGGACTTCCTCCCAGTGTCCTTGCCGACAATCCCTCAAGTAAAATTGATGGCTCACTCCTTGGCTTTTTGTGGGATGTAATAGGGCTGTGTTTGCCTACAAATACACAGTCACTCCACTTCAGAAACGCTTGTGAAACACTTTGAGACATCCTCCAAACATAAAAGACATTATACAAATGCAACAATTATTATTCTTACTAGCTTGGTTTGCATGCCTTAGAAATCGTTATTAGATTAGTGAACCTCCCCATGATATCCTGTTGCGGCTCTATTTTGTTTACGTAGTGAATAAAATAGGGTCAAGGCTAAAAACATTCTTACAAAGGGACCATTTCAAATTCAGCATAGGGATTCACAATAAAATAATACAACAACAACAACTTCAATTTATATAGCACCCTCCACGCCGGACGGCGTCTCAGAGCTCTTTAATAATATATTAATATATATTATATAATTATATAAAATATATTTAATAAAATAATAATACTGCAATTACAATAATAATAAAGATCCTTGCATTTTATATACTTTTACTGTTGGAAGGATACGTCAAAGCACTCACAGTATTTCTTCTAAAGTAGCATGATAGTGCATTTTGTAGATGATAATGGCAACCAATTTGCACACAGCACAATGTTCTACAAACAACCATGAAGTGAATGAATAATTTTATCAAGGAGCTTCAAGGCCTAGATACTGCTGGGATAATCAAGAATATTCCATTAAGAAATATGTTATTATTGAGCACATCTTCCAATATGTGATTCTTTTGTGTTACTATGAAGAATGATCACCTGATATTACATTTCTTGAATTTGATATAGACCTAGAGCGTCAAAGTGTCTCAAAAGTCACTCCATTTTAGAAATACTTCACGGGTAATCATTGTCAAATGCAATGTGTTTTTGTAGGTAAGCAGTCAATTAGTGCAAAGTGAGTTCCTATAAATAGTCTTCAAGTAAATGATCAATTTTATCTGGAACTTAAACTCACAACATTCAGGCTCAGAGGTGAGAGTGCTACCAACTGATCAAGCTGAAACTATAAGTAAAGATTCTTAAGATGTCAATCCTTCCATAAATTAAAGTGGAGCAAGAAATGGTTCTCTGGCATCTTAATGATCGGTTCTCAAACATCCCAATGCATGACCTTCCACTGAGCTCTGCAGCTTTGTTGATTCACTTACATATAACACAGCTCTCCTTTGCCACTCATTCACCTCACAACTTTTTCTGGGACCTTCATTGCATTAATGGTTACCATGTTTGGCCACAAAAAACAGTCACTATACCTGAGAGCAATTATCTGTGGAATATCTGTATTCAATTTTACTTGCATAATGCAATGCTTTCACTGCATTTAGTGGCCTCACATCTAGCTTTTATCTGAAGGGAATCCAGCATCTTAAAGCAAGTTGGCCTTGAGTTGACCTAGAATGGGCCTGGACTGGTAGTCTATGCAGTGTTTCAAATGCATAAAGATGAAAAAGACATAGTTTAGGAATTTGGGTAGGGGAAGGAAGGGGTAAGTAGACTTACCCTGGTTTAACCAACCTAGCCTCCAAACTCAAGCAATTCTGCTCACTGAATGCTGAACAGAACTCATGACTAATATACTGTGTGTCCTCTGTGAAGCAAGAGTTCTCTTTCAGGCTGTTTGGCTTGTCATCGTGAAGTAGTAAAATACTGCCATCTATTGGGGCCTGAAGCATGTGAACTGATAGTGGATGGTGTGCATTATGAGCACAAACAGCTAAGCAGCTCTTTTCAGTGGCTCCAGACCACCGTATTTGCAATTCTTTCAGCTAATGACTGCATTCAGTCAACGTGAGCCTAACAGAAGCATACAAAGATCACAAAGTCATTAATGATGCTGTCTGTCACTGATCGACCTACTCCAGTTCACAATGAAGGCTAAAATGCTTGGACCATCAACCACTCTTTGCATTGGGTTTGGTTAGATTTAGAAAAGCCTCAGCCATCAGCTTGTACTTAGTTGAGTGCATGAATTTTAACCTGACAATATTTCAAGGAGATCTTGTTCGAAGTGCATGAAATGCACAGCGAGAGCAAGCATGTCTTATGCTCATGTCATTCACATCTTCCACACTTCAGTGCATAAAGCATGCTTTCTGTAAAAGGCACACCCGCCCTCCTCTGTTCTTGATGCCCTCCTTGAGCCTTGAGTTAATGATCTTTTCATTCCTGATGAAGACAGTGAAATATAATTAGGCTGCGCTCCATTTGCAGCAAAGCAACCCCATCAGCATGGTATGTCAGCTACTCATTCCACACACTGTGAATCACAGCATAGTATAGCTGGTAATATGAGAAATGACAGTGGAACACACAATAAAAACATTTCTCAGCATATTTTTGCTGACTTTCACAAAGAGATCAAACCATATTTCAGCACAGAGTTATGTTCACATTTTTAGACCTTAACTGTTTACAATAATAATTGCATTTAATACAGCCCATCTAATGACTTAAAATGCTTTGCAGTAATTATTGTAAAATGTAACTCAAAGTCCTGATGTTGGGGCTTGAACCCACTACCTTCTGGCGCAGGAGTAATAGTGTTACCAACCGAGCCCCTGAAACTTAAATTATAGGGCTGTTTAATATACGTCAGTGTACAATAGTATATTCCTATTCTCCCTACTAAAATAGCCACTTGCATTTACAACAACAACAGCTTGCATTTATATAGTGCCATCCATGCTGGGTGGCGTCTCAGAGCGTTTCATAGCGGCGGAGCCTGAGGCCGAGCCAGGCGGAGGGGGGTGATGACAGTAAGCGTGGTCGAAGAGAAACGTCTTCAGGCACAACTTGAAGATGGGAAAGGAGGGGGTAAGATGAAACGGTTGAGGGAGGAAATTCCTAGGTTTTGGGTATAGTGGCTGAAAGCATGGCCACCGATGATGGAGCGGAAGATTCGGGAGACAAGGAGGAGGCCGGACACAGTAGAGTGGAGGCAGTGGGTACTGCTGTGTGGAGACAAGAGGTTGGAGAAGTAGGGAGGTACAGAGGAGTGGAGGGATTTAAACACAAGAGTGAGAATCTTGAAGTCGATCCACTCTGTGACAGGGAGCCATGTAGTTTAGCAAGGACTGGGGTCATCAGGGTACGAAGTTTGATGTGGGTGAGAATCTGGGTGGCAGAGGTTTGTATGAGCTGAATTTTGTGGATGGTGGAGCAGGGGAGACTGGTGAGCAGGGCGTTGGAGTAGTTCAGCCAAGAGGTGACAAAGGCATGGACCAGGGATTCGGCAGCTTTTGGGATGAGATATTGGTGGAGATGGGCAATGTGGCCGAGATGAAAGAAAGCAGTGCGAGTGAGGGACCACATGTGGAGGAGGAAGGATAGCTGGAGATCTAATCTGACGCTACAGTTGTGCATAGGTTCAGAAAGTTTGTAGGACAGGTCGGCTAGGTTGAGTAGGTCGAAACCGTGTGACGGAAGATGTCGACGGGTGTCAAAGAACATTGATACAACACTCTGCAGGGTAGGTTCCCAGAGTGCTTGACATTGGCTGAGTATAACACAAAGCTAGAGAAAGAGGGGAGTACTACCACAAAAAAAAAAAAAAAAATTACATTTATAGAGTGCCTTTCACGGCGGGAGGATGTCTGAAGATGATGAATTGAAATACCAGGTGAAATATTGCACTGTAACATATACTTATAATAGCATCGTATTGTAACATATACTTATAATAAGTTCTTATTCCTAAAGTATAAACTTGAACACTGAGTGGTTGCTCATCAATGATCCCATTGGTCACCTCAAATGCCCTCTTTTCCCTCCACCCACCCTGATCCCGACCCCAGCTCGGGTCTGAAATATTGACTGAACAGCACCTTGGGACGTCCTCCCGATGTGAAAGGCGCCATACAAATGTCATTTTGTTGTTGTTGCAGATAAACTAATAGATTTGCCATAACCAAACTCAGTCCTGCCCTCACAGAAAGTCTAGTCCTCACTTCATAGAACAAGCAGAAATCCTGGCTGACCCTGGCTCCTTTGCCTGTGTTCAATAGTAATGCCTCCAACACTGCTCCAACCAGGACAGCCAGAGAATGAATCTTCGAGCCTTCCTTCCCATACACAAATAGTAAAGCATCACACTGTATGGCACGTTTATCCTCTGAACATCGAACATGGTGCATTTGTCCACTGAACATCCACAATAAAATTATTTTTAATCCATTTCAATATCACTAGTTTCCTAATACAATACCGTCACTGATTAACATGATATGGGATCATACCAACGATTAAGCAGGATCTGAGTCTACAGAATCTCCAGAGTCTACTGCAGAAAGCATTTCATATGAGGAGGATGAGAAAGTCGGATGAGTTACACTCTCATAAACCATCTATCTCTCGAGTTGCCCATCTGCGCTGTTGGAGAACCTGATCAGCCATTGTCAACCCATCCTGATGACCAGAATAAATGCAAACACATTTTAAGGAAATGACAACAAGATACTCTTCAGATACAAAACCAAAAATCTGATGTTGAAAAGCTGGAGTGACATACTTCAACTCAATACGTCTTTAAAAACAAGGACCTCCCTTCATATAGCGTTTTGACAAATAGGAGTGGTGCTGCAAAACAGCTAAATTGTTATTCATATAAAGTCCAGTACTTTTGGTAGAAATGCCTTATGTGTTTGTGTGATAAATTGATTTGTACATTTTTTGCGTTCTGGTTTTCAACATAAGGTTTCAGTGGCTGGATTTCAGAGAAGACCACCCTAGACAAGTGCACAGGAATAAAACTACTGGGTCATCAATCATTTCATGAGTCCTTTCCATACTAATAGAATCCTTTTCACGGGGCATATGCATGCTTTCCTATCACCGAGGAACTGTGAAGGAAATGTCTCAGAAACATTCTTACACAGACAAAGAATGCTTTACGGATCAGTTACGTCAAAACGTTTGGCACAAGAAGCAAACAAGTTTCAACAGTATTTCAGATCTCTCCATTGATCATGACTGCATAAGATTGAACTCTATAAGGAGATATTGTCCTTGTGTATATCAGAGCCTGGATTGCACCATAATTATGTGTCTATAGTATATCTGTGGGGAGAATTTCTACCATGTCTATACTTATTCTACTCAAGTAATATTTTAGAACATCCCAAATTTAGCAACTTGCTCAATTCAGTCTTGAGTTTGAAGCTGACTTTCTGTATATCTTCAAAGAAGTTAGAGAAAACTGTTTTCAAAATTAAGGCTCTGTTTAAGAAATTGCTGAATTCTGCAGACTCCAAAATTTTAAATAAATGGGGTAAAACTAGACCACGGTGGAATTTCTCTTTTGGAGTGTCTGACTGATATGTGTTCTGCCAAAGTGACCTTTAGAAGGAAAAAGTCACATATTAGATAATTCAATATCAATAATAATTTTTGCATACGGTGCCTTGTCATATCTTCAATATGGCTCAAAGTGCTTCACAGAATATACTGTAAAGTGAGTTGACTTTTTATTTTGTGACCAAAATGTACCAGTCAATTGCACACAACAGTGTTTCACAAACAGTTGTAGATTGAAGTGACCAATTTATTATTATTTTTGTTTGAAGGAATTATTATCCCAGGAAAAGCAAACACCAATCGACTAATAACAACAACAGCAAAATTGCATTTACATTTTTACATGTAACAAAGGGTTCCTACATGCAAGGTAAATAGTGAAGTGTGGAGCAAGGAAGTTTGCCCAGCCCTGGAATTGAACCTCTAACTTGTGAGGCGAGTGCTCTAACCACTATGCTGCAGGACTCGATGGGTTAGTCTCCATCGTATGCTTCATTGGAGTCCTGTAGCTCAGTGGTTACAGCACTCACCTTACAAGCATGACACCTGTGTTTCGAATCCAGGCAGGTCAGGGCGAAACCTTGGGCAAGTTTCCTTACACCACACGCCGAATAATAATCTTTCCTAAAAAACCTACAATAAATTGGTCATTTCAATCCACAACTGTTTGTGGGCCACTGCTGTGTGCAAATGGCTGTTGCGTTTTGCTCACAAATATATAGTCAATTCACTTTACTGTATATTTTGTGAAGCACTTTGAGACGTCTGGAAGACATAAAAAGCACTATATTAAATGTGAGGCTTATTAGTATTATTCTTCTTCATTAAATTGATGCAAAATCAGTTTTTAATTAATCAGCTACTCCATGTGAAGGGGCTATATAAATGCAAGTTAATAATAGTAACCCCTCAAAACAAAACAATAATAAATTGGTCATTTCAATCCCCGGCTGGTTGTGGGACACTGTTGTAGGCAATATATAGTCAATTTACTTTTACAGGATATTCTGTGAGGCGCTTTGAGTCGTCTAGAAGACACGAAAAGTGCTATATCAATGAAAGGATTATCACTATTATCATTAAGTTGTTGCATGCCATTTTATAGTGGATATCTCTGCGTGCATGGAACAATTTAGTAGGCATAAAGATCATTAACATTTCAAAGTTGAGGAAAAGGACGAAATTCAACAAGGAGCAGAAAGTTGATACAATAAACTTTACTAATGTTCACTCTGTGCTAACTGGAATGAGCATCGAATAGCATGCAGGTAATGACTGAGTTGTGGCAATAGTAATGACTGCATGCATTTCCCTACAATGGATTGAACTGGGTGGTAAAATGTTAACACTTGGCAACTCAACAACAACAAAGAATTCAGTGATTGGGAGGAGCTAGATTCAATTCATTTCACTTGACAGCAGTTCACAAAAGCCAAGCAGGAAGCGACTCTAGGCATTTTGTAATACTTGGTTTATGTTATGAAACAATGTTTGAAAGAACAGGCGTAATTACTAATGTCATGGCCAACGATCAACCCAATAATATTGTATAATACTACTAATGGTAATCCTTGCAGTTGAAATAGCTTTTCATGTCTTCCAGATGTTTCAAAGCGTTTCACAGAATATATTGTAAAGCAAATTAGCTGCATACTAGTGGGCGAAACGCAGCAACCAATTACACACAGCAGAGTCCCACAAACAGTTGTGGATTGAAATGATCAAATGATTGTGTTTTTTTTAGGGATTATTATTAGGTGTGTGGAGTAAGGAAACTTTCCCAAGGATTCGCCCTGCCCGGAATTGAACCCAGGTCTCTCATTTGTAAAGTCAGTGCTCTCACCACTGAGCTACAGGACTCCAGCCAGTACTTGGTTTTCAGGAAGTTCAAAGACTGTGGCAGTCCATTGTTGGTGCTCTATCCACTTGAGCAGCACTCAACTTACCGTTACTACCAGAGGCAAAAAGTATTATTAGATTCTACTCTGCAAAATAAACATGGCAAGACCCCAGCACCAGCGAAATTCAAAACTGGTACTCTCAGTGTGTGACCTGAGACAATAATAGCTACATTCTGTAAACGCCTTCTCACATTGTGTCACAAAGCACTTCACATGAAATATAGTGACTATATTTTGTAGGCAAATGTGGTAGCCATATTGAGCACAGTAATATCCCACAAACAGCCATGAAGAGAGTGACCAAATTTGTTTCTGGAACTGTGTTGGACAGACCAGTCATTTTGAATACTGTCATAGGGTCCTTAATGTTCACATGAACATGTAGGTGATCTCTCATCTGAAAGATGGTACCTCTGATATTGCACTGCCCTCCAGGCTGCACAGCCTCAAATTTGAATTTAAAATCTTGAATGTAGGACTTGAACCCACAACCTTTGGATTCAAAAGCCAGATTGCTGAACCAGGCCAGCACCAAATCCTGCAATATAAATAGGGCATATGTAGGCATGAATTGATTGAACCAGGGTAGGCATGAATTGATTAAACCTGGTAAATAAATCAAATAAATAAAACGTGTATGGACTTTATATATGGGCAACAACTGAGGTTTTCAACTATGTTAAGCTTGATCAATAGATTTCAGTCATCTCTTTATGCATTGTTGCAGATGAATTGAATGTCATTTCTGTGCCTCAATGACCGATGTAGCATTCGGATAACAATTTGCGCAATCTCTTCTACAAAGCCTTGATTTCACACATCTAATCTAGATATTGTCTAAAAACAATATTTAGGTTTTCTGCACATAATCCTTTCACTACAGTTGTTAGCCACATTAAAACAAATACCTTATGGCAGGGGAGCTCTTTGCATGTAAAGCATTCTTCAATTAAAAGTCCAATGCTTCTCAACACAGTGGCTGTGAGCTTTCTTGTCATGCTTAGCAGGTGAACTTAAAGCTCACATTTCATGTGTTTAGCAGTTCTTTGGGGTACTATTGTGGTACTACTTTCATTATAATATTAAGTGACTTCAAAGACAGGGTTTTGTTATTTGATGGAGAATGTTTATACTATAGAACCCGTGGCACAGATTATATTGGCACCTATTGTCACTGATCATGAAGATGGTCCTATACCCCCTCCACTTCCATCCACTCCAGCAACACATTTATCAGACTGGTAATTGTCAATAGGTGAAACAACTTTATCATGTTACAGACTAAGACAGTGCAATATGGGTCTTGAGTTTGCAGTCCAAGATGACACTTCAGTCGAAGTGCTTCTTTGCTGGAATCCCCATCTTTAATTGAAACTTTAATCTGAGGTCTGCCTGCCAGTTCAAGTGGATGTTAAGGAACCCAAGGCAATATGTTGAAAGAGAAGGGAGTTTCTCCTGGTATCAATCTAACAATCCTGCAGGCAAATTGATCATCCACTTCATGGCTATTTGAGGGACCATACTGCATGCAAAGTAGCTGTCATATTTACCTACAAACAATCACCACACTTGACAGCAAATCCCTTTGAAGCAATTTGAGATGTTTTAATGCTACAGGATGATACAGGATACAGGATCATTTGGTGGAGTTAATAATAATAGCACAGGTAGTATTAATAATGAAGACTTGCACAAGTGCAGATTCTTGGTGGGAAACCTATAACCATCCATTTGCATAATTAAAGAAATAAACAGAGGAAGGAGAAACAAAATGATCAGGCTTGACTTTCAGCCTCAATCAATCAATCAATCAATCAATCAAATCTTACATTTATATTGCGCCTTTCACGTCATGAGCACGTCCCAAGAAGCTGTACAGTCAGGTAGGGACAAGACCAGGAGGGGGGAGGGATCAGGGCAGGATGAAGAAGAGTAGAAACATTGACTTTATAGGTATCCCTCCCCAACCGTGGGGAATACGTTCCTGTAAACCTCTGTGGTTGGTAAAACTGTGGTTGAAAAATACAGGGCGCTATGGGAAACATGGGGATAGGGGGAGTAAGTTCGCATTTCGTAGAACTAAACACACACAAAAACATAGTTATAACATACGTGGGGATAGGGGGAGTAGGTTTGGGCGCATCTGCAGCAATCCACGAGGCTGTCTGACTGATCGACTGATCTACACACAGACAGAGAGAGAGAGGGAGAGACATAGAGGGTGGAGAGGCTGTCTGACTGACTGATCTACATACAGACAGAGAGAGAGAGACAAGGTGAGAGAGAGAAGGGGATGGTGGGGGAGGGGATGGTAGGGGGAAGAGAAGGTGAAATAGAGAGAAGGTGAGAGAGAGATCTTTCTAAATTCCAAGATACACTCACAGAGAGAGAGAGAGATAGAGAGATCCCTCTTCAGCCTGAGATACAGAGAGAGAGACTTCTACAGCCTATGATACACTTACACACAGAGAGAGATCTGCAGATCATGGCAGCCAATGCTCCCAAATTTACTAGCTAGGCTGCGGAGAAGTGATAATAAATTAATGTTACTGTATTTACCTTAATCCTAAAAGAGAAGTGTTGTCGCTGGTTGATTGCAACATTGCAACTGGGTCCTAGTGCTAAACGCTAGCACGAAGCGACATCGAGGCTGGTTGATACAACTGGGTCCTAGAGCTAAACACTAGTGTTAGTGTTAAAATCTATGGATAAGCAAGGATTATAAAATGTAGTTTGTAAGGGTTGTTGCATTTAGCAAACCGTGGATGCGTGAGTTTCATGGTTGACAAGGCCACGGATGGGGCAGGGTACCTGTATATTTGTGGGTGAAACGCGGCAGCCAAATTGCGCACAGCAATGTCCCACAAACAGTCATGGAAGTGGGATTAGGGAAAAGGGGGGTTGGGGGGAATGGCAAGGGGAGGGGTTGGGGGAGGGGAAAGGAGAGCAGGAAAGCCAACTGTATATTTGTGGACGAAACGCGGCAGCAAAATTGCGCACAGTAGTGTCCCCCAAACAGTCACGGAAATGGGGCCGGGGAGAAAGGGGGAAAAGAGGGTAAGGGAGGGAGAGGGAGGGAAAGGTGGGGTGCGTAGTCCTGGACAGACTGACTTGGAGCGCGAGAGTAGAGACAGCTGTGCAGGTTGTGCCGCTGCTGTTTATCTGACAGTTTTGTTGATGTTCGAGAATCCAATTCTGACACATGTCATCAGCACTTTCTCTGCCCCTTTCCCCGTTTGGCTGGGCTGAGATTCAATTTTGAATATGATTTGAAAGAAGCCTCCACAATCATTAGACAGTAACAAGCTTCCTGGTGCCCCCCAAATCATCCACTCAGCTGTCTCTCCTGTCCTTGCAATGTTCCCCACATGATTCCCCTTTACTCCCCCTTTCTATATCATGCACCCTTTCTCTTCCTCATCTTTCTTCAACCGCACCTCTCTCAAGACACCCATTACCTGCTCCCTTGATGTCTACCAGACAATTAATGCCCAGATCCTAATCGGCCAGTTACCCATCCTTCACACATCAACCTCTCAACATTCACAAGGACTATATCCCTCTTTAAATCTGCTGCCATCACTCCCTCCACTAAACATCCACCCTGAACCATCCATACTCTTTAAATCCTGTCACTCAACAGTTAGGAGAGAAAGGCAGCCTAGAGATATGGCAGGTTTCTCACTCCATTTTTTCTATCATTATACTACATTCAATGTAACAGCCCTGGCTGAATTTACCCCCTTTCTAACAAATCTGACTTTTTTCCAATCTGTATAGTTATTTACAACAGGGTCATACATGTAACATAATTGAAAATGTACTGCTAAGGACAGTGTTAGTGGTACTGGGCCTTGTTAGATGTCGAATGACCAACCAGTGCCATCCTCCTTGAGGTGGGAAGTAAGCGAGGCCTCCTTGGAGTCCAATGTGACATGACTGGCAATGGAATGCTGGAATCAAGCTAGTCCTCTGTGATGGTCTCTTGTCCGGTTCCTGAGCCATGTTGCTCTACAGTATTCAATGGCACTACTGCTGAGAGTGCAACCAATCTGGCTTGTTGGCAGGACCAGGAAGGGCAGACCAGTCACTGTGGGCAAGGGCCCATTCAACTCCTGTCAACTTTACAAGCCAAAGCCTTAATTAGTGGGGTGGTCCAAGAGCATGAAAGCTTGCCGGACAGCACTATTAATGGCAAGCTGATTAGATACCAACGTAAACTCTGAGGTCCCCAAGCCTTGGCTTTTGCCAACCTGTGCCTAATACTTTCCAGATTTAGGCAAACAGGGTACTTCCCTCCGGGGAGAGTGCGCATTACATTTCAACAATCTATCTCTGGGATTGTCTGTGTAGATGGGATGCATGAAAACCTCATCTTGGTTTAGATACTCTTAAGCATGGGGATGGGTTTTCACAGGAGTCAGACATCCAGTTGACTAAAGAAATGAACAAATAGTGGTACCTGGCCACAAGTAAAAAACTTAATAAAACCCTGTACCTCAGATTGCATGGGAAAAAAACTGCAATCTGAATACTAAATCAGTTTGATTGATATCTTAGACTAAGAAGCTACAGTGTTCCTTGCAAAGCAACTAAAGTGCATTTTGACAGTGTGGAATTCCCATAGATTTATTACTACGGAATTAGTAATAATTCCCGTAATAATAATTATAATTTTGTTATTTAAATCTAGGCCACCTGTGAAGAGGCAGCACTACTAGAACAAGACACTGCGTTGGGCCTTGCCAATTTTTTTTTACTTGTCATGGGGCAAAATAAAACATTTCTATTGAATACTCTTCCAGCCACACCTGCCTTTTGTTTCCTTTTTTCCTTTACCTTGCCCCACTTTTCCTCTCTTTTTTTTTGCTGGAATAAAATCAAATTCACTCTGAAGTTCAAAGCTGGGTCAACACTATTGACACAAGCGCCAGAAATGTTTCAAGGTAAAAGGATTCATAATCGGCGGCTTTGCTTTTCTGTGTGAGCTTAATGTTTAAAAGCATCTACTATTCAGTGGCTGGAGATTATTGGATATTATACTGCCAGGGCTCTATTCATCCCTTGCAGATTATGTTCAGACTTGCCCCCCAGCCGTTATTTTGGGAAGTCTAATCTGATGCTGAATTTCAGTTTCCTGCGAGAACGGCACGCTGTGTTCTCAAGGGCTACTGTCTTCAGTGTTTTGACAAGTTTAAATACATACTTAATTTTATTTGTGGTTAAAGGGAGTGAGCAACGCCTGTGGTCCCTGAGCAGGGAGCTGACAGTGCACCCACTAGGGTTGCCACCTGCTTGCTTTTTCATTGCCACTAGCTACAGCAGGAATTCTTAACCAGTGATGGTTTGGCTGCTTTCTTTTCAAATCCCTACCTGTTCCCAAATCTCCCAGTCACTCCCAATTCCACGGATTATTTTGTGAGACGGCTCAGCCAAGGGATAATAACAGAAAATGGACTTGGCCAGTCAAGCAGTTCCATGATTTGAGTTTCACGCTTGCCCTAACTCTGATAAGGCCTGCCAGAAAATGACTCCAGAGAAAGAATGGTTATTGATGGCATGGGGTACAGTCGTAATGCCAAGAAGGAAGGAAGGAAGGAAGGAAGGAAGGAAGGAAGGAAGGAAGGAAGGAAGGAAGGAAGGAAGGAAGGAAGGAAGGAAGGAAGGAAGGAAGGAAGGAAGGAAGGAAGGAAGGAGGAAAACAAATAAGGAAGTGAATCAAATGTGCTAAGGATGTTCGAGAGGTAATGGGTATGAGTAGTAAAGTCAAAGCATGTCCACCTGGCTCATTTGATTGCACTCTCATCTCTGAGTCACAAAGTTATGGGTTTAAGCAACACGTCAGGAATTGAAACCCATATACTGCTGACACTACAATGCAGGTTAGAAGTGTGCTGTATTGTTGGAGGTGTTATTGTTTGGATGAGATATTAAACCAAGGTTCTGCCTGTCCAGTTGAACTTTAAACTTTCCTTGGTATTTCTCAAAAAGAGAATGGAGTTTCTCCTGGTGAACAATCCACCAGATCAAGTTGCTCTTATGGCTGTTTGTGGAAAGCAACAGGGCTGTCGGTTTCATCCACATTAAGGATTGTTACAAAGCAAGCAAAAGCTCCAGAAAATAGAGCCATTGTCCGCAAATTTGAATCACTTTCAAACAGTGTGAGGCAACAATAAACAAGCCTTTATCTAGAGTGAATATAAAGACTGAAACTGCTTGTTAGAAAGGGTGTGAGGCCAGGTTCCTGGTCTAATTTAAGAAGCAGCACAAATGGGATGACGTACTCTCCTCACAACTGCTAAACCTTGGGATTTCCAGTCTCCCTGCATTCTTTTTAACCAATACACTGTTCAGTTCATACACCACAATGCTGAAACTAACCTTAATATCTCAGTACTAACAACACTAATTTTATGTAATTTGTGTTATTATTCCAATATTACCCATACACAGATAAAATAAACTCTTGCTACAAAAATGTTACGAGACACGCAAACACTTTGTCCACCAAATCTTTCCTTGGTTTTTCTATTTTCTATTTTTCCTTCTTCCCATTCTCTCTCTTTGACTATACATTTTTACCCCTGATTTCTCCGTTCTTCTCGTTCTTCTACTAAAAGGCATTTGACTCATTTTTCATCAAGTGTTTTATGATTTCACAGGTTCCAGTAGCTCTCCCATATATCGCCCAAGTGAGCATTCTTCATGTATGAGCTTTGACAGTGAGCGCTGACAAGATGTTTGACTTCAGGAGATGTCACAGCCAACTCTGATACTGTCCTCAACCATCACCTCTCATTCCAGCTAAACACTTTATCCAGGGTATTCTTCTGATATATTGTCACACCCTCTAAAATGAGTAAACACATCCTAATGATAGGAGTCTAAAACTGAATACAGGATGACAATTGAGGAAAGCAGAAAAATGTCACACTCGTCATTGGGACAGTATACAAGTTACTCAATTCACTTTCCTGTATATTCTGTGAAGCGCTTTGAAACATCTCAAAGATATGATAAGATGCTATATCAAATGCAAAGGTTTTATTATTGTTATTCTCTTTCATGGCCTTATCACGCACCTTTCATGAGAAGAAGCAACAACAACATCATTGCATGTGTATAATGCCTTTCATATCGGTAGGACTTACCATGGCACTGAACAGTTTGTGTTTCAGACCCGAGCTGTGGTCGAAATTGGGGAGGGTGGAGGGAAAGGAGGGGAAGGAGGGTGACCGATGGCACAGTCGAAGAGAAGGGTCTTGAGGCAGGACTTGAAGGAGGCTAGGGAGGGGTCGAGGTGGAGGGATTGTGGAATGGAATTCCAGAGGTTCCAGAGTGGCTTAAGTCTCGCCCGCTGATGATGGGGTGGATGGGTCGGGGAATATGGGGCAAGCCGGAGCCCGCTGAGCGGAGGGAGCGGACAGGTTGGTAGGAGATTAGGAGGTCGCAGAGGTAGGGTGAGGCAATACCATGGAGGGCTTTAAAAGGTCAGGATCAGGATCTTGAATTGAATCCCCTGAATGATGGGAGCCAATGATGTTGGCGAGAATGGGGGAGATGAGGTTGCAGAGCTTGGTGCGGGAGAGGGCATGAGCTGTAGAATTCTAGATGAGTGGAATCCTGTGACTCACTGGTTAGAGCATTCGCCTTTCAAGCAAGAGACCTGGGTTCCATTCTCCTCAGTGCAAAACCTTCATCAAGTTTCCTTAGTCCATACACCTGATAATAATCCCTCAAAGAAACAATAATAATTTGGTCATTTCAATCCATAACCATTTGTGATACAATGCTATGTGCAATTGGTTGCTGCGTTTTGCCCACAAATATACAGTCAACTTGCTTTACAGTATTTTCTGTGAAGTGCTTTGAGACGTCAAAAAGATGTGAAAAGTGCTCAAATGCAACATTTATTATTATTATTATCTGCAGCCTGTGGAGGGAGGAGTTGAGAAGGCCAACAAGCAGGGCGTTGGCATAGTCAAGTCTGGACCTGATGAAGACATGAATGAGAGTTTCAGCAGCCTGAGGGCTAATGTAATGGTGGAGTCGAGCAATGTTGCGGAGGTGAGGGAAGACAAAGCGGATCATAGCATGGATGTGGGGCAGAAAAGATAGTTGAGGATTGAACAAGACATCTTTATTCCTGACTAGCTTGGTGAGGTGGAGTGTGCAACCATGGAAGTTGCTGCCAGTGCCTGAGGTGCAGAGGCACTGGCGTGAGACAATCAGGAGGGACTTGGTCTGGTTGACGTTCAACTGTAGAAAGTTAGCTCTCATCCAACAACAACAACATAATTACATTTATAGATAGGACATGATGTCTAACAGGTAGTCTTTCACGACAGTAGTGATACTGGAATTAAGCGTGGAGGGAGAAAAATGGAGTTGGGTGTCATCCATATACATATGGAAGTTGATCTTATTTCTGTGGATGATATCATCAAGGGGAGCATACAGATGTTGAAAAGGAGAAGGCCAAGGACAGAGCCCTGGGGGACACCATAGGTGACAGTGCAGGGGCTCGAGGAGAAGCCATTACATGTGACAAAGTGGAGATGGTGGGAGAGTTAAACCAGGCAAAGACAGGTCCGCGAAGATTGAGATGAGAAGAAAGGTGGTGTAGAAGGATGGAGTGGTCAACAATGTTGAAGGTAACAGAGAGGTTCAGGTGGACAAGGAGGCAGAGAGAGCCGTGATCACAGATGTTTAGAGTGTCGTTAGAGACTTTGACCAGGGCTGTCTCTGTATTGTGGGCAAATGCAAGGATTATTATTATTAGTAGTAGTAGTATTAGTATTAGTAGTAGTAGTAGTAGTATTACTATTAGTATCCCACATGAAGGACGGTATGTAAATGCAATCTATTGTCAATTTTGACCTAAAATTGTGTCCCACATACTTTAAAAATACAAAAGAGAAACACACAAATATACAATTTCATAAATCAGAGCTGGACTTGTCTGAAGCGTTTATCTTTCAATGGAGGAAACCGCTATCTTCAGAACAATATTATTCCATTCCTTGGAAGTTTTCAAAACAAACTCAGCAATGGCACTTCAGAATTGTTGAATAATCTTGTATATGGAACCCAAATACCATCAGACTTCAGACATTTAGAAAGGGGATGTAATAGAGCAGAGCTGGAATAACATTCATAAAATAAAGATAGCCTTTGAACTGCCATTCTGCCTCTGAACAACAGGAGCTGATACTGCTTAATTGGAAAGCAATGATAAGGATTGGTTGGTACAAGGTATAAAATGACCTTTAGTGCTGTTATTAGATGGGATCCAAATCAGTTCTCTTCCCTTGCCCAAATAGATGGTATGACTATTGCCACAATGCATATCAATATAAAAGCAAGACTGTAATATTTTTGACTGGCACTATTGCATTATGCTTTTTAAACATAATATATACAACATATATACAACATAAACTCTTGTATCACATTCACTAAATTATTGTCCAAAATAAACTGTTTCGCAATCATTCAAATGTCAGTGAACTATTAAAGGAAGACTGTGTGACTTATTTGTCATAATCTGACAAATCTATTACATTTTCCTAATGTGAAAGGTGCTACACAATTGTAAATGTTTTTTTTTTTTTTTTTGTCGTTGCAGTTGGTTATAATTGTGCCTTCCAACTAGATTTTCATCAGATGGTAGTTAAAGTATAAAGGGTTAATAATGCTATCTCTAGCAGACATTTTATTCCCATCATATTTATTGATAAGAACTTATTATATGACTTTCCTTTTCTATGCTCATACCATACGTCACCAAACGCATTGAACAATTGGAGAATTCCTCCATAATCTTCAGTAAAGATAAATGGCAATTGAATAAAACAAATTAAAATTGAAAGTGAAAGGAAAAAGGTTGTTGGAAATATTCCACAACAATAAACATTTGATTCCATGTTTTATCACACCATCGAAACATCTCTAAGCACTTCACAGGATTTTACTCTAATGTGTAGTGATTGTGTATTGTATATTGCAATCTAGGAGGCGACCACATCAGTTAATGTGCTCACAAAGTCCCGCAACATCCATTAAGTAAATGATTAACGTTATTTGAGGGATTGTAGGCCAGGAACTGGGAGAAACACCCTTCTCTTTTCAAATAGTACCATGGGATCTGTAATGTCCACCTGAATAGACAGACAGACAGACCTCTGACATTAGAGCGCACCCCTAGTACTGCAATGGTGTGTCAGCATAGGTTATGCGAGTTCATTCAGTACTTGGTTGTTTCTGTGAATACTCTTCTTGAAACATACAGCCTGTGTCACTTAGCTCTCGTTCACAAGACTGTTTGATTTTGATGAGTTTTAAGAGGTTTCTCGCATTCTGCTTCATAGCAAATGAGCAATAAAAGCTAGCACAGACAAGCAGAATACAGGTTGCATTTGACCTTTAAGGTTTTTGTTTCGTGACATGTTTATTATATTACTGTACCACTAAAAGCACATTGACTTACTGTCTTAAACACTTTTAGCCTTTGCTCCCAATGTGTCACCGAGCATCAGTGCATTTATCCTTCCATTTAAAAAAAAACTGGATCATTTGATTTTGTAAGATATTCCAGTTGTCCATTGCACATCACACACTTATTGATGATTTACATTGTGCAGTAGCATGACAAATGCATGGTTCAGGAAACCATGTGCGTACAAATCCTACAATTTGGATCATTACAAACAGCCTTTTAACTTTTATTAGATTATTGCAGAGCTCTCATTAGTAAAAGCACATATATGTAGGACAAGCAACATGACTATTAGAAATCAATGTTTCTCTGATTCCACTGAGTGTTAATTCAAGAGAAACAGAAATTTTGGTGTGTGTTTGATTAAGGAATTGGCAGGTTTTTCATTTTGAAAAGGGCGTTGGGAACTTGCACGTTTTAATGACTGGGTATGTATTTGTAGGTGAACGCACCAATTAATTTACTCACAGCAATTTCAAACAAAGAGCCAAGAAATGTATGACTGATTTTCTCATGATTCAATGGATCTTTAAACAGTTGGATTGCATTTTTATTAATTATATTTCATCTGCAACTATATTGAAGATCTGTAGGAAAAAGACTTGGTAAAAGATACAGAGAGAAATGTGGAAACCTGGAAAAAACATAGGCCTCGTCTGAAATTGATGTTGGAGCACTGATAACCTCGATTGCGGTGTTGGAGGTCATTACTAATAAAAGTCTAAACTCCAATTCGCTTATGTTTGGCCAATAAAGGGTTTGATTCTGAATCTACTAATAAGAGAATTAAGTAGATTAATGTTTAATATTTCCCTCGACTTACTTGTTCTGTTCAGGAAAATCCCGTTAAACCAATAATGCCAGCAAAAAGATTACATTGGTCATAGTGAAGTGCTGAAGTAATCTTTAAAAAGCTGCAATTTGAGTTTTGTTTGTCACGTCGGATTTAAGAAGCGAGTGTTTGGGCAGATGCAAGTTGATTGAGATGTAGCTGGTCTTTTAAGGGTGATGAAGAATAGTGCTACTGAAGAGGAGAACAGCAGGAGAACAGCTGCTCTGAAAGTTTACCACACAAAGAACAGTGAAAGAATGTTGTTAATAGATTTAACCTGTGTTTTGCTTTTGAGCTGTAACTTAAAACGAACAAAGCTGGTAAGGAGAATGATTCGCCTCCTAGTTGCTTGTAACCAGCAGTGTAGAGGAAGCTTTTGAAAATTAAGTGTTTTATGAATAATATGGACCTTTTCCAAAACACTGTTGGAAGTGGTGTAATACTCTGGTCGGGAAAACAGCCAACGCACCTGGAACATTGCAAGATTTTACTTTGTGGCACGTGTTAAAACATGGGAATGAAGAACGAAAGGGGAGCTGAGAGCAGAACTGTTTTTAAGAATAAAAAACAAATGTAAGATTTCCCCCCAATCCTTTTTGATGTTACTTTTTTTTTAGATAAAGTGTCTTACAGGCTCTTCTAGGTGACCGAGAATTGTGAGCCTCATCTATGCCTCCACAATCCTATTTCCCCCATCCTCGCCACTGGCATCAGAGGATTCAATTCAAGATCCTGGTCCTCACCTTTAAAGCCCCCCATGGCCTTTCACCACCCTACCTCTGCGATCTCCTAAACTCCTACCAACCTGTATACTCCCTCCTCTCCGCAGGCTCTGGCCAGCTCCATGTCCTTAAAGTATAAGAGTAGGGAAGTCTTGCTGCAAATGTATAGGGCCTTGGTGAGACTGCACTTGGAATATTGTGTGCAGTTTTGGTATCCTTATCTAAGAAAGCATAGAGGTTGCAACGTAGATTCACTAGGTTGGTTCCTGGGATGAGGGGGTTGACATACGAAAAGAGATTGAGTAAACTAGGCCTATATTCTCTAGCTATATTCTCTATATTCTCTTCTAATAGAAGAATTAGGGATGATCCTATAGAAACCTATATGATTCTTAAGGGCCTTGACAGAGTAGATGTTGTGAGACTGTTTCCTTGGTTGGAGAATCTAATACTAGGAGTCATAGACTCAGGATTAAAGGACAGCCTTTTAAAGCTGAGTTGAGAAAACATTTCTTCACTCAGAGGGCAGTGAATTTATGGAATTCCCTACCTCACAAGGCTGTGGATGCTATATTGAATATATTCAAGGACTGATAATTTTTTTAAAGCTAAAGGGATTAACGGATATGGGGATAGGGCGCGTAAGTGGAATTAGATTAGAAGATCAGCCATGGTCTTATTAAATGGCGGGGCAGGCTTGAGGGGTCGAATGGCCTACTCCTGCTTACTTCTTATGTTGTTATGTTCATATGTTCCTCTCAGGTTTGTGGAGTAAGGAAACTTGCCCAAGGTTTCACCTTGCCGGAATTCTTCACCCCTTTGAACCCAGGTCTCTCACTTGTAAAGTGAGTACTCTACCCACTGAGCTACAGGACTCCACAAGACCCTACCCTTCAACCGTTACCCCCTTTCTCCCCTCTTCCCTCCACCCTCCCCGATCCCAATGCCACCTCGGGTCTGAAATACTGACTGTCCAGCGCCTTGATACATCCTCCCGACATGAAAGTTGCTACACAAATCTAATTTTGTTGTTATTTTTGTTCTTGATTCGTAGCACGTTCACTTCTGAGTCAGAAGATTGTGTGTTCAAGCCCCTTGTTGGGACTTGAGTTCCTAGTTTAGGCTTATACTCCCTTACTGTGCTGGCGGAGTGTTATGTTTCTGACTCTTTTGGATGAGATTTTTAAACAAGTATCCAGTCTGTCTAAGGTCATTGGGTCATTAAACATCCCATGACACTATGAAAAGAGAGAGGAGTTCCTGTGTCCTGGCCAACAATCCTGCAGATAAATAAGTCATTCACCTCATGGTCATTTATGGAATGTTGCTGGTGTAAATGAACTACTGTCCTGTATTTGTGTAAATTACTGTAAACCATCACCACACTTGACTGTACAGTAATTATTGTGAAGCATGTTGAGGCATTTTGACATGATCAGACACTATAAAATGTGTATAAGTTGTTTCTTTGAGGCTGAGCAGTATATGGTGTATATGCACATTATAGAAAGGACACACTGGAAAACAGCAACATGCTTGCACTAATTTCCATGTGGTGAGCTCATGGGAGAGGGAAGTACATTTGATATCCTGTGGAGATCAATATAGAGTGATAACTAATTCATCAGCAATGATCACCACAAGGAATAAGCTGGTGAGGCTTCTTCTGCTTGAATGACGTTCAGGTAGCTTAGGGCAGGGCTACAAAACCACCCTGAATTTCAATCTCTACATACTAATGACTCTCAAGATTACACTGAAGAGTATAGCATGAGCTCTGACCACCGGAACCAGTTTCAAAGTCAATGGATGAGACTGAGTGGTTGGCTAAACCCATCTGGCTAATCGAGGAAGGTGATGTGTGCAAAGGGTTAATGTTAACTTGCTGCACATTCAGTGGGTTTCTTTTTTAAACCGTGCAATATTTTCCTATTCAGTACATAGTCAAAATTTACCATCGTTGCTGTATTGAATCAAAAGGAAAATTTACATCGCTTAGAATATACCATTTCAAATTTTGTCCCAAACAAAATAATACGTTAACCTATTTTATCCGAGTCGTTGCTTATTTGACTCCTAATTTGATTGTTGAATGGTCATGATTATTTATTCTTTATTTAGATAAAAATTTTAGTGCGAGCAAACAATTTTCTATCATTTGCCTTCACGACATTAAAATGTTGTCACTGGTACCTATGTTACGCTATCCTGCAATACCAGTTCCTACCACCGAATCCATCTACTGGAATAATATTCTTTGGATTTGTTGCAGCTCCTTCTTTAACAAAACATTCAATACATAATCACCAATATTGAAATAAACAACGTGCTTCACAAATAATTACTGAAAAGTGCTGTGACTGTTTCTGTAAGGAAACATGTAGATTTATTGAGGGAAGACTTATTTCAGGGGGCATCCACAAGATCACAACATTGGTTTAAATGAAGACATCCATTCGGCCCATTTTATCTCAGCCTTCGGAAACATCTACTCTACTGTCTTCCCCTCACAGGATCAATCTGCTTGGTGAGTTATTCCACTAACCCAGCCTCAACCACCTTTCCTGACAACCTATTCCAGTTGATAATTACCCTCTAGGTAAAGCAAAACATCCCTGTGTCTGTCTTGCTCTTCGCACACTGAACCGACATGTTCTTCTTCTACAATCTTGGTGCAACCTCAAGCATTGTTCTGGGTTACTTTTTCAATCCCATTTAAAATCCCATACCTCTATATGGTCCCTTCTGAAACACCTGCTTTCAAAACTGAAGAGCGTATCTTGTCTAATCATGTGATGGCAGTTTACTCCACAGTGCTTACCGTAACATGGCACACTATCATGACAGCGGATAATGGGAAAGAAAGCCCAAACTAATGCACATTGTGATAACACTACAGCTGGGTTCACGTGTCACTGATATCAAACTAGCGTATTTCATAGGAACGTAGTTGTACATGACTGCAAAAGGCTTGTGCAATCATTCTGGCTGGTCCCAAATCAAAAGATTCATGCACTACTCTATCTTGTACAGACTTTAAATGAATTCTCCACCCAAAAGCTATCAATCTTCCTTTTAAATTGTTGACACAATCCACATAATCTTATTGAATCCAGCCCAACTCGTCCATGACGGAGTTTATACTTCACATGAGCCTCCACCCATCCTTATCACCTTACCATATCCTCCTCCCCAACTTCACTTCTTCCTCATTGTATGGAGGGCGTTTCCACAATTTTGTATGAGGTGAGCCTGCACAGGTAATGGGATTTACACTTTGAAATCCAAATTCTAGCAGGTGCTAAGAGACAGTGACCATCCCTAAAAATGTACCAGAAATGATAGGTTCAAACATTATTTGACAACATCCTTCATATAGAAATTATGCCATCTTCCCCTAGAGCCAACATTTTAATATTTTTACTCTTGCAAGTTTAGAAATCAAGTTGAGTTTGTTTCTAATTCAGTTATCTTCAGATATGTTTCACAACACCAGTACATTAACACTGAACAAATGAACGACAACAACAAAAAAATGACATTTGTATAGCGCCTTTCACATCAGCAGGACATCCCAAAGTGCTGGACAGTTACTGATTCAAACCCGAGCTAAGGAAAAGTGCGGCGGTGGGGGTGGTGGTGGGGGTGGGGTGGGGGCGAGGATTTGCCAATGGGTCCATCGAAGAGGAGAGTCTTGAGCTGAGACTTGAAGGAGGCTAGGGAGGGGGCAAGCCAGAGAGACTTAGTCTCTCTTAGGGAGACTTATGGAATGCCAGAGGTTGGGGGCAGAGTGGCTGAACACTCGCATGCCAATGGTTGGGCGGGTGGGTTGGGGGATGTGAAGCAGGCCAGATTCTGCTGAACGGAGTGGGCAGGCAGGTTGGTAAGGCAATAGGAGGTCACGGATGTAGGGTGGGGCGAGGTTGTGGAGGGCTTTAAATGTGAGGACCAGGATCTTGAATTGGATCCTCTGGATGATAGGGAGCCAATGGATTCTGGCAAGGATGGGGGAGATGGGGTCATGAGTTTGGAACGGTAGAAGACATGGGCTGCAGTGTTCTGGATTATCTGCAGCCTATGAAGGAAGGAATTGGGAAGACCAACCAGCAAGACATTTGCATAATTGAACCGGGATGTAATGAAGGCATGGATGAGGGTTTCAGCGGCTTTAGGGGTGAGGTAATGGCGGAGTCGGGAAATGTTGCAGAGGTGGGGAAAGGCAGAGTGAATCATTGCTTGGATGTGAAAGAGGAAAGACAGTTGAGAGTACATACAATATCGAAGGGGTTCTGGGGTTAGAAGGAATGAGATTGAAAATAAGGCTTGCTCTGAAAGTGACTGCGTATTCAATTTGTCTTTTTCTGTGTCTATTTATTCAGTAAGATCATTTCTATTGAATAGATCATATTATAAAGAACTCTGTTTATCCTTGTTAATAGTTAATAATAATTAATAATAGTTAATAATATTACCTCTCCGACCCCCTGTCCGCCTCCCCGCCCACTCCTTTCAGTGGGCTCTGACCTGCTCCATGTCACCCGCCTGACCCGCCCTACCATCGGCGTACAGGCTTGCAGCTTCTCTGCCCCTACACTCTGGAACTCCGTCCCACAGTCTTTTCGTCCTGCTCCCTCCCTCGCCTCCTTCAAGGCCAGTCTCAAGACCCTCCTCTTCAACCGTGCCTTCTGCTGCCCTCCCAACTCTCTCCCTCCCCTCCTAACTCTCTCCCGTCTCTCCCCTCCCAACTACCCTGCCCCTCTCCATTGCTCGGTTCCCAACCTGACTGTTCATGAAAGGCACTCTATAAATGTAATTTTGTTGTTGTTTCATTGTTAATTTTCTATGAAGAACAAAACGATTTTTTTCATGGAGAGAATTTAGGCGATTTGGATTGTCCTGCTCAGTAACATGGTAGAGGAAGACTAGAGAGCAAAATAATAGGGACCGAATGCAAGAATTATTATTATGATTTACATTATTGAGTCTGAACTCCGGTTAATGGAGTTAACAGGAGATCCAAGTGTAAGCTGATGGGTTACAAACTGGATCCAAACCTGGCAAACAACCTGTTATGCAACACCAATTGCCCCCAGAAAAAGGTTTGCTATAAAACTAGTAATATACAAGTGTGAGAAGCTACCATGTTATGGCACATGTGAATGTGATCCTCCCTCTTGTGTTTCAATCCCTCCTGGGCAGCCCCCTACCTCTCTAATATCCTCTCTCTCAAAACTTTGGAGCTCCCTCCCTGAACCCCTTCACCTCACCCCCTCCTTTCCCATCTTCAGGTCGTGCCTGAAGACCTTTCTATTCGACTACGCTTACAGTCACCCTCCCCCACCCCCTGGCTCGGCCTTGGACTCCGCCATTGTGAAGCTCTCTGAGACGCCACCCAGTATGGAGGGTGCCAAGTGCCACGTGTGAAACGCTCTTACTGGTGTTTCTAGTTTAGGTGCTGTGCTCCAGAGAAAAGCCTTTGTCTATGCACTGGCATATTGCCAGATTACCTGGCACTTTGCCCCTGTCTGTGACTCAAAATCACAAGCCATCCTGAACAGGAAACCCCTGTAAAAGTCATCTGTTATACCTTAACTAGGAGTCTGCTTCAATTTATTTTATCGGTTCTATGTAAAGAACTGTAGCAGGTACTACTGTTCATCAATGGCCTGCAAATATCTCAGAAGCTCTATTAAAAGGATATCTCTTTTTACCAAGTTTCCTCTCTGAGCTCCAGAACTACATTTATTTTCCCTTCCCCTGATGTGTGATTAAACAGCTGCCCATTTTCCTCCAGCACTTTGCTCAATGAGAGAGTGAGTCTGCAATTTTTGCGACTGTGAGGGTTGGCAGTCAAAGGTTATCTCAATCCCAATTTCACAGAGACCATCTCTACATGTGCACCTCAAGTGTGGCTTGCAATAATCAGCAATAACAATCCTGCCTAATGCTCATGCTACTCCATGCAGCCCAGAATGAGATTAGTTATCTCACTGGAGGCTGTGGATTAAGTTTGCAACTCTCCTAAATTATAACGGTTCAATTACTCTCTTGGATAAAGTTACTGAGTCCCCAGCGCACTTTGCCTCCACGCTTTTAAACAACGGTCATAATAGGCAACTAAATAACTGCTTACCGGTATTCTGGAAATAAATCTCTAGAGGATAAAAAACAAAAATGTAACTTAACGTTGTGGGGTGAAGACTCAAACAAATTGACAGATATGAAGCTGCCACGGAGGAGCTGATAAGAAAGATTGAATTTGAAGGATGGACAACATAACTAGACTGGGATAATTCACAAGAGAGGTTCAGATGAAGAAGATAGATCTTTTTCCTATCTGAACGAATTATTTCAGAAGCCTATTCCAATAGCTTCTCGTTATAACATCAAATGATTTCTAACACGAGTCCCAGGCATACTATCTCCACTGGTTTCCACTATTGAAGATCCTCTGAATAAAACAATACTTTGTGGGCAATTACCTGAAATTACACTTCACAACTCTATCCCTGTGCCCTCATGCAATCATAATAATAATAATAATAATAATCCTTGCATTCGACATATTGCTTTTCACATCTTCTAGATGTCTCAAAGCACTTCACAGAATGTACTGTAAAGTGAATTGACTGTGGAGCTCCTGTGGCTCAGTGGTTAGAGCACTTGTCTTGAAAGCTGGGGAGACCAAGCTGGGGAGACCTGTGTTCGAATCCAGGCAGGTCAGGGCGAAACCTTGGGCAAGTTTCCTTACTCCACACGCCTAATAATAATCCCTCCAAAAAAAACCACAATAATAAAATTGGTCATTTCAATCCACGACTGTGTGTGGGACACTGCTGTGCGCAATTGGCTGCCGCGATTCGCCCACAAACATATACAGTCAATTCACTTTACAGTATATTCTGTGAAGCGCTTTGGGACGTTGATAAGATGTGGAAAGCGCTATATCAAATGCAAGGATTATTATTATTATTATTATTTTGTCGGTGAAACGCGGCAGCCAATTGCACACAGCAGTGTCCCACGGTCATGGATTGAAAAGGTCTCTTGCTCGAAAGGTGAGTGCTCTAATCACTGAGCTATAGGACTCTCGGGTTACATCTTGAAACATTGTTCTGGTATTCCATGCTCTTACTTGTGATATTATGCTTAACAAGCTCTTTACATATAGCTCACATTTGATGTGCCCATTAACAATGTATCAACTGTAAAACAGTGTTACAGCTAATTCAGCAGTTCACATGCTCCCTCTACTGATGGAATCTGCAATGCACATCTGAATAACTGGTGTGTTGATCTACCAATACACAGTCATTACTTTCAACAAAAATGACTGTCTAGGACTTGAAAACACTGATATTAGAGTTGCTATTGCAATTGCAAGGTTTTCTCTAATTAGTGCTATTAACATCACAATTAATATACTTTCTTAGTAATAATAAGCTCTCTAAATAAGTTAGTGAGATTCTAAGATGCCACGAAGGACGCTATTTAATTGCGAGTTGCTGTTGTTGTACTATTTATTTGAAGTATTGTAGGGGCACAGCTGATCCTAGGCCCTGCATTGGTCTTTTTTTCCATCACTTGCAATGTTCTGAGACATTTAATATGTTGATCACCAAAACACATGCAAAAAAATCTTAGACAGAGCCACCATGTGTTTAAAAAGGGTATTGCAAGCTTAGAAGGTCTATACGGTAGAAACCTTTGATCAGGGATTGGGGGGGTGGGCGGGGGAATACAACAACAAAATTACAACAATAAATTAAATTTGAATATGTGATGGACAGTTAAGGGTTTGCACCAGAGCTGGAAATTGGAATCGAGAGGGGTGTGAACGAGGCTATATGTGTGTATGTAAATATATATATATTATACTGTACATATATTACTAAAAGCACAGAAAACAAAGTGTGTTGGTGTACAGTTAAAGCAGTGATTGAATAGGGAAAGGCTCTACCAATGTTGTGAACAGAGTGGATAACTT
The DNA here is from genome assembly GCA_035084275.1 of Hydrolagus colliei. Taxonomy (NCBI): domain Eukaryota; kingdom Metazoa; phylum Chordata; class Chondrichthyes; order Chimaeriformes; family Chimaeridae; genus Hydrolagus; species Hydrolagus colliei. The sequence goes on along the minus strand of CM068744.1, from coordinate 103,946,647 downwards.
GTGTAACTTCCACTGAGTGTATTTCTTTTGTGGTTTAGTCACTGGAATCAAATATTAATTGAAGAGCTTATTATGAAGAAAAGTAAATTCTTAATTACAAGGAAATTTGCTGATTTTAGTTCCTTCATTTCCCATGGCAAATGCTGGTGGCAAGTTGTGAGAGACAGTTTCTCGGCAACACACACTTTCGTCCACAAAATATACAATCAATCAATCAAAACTTATATTTATATCGCTTCACAGTTAGGTAGGGACAAGAGGGGAGGGGTCGGGCAGGACAAAGAAAAGTAGGAAAATTGACTGTATATTTGTGGGCGAAACGCGGCAGCAAAATTGCGCACAGCAGTGTCCCACAAACAGTTGTGGAAGTGGGATTAAGAGTAATGGGGGGGGAAATATGGCAAGGGGAGGGGTCAGAGCAGGGGGAAGGAGAGCAGAAAAGCCAGCTGTATAATTATGGGGGAAACGCGGCAGCCAAGTTGCGCACAGCAGTGTCCCAGAAACAGTCGCAGAAATGGGGCCAGGGTAGAAAGGGGGGAGAGGGAGGGAGAAGGAGGGAAAGGTGGTGTAGAGCAAGGTCAGGGAGGAAGAGGGGGGAGAAATGGGGGCAAAAGAGAGAGGGAGGGAAAGGTGGGTGGGGGGCAAAATCAGGGAGAAAGGGGGGCAAGAGGGAAGAGGGAGAGAAAGAGAAAAGGGGGAAGAGAAAGTGGGGAAAGGGAGTGAGGGAAGAAGAAGATGGATGGGGGAAAGGCCAGGGGGCAAGAACATAAGAATTAGGAGCAGGAATAGGCCATTCGGCCCCTCGAGCCTGCCCTGCCATTTGATAAGATCATGGCTAATCTTGTGACCTAACTCTAATTACCTATCCTATCTCCATATCCCCTAATCCCTCTATTTTTTAAAAATCTATCAGTCTCAGCCTTGAAAATGTTCAAGGACTGAGCATCTACAGCCTTCTGGGGTAGTGAATTCCATAAATTCACTAACCTCTGAGTGAAGAAATGTTTGCTCAACTCTGTTCTAAAAGGCTGACCCTTAATTTTAAGATTATGACCCCTGGTTATAGATTCTCCTACCAGGGGAAACAGTCCCTCACTGTCTACTTAATCCAGCCCTTTAAGAATCTTATATGTTTCAATAAGATCCCCCCTATTCTTCTGTACTCTAGAAAATACAGTTCTAGTTTATTCAACCTATCCTCATACGTCAGTCCCCTCATCCCAGGAACTAACTTAGTGAATTTACGTTGCGCCAGCTCTAAGGCAAGTATGTCCTTTATTAAATAAGGAGACCAAAACTGCACACAATAGTCTAGGTGCGGTCTCACCAAGGCCCTATACAGTTGCAGCAAGACTTCCCTACTCTTGTACTCTAAACCTTTTGCAATGAACGCTAACATGCCCATTTGCTTTCTTAGTTGCTTGCCGCACCTGCAAACTAACTTTTTGAGACTGGTGTACAAGGACACCCAAATCTCTTTGTACACTAACACTAATCTCTCCCCAAATGGAAAATAATTAGTTTTTTTTATTTTTGCTATCTAGGTGAATCATTTCACACTTCCCCACATTAAATTCCATCTGCCACCCATTCGCCCACTCTCCTAACCCTTTTCCTCCGCTGCCGCCACCGTCTTTCACCGATATTACAAAATAGTTTCATTTCCATCAATTCATTTGACAGTATATTCTGTGAACTGCTTTGAGACATCTCGAAAATAACGTGGTAAAGCACTATTATCAAATGTAAGAATCGTTACCATCATTATTATTGCTGTGTTTCATTGCTACAGACAAGCTCACTCGGGATAACTGCTGCTTTGCACATTGTACATTGCACTCCATCGGTACGTGAAAGCCACACTTGCCTCCAAAATTATTGGCGGGGAATCCGGCCAGAGTTCCTAAATTATGATATTCCCACTAATCTTCTGAAAGTGCTGAATTATCCTGGACTACATTTCAACAGGCTGTTGTCCTCGGATGAGATCAGCTAATTCTGCACATCCCGGTCACTAAACCCGCAACTTTTCAGCTTGAACAGCTTAGTAGTGTATCAGATGCTATCAGACGCCTCTTAACTGTGACAGGCGCTACATACAGTATTGTATATCAAATCAAGGAATATTATTTTTACTCAAGGATACAGAAGGGAAAAATTTGGATATTGCAAGGGATTATTGATTAGTGTGTAGAGAAAAATAAATAGATTCATGTCACTCAGCATGGATTCATGAAGCTGCTTAGTGGGACCGTTGCTTATTAAGATAAAGACAAATTGACTTGGACATCTATCCGAGGTTGTTCATGATACAGTGGGGTGAAATACCATCTGGGTCTAGATTTTCTCTATTTATATTGTATTTCAGATTGGTAGCTCAATATTAAGAGGGGTGAACGTACAGAGAGATCTAGGTGTTCAAGTAAGCGAATCATTAAAGGTAGCAAGGCAGGTAGATAAGGCAGTAAAAAAAAGGCATTTGGTGTACTGAGCTTTATTAGTAGGGGCATAGAGTATAAGAGTAGGGAGGTTATGGTTAATCTATACAAAACACTGGTTAGGCCTCAACTGGAGTACTGCGTTCAGTTCTGGGCACCTTATTTCAGGAAGGACATTAAGGCATTGGAAAGGGTGCAGAGGAGAATTCACGAGAATGATCCCAGGAATGGGGAACCTTAGCTGTGAGGACAGACTGGAGAAGTTAGGACTTTTCCCATTAGAGCAGAGAAGGTTACGCAAGGACCTGATAGAGGTCTTCATCATTATGAAAGGTTTCGACAGGCTAGATAGGGAAAAGCTGTTTCCGCTGGTAGGTGTGTCTGTGACCTGTGGTCACAGTCTTAAAATATCTACCAAAAGAAGCAGAAGGGAGGTTAGAAGAAATTTTTTTCCTCAGCAAGTTGTTCGAATTTGGAATGATCTGCCTGAAAGGGTAGTGAGGTCCGATTCAATAGCAGCTTTTAAGAGAGAACTAGATAGGTATCTGGGGAAGATGGGTTTGCAGGGTTATGGGGAGAAAGCTGGTGATTGGGGTTAACAAAAGTGACTTGCTCGGTCAAAGAGCCGGCACAGACTCGATGGGCCGAATGGCCTCCTTCTGTGCCGTAACATTCTATGATTCTATGATTCTATGAAATCCACACTCAATTGGAATTTCTCCCAATAAAATAGAGGGATTTGAGCATTGTGGGAAGGATTGGCTCCCTTTATAGGAAGGAAGTCACCTCTGCCATCTCTCATCCAGATAGATGGTGTCTTTGTAAAGCATTTTGAGACATTTTTCTGGAAAGAAAGGTGCTATATAAACATGTAACATATAAACCCTTGTTATTATGCTATATAAGTTTGTAATAATATTATTCCTGTGTATGTTTCATTACTGGGGCTGGAGGGGGTGGGAGCACAGGTAACGGAAAGTTTACACAAACGGGTAGAGGAGTTGAAGGACACAATAAGTAACTTAAGATGTTTCATTTTGCCTAATTTGTTTTGGAGTATTAAAGGGTCTGAGAGTTTTCTAGTTAAGTGACTATCCCTGCTTGAGCTATTGCAGTGTCTGTAATAATGTTGCATTGTAGGCAGCAGGTTAGCATTGGAAGCCAACAGCCTATTCCTAGCATAATATGTACCGTCTGGCGGTTTTATGTGAGTGCAGTCAATGAGACTAGTATTCTGTTCTATTTCAAGAAACAAGTGGAGAAAGAGTTTGTGATATTGAAAACATGCATAGCAATGTGTTTTATGATTTGAATGAAATCATCTGATCCAACAACAACAACAACAACTTTGATTTATATAGCGCCATCCATGCCGGATGGCGTCTCAGAGCGCTTCCCAACAACGGATCCAGTGTTTGCCAAAGAAATATAAAGCATTTATCAACCATTACATTTCTTTAAAAATATATACAGTACTTCTAAGTTAAAATCAAATCGACCTCTTGCCTCATGTCTGGTTGACCCCCAGGCTGGGTAATTAAGCTAATTCTAGAGCTGAGCTTCAGCTCCAAATCTGAACACCCAATGCCAAGTGGAGTCCTGTAGCTCAGTGGTTAGAGCATTCGCCTCGCAAACGAATGCAAGTTTGGGCAAGTTTCCTTACTCTATATACCTGATAATAATCCTTCCAGAAAAAAAATAATTTGGTCACTCAATCCACAACTGTTTGTGGGACAGTGCTGTGTGCAATTGTCTTCCGCATTTCGCCCACAAATATATAGCCAATTCACTTTACAGTATATTCTGTGAAGCATTTTGAGACGATTAGATACATGAAAAGCGCTATATCAAATGTAAGGATTATTATTATAAGTCACCCATCTGCTCCACCAAAACAATGGCCAGCAGGGGGCACCAGTAGCTAAAGGTGAGTGGTAAAAAGTAACTAAACACAAAATACTGCCAATGTTGGAAATCAGACATCATCAGACCCTTCTACGAAGGGTCTTGGACTCAAAACGTTGACTCACTTTCCTTTCTCCATGGATGCTGCCTGATCTGCTGAGTTTTCCCAGCAATTTCTGTTTTTGTTTAATAAAAAGTAACTCATGCCTCTAATTTTCAGCTTAAGAAACAAAACTTTGGATCGTCTTGCACTGTATGCAAGGTAACATTTATGTTAAATGTTCATTGACCCATGCAATTGATTTCTTACAAAATACAGTACTGGGACACAGGCCAATCCCATTATAACCTGCTCGTCTGTGTTCAGTATCTCAGACCCAATGTTATACTAAAGTGTATACACATGGATGATTTCTGGGATGTAGAGCTCCTGTAGCTCAGTGTTAGAGGACTCGCCTTACAAGCGTGAGACCTGTGTTCCAATCCAGGCAGATCAGGGAGGAACCTTGGGCAAGTTTCCTTACACCACATGCCTAATAATAATCCGTCCAAAAAAAACAACAATAATAAAAATTGGTCAGTTCAATCTATGACTGTTAGTGGGACATTGCTGTGTGCAATTGGCTGCCGCGTTTCGCCCACATATATACAGTCAATTCACTTTACAGTGTATTCTGTGAAGCGCTTTGAGATACAAAAGATGTAGAAAAGCGCTATATCAAATGCAAGGATTATTATTATTTTACGATTATACTAAAGTGTATAAACATGGATGATTTCAGGATTGTCAGGTCACCTAAAATGCCACTGCCTGCAAGCAGGAAGTGTGATTATTAATTCTGCTACTGTAAATGCAACCATCAGTCTCGCCACTTCCTCATCGAAGGAACGATGACACATTAATGTCTCAACAGTTGTAAAATATTGATATCTGCATGATGTTTATTTCCTTTCTCTCCTATGAAAGATATATACTATATAGGGCACAATACTCTGTATGTTAGTCCATTTGTATAATGTCAAGAGAATTCACACCATAGCGGGTAGCCATTTAGCCCATTGAACCTAAACTTGGGTTTACTCTTACACTATAACTCATCCCAATTCACCTGATATATATCTTTGCATTTTCTTCAACTGAAAATACTATCTGCTTCAACCAGCACTTCGAGAAGTAAGCTCCACATTCTCATTAATCTCTGCGTGAATTACTTCCTCCTAAATTATCTTGCAGATTCCCCGGTCACTATCTTGGCATATTTGCCAGATTCTGTATCAAAGTAGTTGCAACAGTATGCTTTTCCTTGTTTATTGCTAGACTACTTTCTGCTGGGTAATGAGTGGCTGTTGTGCTAGCAAAGTGGACTGTTCCGAACTTTCCCAGACTATCTCCTGGGCCTTCTTGGGTGGCACTTAAAACTACAGCCTTAGCAAAGTATTTGGTCAGTGGCAACGATAACGAAGAATGGAGCCAAGGCAGTTCCCTGAAGGAACCTGCCGTAACTTTGAACTCTTCAATGAGGCATCCGTCTATGAGAACAGAGCTGCTTCTGTCATCATGCTCTCTGTCTGAGTGCTTTCACTTTATCTACTTTCTGGGGAATCCTGCAATGTCTCAGAAGAGAAAATATCATGGCTGTCAATCATAGTCCTTCTGGTCAACACTGAGCTGAACATTTCTGGCATCAGCCAACGATGCTGAGAATAAAGATCCAACATAAATATTATTGAAACTGTAATGATTTTACCAGCATTTAATGCCACATAAATAAAATATTCAAATTTATTATTGGGGAATAATGACCAATGTGGGCTTTCAGCAGCCTCAGTACATTGCCTTCCGTTTGCATAAGTTACAACTATCCCATGTTACAGGCAATTTTTTGTCTGTACTTGGGATGATGCATGTATTTCTATCTGAGCCAATCAATGCAGCCTTGCAACTTGCAAACTCAATTGCCTTCGAGCGACGTCTCACATTTTTGTGAGAACGCAAGTGATTTCCAACAGGATTCCTTAACAAGGAAGACAGAAGTACGTTGTACCGAAACTATGCTCTGACCCCATAAGAAGGAATTATGTGTGTCAGTTCAGATGGTAACACTCTTGCCTCTCAATCAGAAGGTTGTGGGTTCAAGCCTCATGCTAATACTCGGAACTCATATTTTCTAGGCTGACACTCCAATATCTGCTGAGAGTGTACTGCACTGTCAGAGGTGCAATTCATCTCACATTGAATGAGATGTTAAACTGCCAGTTCAGGTGGACATTTAAGATGCCATGTCACTCTTCAAAACGAGAGGGGCGATTCTCTCATTATCTTGGCAAACAATCCCATGAATAAAATTGGTTACACACACTTCATAGCTGTCTATGGAACATTGCTGTGTGCAAGATTGGTGGCCACATTTGCACAGAAATACAGTCAATACATTTTACAGTATATCCTGTGAAGCACTTTGAGACACCTCGAATGACATGAAAAGGAACTATATGTGAGGGTTATTATCTTATTAAATTGGTGCCCATTATTGTACCCAGCTTTTTTTCTTTCTGTTGGCAGCACCCTAGCCTAAGTTTCTTCTCTGAATACTGTTTAGCTGCTGCACATTACAATTGCAGAAGGAAATAGTGCAGAAAATGTCTCAGGTAAGATTCAGTACTGCACACATTGCACACAACAACAACAAAATTACATTTGTACAGCTCCTTTCATGTCGGGAGGACGCCTCACACAAATAATAGAATTCTGGCAAACCCTGAACCATTCCCTCATTACAATCCCCATTCATAAACTGAACTGCAGAAAATACATTTGGCTGGTTTCATCTAGATGTGGAAATCCACAAAACATTACCAAGTAGAAGGTAACGTAATGATGCGGACAAAGAAAATAACGTTGATTATGTGATATTAATGATTTGCGGAAAGGTTCCCTGTTAAATTGACATTTGGAAAATGGTTATCTGGCAAACAAACAGATATAATTTTAAAATGGACTCCTACCCTGAATATTAATCACACAAATATTTATAGTTTACCCACAAACAAAGCCAAGTGTTCTGAAATACATTCTGCACTGTGGGGCCATGGAGAGATTTATCTTGCTACAACCCACCAGGGAAAGCCATTAGTTGTCTTTCACTGAGCACACTCTGGGAATGATAGTAGTATGACTCTGACCGGCTTGCAGGCCATACTAATACCATAAAACTCTCTGCAGACTTTAAACTCATTAAAATGAAACATCAGATTATGAGCCAAAAATTCTCCAGAAAGATTTACCGCAAAGGATACAGGGTTGTGATAGATCCAAAAATGCACTGAACAGAGGAGTAGCAGAGGGGAATCCATGTACCTCCACCATTGCCTTCCTCTTACACACTGCACAGGATTAGATTATAAAATACATTGATGGAGAGGACTAGGCATCTGAATTTCTACTTTTTAGTGAACAGTCAGCAGTTACTTTGTTTGAAATGGAGTTCAATTGTGAGCAAATATGGTTTAGGGCCAGCAACACATATTTCACAAATTCGAGTCCGGTAGCTCAGTGGTTAGAGCACTCACCTTACAACCATGAAACCTGTGTTCGAATCCAGGCAGGGCAAAACCTTGGGCAAGTTTCCTTACTCCAATGCCAAATAATCCTCAAAACTACAATAATAAATTGGTCATTTCAATCGATGACTGTTTGTGGGACACTACCATGCGCAATTGGCTGCCACATTTAGCCTACAAATATACAGTCAATTCACTTCAGTGTATTCTGTGAAGCACTTTGAGATGTCTAGAAGACGTGAAAAACGCTACATCAAATGCAAGGATTATTATTATTATTACAACAACAACAACAACTTGCATTTATATAACACCAATCGTGTCAGGCGGCAGCTCAGAGTGCTTCACAAAGTTTGGAGTGGGTGAGAATGCGAGCAGCAGAATTTTGAATGAGCTGAATTTCGTGGATGGTGGAGGAGGAGAGATAGGCGAGGATGGCATTAGAGTTATCCAGCCAAGAGGTGACAAAAGCATGGACCAGGGTTTCGGCAGCTGTTCAGGTGAGGTATTGGCAGAGGTGGGCATTGTGGTGGAGATGGACGAAACCAGTGCTGGTTAGGGACTGGATGTGGGGGAGGAAGGATAACTGGGCTGAATAGAAGACTATGAAAATAATAATAATCCTTGCATTTGATATAGCGCTGTTCACGTCTTCCAGATGTCTCAAAGCGCTTCACACAATGTTACTGTAAAGTGAATTGACTGTATATTTTGTGGGCGAAATGTGGCAATATATAAAGAAATGTATTACTATAGAGAAATATATACTACAGACAAAGGAGGAAATCAAATGAGCCAAAGGGTGTTTTTCATCCAAATTTCTCTCATGAACTTGTTAGTACTGTATGAATTGGAGATGGCAATACACACCCAGCTTTCTGCGTCTGCACTGCTGGAAGCAATGTTGCATTACTTCTAGCTGTAAACCACGTGTCAGCCTTCAAAGCCCCTTGACATCTGTTAGTTTACTTGCTATACATTGTGAATGGAGTTTTTAGTTATTATTCAAGCTGCTTTGGAGAGAATCCCATGGTTTTACTGTCATATTCAGTGGTGTCCAACTGCAGTGCTGATTGATATTTGTAATATCAGTGATAGAGATTTATCACAGCTCCAGAAGGGCAGCGACACAGCTCATTGATTATCAACAGTTGTCATCACATGGAGGTTGCAAATACTTTTTAGTTACATATGCATTCATCAAAATTACACTTTTAATCCCTTGAATGATCTGTTCAAACTAAAAAATTGAGCAGTCAGAATCAGACTGCTCCAGTGAACATTATAATATTTAAAACAAAAACAGAGATCGCTGGAAATGCTCAGCAGGTCAGGCAGCATCAATGGAGTCAATGTTTCCAGGGCCACAACGCTTCCATCAGTGACTGAACAGGAAAACTGGCAGAAGGTGAATGTTACTGGGAAGATTATACTGCTATGCATCTTACAGGGCAGATTATGTTATTAGTTATGTTATGGGGGTGGAGAAATTACTTTACCTAGTAAGGTTTGGCCAAGGTGTTTTGTTTTAAAGCAACTTCAATTTATTTGACAACTTCTATCATCCAAAGAAGCACACTCCACCTCACTGAGCCAGTCCGAACACTTGACATCATGTTTGATCCTCAACTATCCTTTCTAACCCCCATCTGTGCTATGACCCGCTCTGCCTTCCCCCACCTCCGCAATAATGCCCAGCTCTGCCACTGTCCCACACCGCTTACAAGCGTTCATAACATCCAGGTTTGTTTACGTAAACTCACTGTTTGTTGGCCTCCACAATTCCTCTCTCCATAGGCTACAGATCATCCAGAACTCTGCAGTCATGTCCTCTCCCACACCAGGCTCCTTCACCCTTTCACCCACATTCTCACCTGGCTCCTCTGGCTTCCCATCGCACAGAGGATACAATTCTAGGTCCTCACCTTCAAAGCCCTCCATGGTCTTGCTCGCCCCTACCCCTGTGAACTTCTAATCCCTTACCAACCTGCCCACCCCATCTGCTAAGTGAACTCTAGCTTGCATTACATGCCCACCTCACCCAACCACCATTGTTGCAAGTGCCTTCAGCCACTCTTCCCCCACCTTCTGGAACTCCATCCCACAGTCCCTACACCGTACCCCTTCCATGTGTCCTTCAAGACCCCACTTTTTGAATGTGAGTTTGATCACCCTTCTTCCGCCTTACACCCTCTCTGATCCTGACTCGCAGCTCAGGTCCAAAACACTGATTCTCCAGCTACTAGGGACGTTCTCCCGACATGAAAGGCACCATACATATGTAATTTTGTTGTCAACCTGTTTGCCATCGTTCTGATTTTTTAAATGTTTCAACCCCTTGCATAAACTCCTCTACCCTATAATTAACAAAAAAAAATGAAGAGGATGATCCAGAAATGCCTATCTATTTATTTTTAAACCACATTTACACTGACGTTTAACACTGTCACACAAATGGGCTGACTGTGTAAATCACACAGGCTTTAAGAATTACAGGCACTTAAATAGAGAAGCAACTTGCCACTCGATGTGTGTTTCTCTCGTTTTTAAGCCATCTGTTAAAGCCACAATGTTAAACAGGTGGCACCATTTAAAACGGTGAAATTCACAGCGTGAATTGCAGAATCTCCAAATATTTGTGTGGATTAGAGAGATCATTCACTCTGGGAGCCTTCCAGGGAGAACATCTGTCATCTGCCTGATGTCAACATTCTGAATTCTGTTGTCATCAACCCTTTGGAGTTATGTGCTTCAAGTCGGTTATTAAAACAAAGAGGTGTCGGTGGGAGCTGAACTCATAAAGCAGAATCAAATTCTGTTATTAATGCTGGGAGAGAAGCTCTGTCCTTTGGGAAAGCTTCTCTATGGAAAGACTCGCAGTATATTCTTGCTGAGTAGATACCACGAGAAAGTCTGCAGTCTCTGCACTGTTTAGTCAAAGAAACTGAACTACATTAATATCAGTGAAATTGTACCACAAAATAATAATAATACTAATCCTTGCATTTTGAAAATGCAAAATTTCATTCTCTAAATGTGCCAAACAGCATCAAATAGAACAAAGCACTGGCTATGCTTCAAGGGTAAAGGGTGAGATTGAGCTATTTTGATACAGAGTGTCAAGAGTCAAGCAATACTGTGGAAACTCACATTTAAGGCAGTCAACAGACTTTGCCCCTACCAGTGATATGCCCTCAATAGTGAGTTTGGAATTTCAATTCAAATGGAGGCATCAATTGCAAATGAAAAAAAGAAAGACGGTGTATGTGGCATGAGTAGCTCTCATTTCTGAGGTGCCACAATGCTAACTTCAAAACATCACAAATCTCTCATCAATAATTACTGTTAACTGTAGTAACTGTGTATTTGTAGGTGAACTCGGCAGTCAATTTTATGCACAGCAATATCCCACAAGCAGCCAAGAGATAATTGATCAATTTATCTGAAGGATTGGTGACTAGGACACTGGGAGAACACCACCTTCTCTTTCCGATTGTGGCATGGGTTCTTTAATGCCCATTTGATCAGATTTGAAGATAACATCTCCTCTGAAGGACAGCACCTTGGATAATACTGTGCTTGCCCATCACTGCACTAGACTGCCAGGCTTGGTCATGAGCTTAAGGTAACATTTAATTGTACATCTTTAATGGGATCTAATTTAAATTGTGTCTGGGCAGCATTCTTTAATATGAAATATTAGCATTTCTGTCGACAGTGAAACAGATCACATTGGTGTGACATATTTCCTGTTGCACAAAGGAATCATCATTTGCACAAGTCCTTCCTTCTAAGGAATCCAGCAAAGTTACCAAACTTTGGAAATTTGCAGCAAACAAGGAGGTCATTTAGCCCAACCTCCCATCCTGACTCCCTGAAAGAGCTATCTGGTTATATTCCTGCTGTTATCCCCATACTCTTTTATATTTCTGCTTTCAGAAATTCATCTCATTCCATCTTAGAAGCTAAAATGTATTCATCTTCAACCCACAGTTCCAGGAAGGGTATTCACAAGATTGCAAGATCAAATACAAATTAGACCTTAATTTGCCATTGTTCAGAAGAGTACCTGTACTGCACCAGTACTACATTCCCACGTGTCCTGTCAAACAGTGATTTTTTTTTACTGTGTGACATAACCAGCTTAATAGTAATAGTCTCAAAGGGCGGATAGTTTTACATACACCTGCAACACACTTGTAAGTTTTATAGGATTGCTTTGCAAGTTTTGCACGCCATTGCTGGAACTGTTTTGCAATGTTTTTCTGTCCCCCTTGAGCAGACAGCTGCTTTGCCCATTTCCTGACCTGTTCCTCTCCTGCTACATCCCTCCTGATCTCCTCCTACATTTAGTTTCCATGGACGTGCTCTCAATTGCACTTTCATTTTTCGGGCAGGCAATTACACAGACAACTCCTAACGGCTCTGACCCCTGTCAGTCCACACCTCAGTTGTTATCAGCCAGTCAACCCTTCCAACCACCGCATATGCATCAATAAATTATCAATGCCATCAGTAACAAATGAACTCAGAGCCCCCAAATCTTCAACCATTTCCCAAGTCATGTCAATGGATATTGTAACTGTACTGGTAGGTAGTATTCATGTATTAAACCCTTTCAATGGTTATAATTTGCATATTTGACAGCAATATCCAAACTGCAAAGCATCTTTTTAAAACAAGTTAAAACACACAAAGTTTAACTTTCAAGTTTCCAGTTTGAGAATGTTGGATCAGCTGAGGACAATAATTAACGTTGTGTGATAATTAACGTTGTGTGAAAGTTTGTTTTACCAGAGTCGGTATTGTTTGTGCATCGAGTTACCAAACCATTTTCTAAAACCTATGTTGAATAAATAGTTTTCTTTTGCACCTTTAGGGTAGGGTTAGTACCCTGGAAGGAAGGATGTGATCAAATGGATTGAAGGGCCTTCTTCAGTCAAATCTCTTGTGATCTTGTGAATGATAGCCTAAAGGTGGCAAGATTCTTGTGGTTCTTGCGCCTAATTCTGTCCTGTCCGACATGTCCATTCACCTCCAGGAGGTGTCACTGGATAGCCATCACAAGTGGGACATCTTGCCAATGATCCCTTCCGTATCTTGGGACAGTCCAGGTTGAAACCAATTAGCTCAGCACAGATCGGATATTAAGCGTGGGATTTTGCCAATCTGTATGGCTCATAGTTACCAACTGGATAATTGTGTTGAGCTATTGAGGGAGCTGCTGCTTTTTTTAAAAATAAGAACAAACTGAGCTCAAACTGATCCAAAAAAAGGCAGGATTTGAATGAACCCAAATGGACGAGTCTCATTTTTAAGTTTGAATTTAGTTTGTTTTTTGATGACCACAGAATTCAGGCTCTATACAACTAAAGCAACTACAGTGTGCAACTCAAGCTCTTATCAGTTGTATTGAAATGTTTACAAACATCGTTTAGGAGGTACTAGATGTACACTTGCAACTAAAGGATCCAGTAAGGAATGTAGATTGACACACACACACTTATCCTTGAAAGGTTTGGTTTTTGCTTTGGCATCTTTATAATGATGAATATAAATGTATAATTTATAATCACCGGGATGTCCTCCCCACATGAAAGGCGAGTTAAAACCATAATTTTGTTGTTTTGCCGTGGCTTAGCTTCGTCTATGATCTTTATTTTGTTCCATCCACCGCATGGGCACATGCGTGCTTTGGGATGCAGGATGTAACAGAGCCACTGTCAGCCGATGCAGCCACCAGAAATAACTGCAAATTATACATACATCCGTGACGCATGATACAACAGCGCCACTTTGATTTGACGGCCACCAGGTGTAACTGCGTGAAAAATACAAAACTGAAATACGTTTTAGGTCATAACTCATGAGCCATAGGAGATATCCGAAAACAAATGTGCCATTGTCACGCCCAGCTGCAAGATCTTTCAGATGAGACAGAAATCATGTCTCTACATCAATCGGTCATTGAGATCCTTCTTGAAGCGCAGACAGACATTGTCGTTTTATTAGTGTGGAAGAAGATATATAATAATCCTTGCAATTGATATAGTACTTTTCATGTCTTCCAGACATCTCAAAGCGCCTCACAGAGTATAGTGTAAAGTGAATTCCTCACTTGTAAGGCTAGTGCTCTATCCACTGAGGTACAGGACTCCACAATAGAAGATAGATATCATAAATCAAGGAGGGAATAAGAAGATAGTTAGAAGGAATAAGCCATTTATTAATAACTCTAGTTAATATTAAAACACTGACATCATTCATAAAACATGCCAAACATTTGTTCAAGTCGAAACATTTCATTGTTTACATTCCAGGTTTGAAAAAAAATCCAGATTAATTTACAATTAATAATTTATGCACATGAGAAAAATGTAATAAAAGGTCAGGCATTCATTATTGTGACTTGCCTATTAATTTTTTTTAACGTACAAAGCTGCACGACTTTCCTTAGGCTGCTTGCAACATATAGCTACAATTATATCAGAGGGAGGAAACTGAAATGGAGTGAAAAGTAAATTTGCAGCCAAACTGTTTAAATAAGAAAAACACAAAGAGTTATTTGCAAAGTGCAAACTGTCAATGCTGGAAGCTGGAGAGAACAGAGAAAACACTTTAATTTGTGTGTTTCAAGATCCAGGAATACACCCAGATCAGGATGTCGTGCACCCAGAGCGCCTTTACCTTTAATGCGAGATAGGGGAGTTTTTAATTTGAGAAAAGCAATTAAAGGTTCCAACAAATGCTGTCGTGCTAATGGCTCATGATCACATTTAAGCCCCACAGCAAATTACTTCTAATCCACTTTGTCTCCGTCTGGTTACCTGGGGGAAATAATATCAATCCTTTCTCTTTGCTGGCAAACTGTTCCTAGGACTTTTCCAATATATATTAATCCCTTCATTCATCTCTGTCAACTGAAGACAAAAATAATTTGAGGAAGTGTAAATAGGAGAGCATACATAAAAGGAGCTCAGCCTTATCAAACAGAGGAAAGCAGATGCTCCTATGACAATGCCTATTTATATTACAGGAAGTCAACTAATACCGCTTCAGCATCTTGGCATAACAAACATAAGAGTAATATTCTGATATGAATATTTAACCAGGAACTCAAGTCATTACAATGAAGTACCCGTACTGAGATTTTATTATATATCTTTCTGAAGCTGCAGTCTTTTCACAGTGACAGATTCGGCAGGTCCCTGATATTCAGCCACTGTTAATTGTTAAGTGAAAGATGTTATTTTTAAAAAAAGAAAATGACAGTAGAGATAATGCATGACATATAACGTTCTATGAAATGTGTGATCATGTAATTGAATCAGGGAATGATGGGGAATGGAAACAGCACAGATTCAATATACCTGTACCAGGTGGCCTCTGTCTGTGCTGTAAACAGTCTATGATTCTATGATTGCCCTTTTACACTTCACATTATTGGTGTGGATATAAAATGCCTGTTGGTCCATCTGTTATCATCTCTCCAGAACCCCCCACCATCCTCCCATTACAGCTTCAAACTGTGTTTTACATGAGTCCAGTGTTTGCCTTAAACCATCCTTCCTGGCAACCTGTTTCTTGTTGTTAATAATCCTCTGAGTAAAGAAAACCTTCCTGGTATCCGCCCAGAAATTGTTCTTTGCACTCTAAACTTATGTCCTCTTGTTCTATTATCCTGTTGTATCCAAACGTATTGCTATAATAAAAATCCTTGCATGTGATATAGTGCCTTATCATGTCGTGGACACACCTCAAAGCAATTCACAGAGTATACTGCAAAGTGAATTTGCTGTATAGTTTGTGGATGAAACACAGAAACCAATTGCAAACAACTGTGTGCCGTAAACTCATGAATTGAGTGACCAGTTATTTTGAATGGGATTATTACTCCAGAAAATGATACGCCAATCAACTAATGGGTAGGTAGACAGAGGCGTGTCAAGTAAGGAAACTTGTTGAAGGCCCCACCTGTGAATTGAGCCCAGATCCTGTTGCTTATGACTCGAGGGCTTATACGTGGGAGGACCAGGGTTCGATTCCCAGGCTGGGTAAACATTTTCAATCATATTTAAAGTTTCATTTTCTCTCAGGACCTTTCTGAGGTGTCTTCTCTAAAGATTAAATAGGTCCAACTTGTCTCCTTGGTGACTTCAGGTACAATTCAGCGTCCAAATATCATGAGGCCTTCTCCTTCCAGCCTCCAATGGGTGAGAGCCTGTGTTTGGCAATATAGAAGTGGGAGAGGTTTTATTGCTTTTGGTGACGGGTAGGTATAATTATATTTTACTATAATATAACAAATCCAATTAAACAAATCTTCAGTTCATTAAGCTGCGGTTGCTAGGTCAAATCACTGGGAATATGACAGCAAAGTCTGATTTTTGGACAGAAAAATGTGCAGTTACATAGAGTTATGTAGAACAATATACCACGGAAACAGGGCATTCAACAACAATAACAAGAACAACAGGGTTGGGGTACGGGAGGGCAGAGAGGTAGACAGTGGCTGAAGGCATGGTCGAAAAGAAGGGTCTGAAGACCGGCCTTGAAAAAGGCAAGGGAGGGAGCAAGGCGAAGGGAATGTGGTATGGAGTTCGAAAGGGTGGGGGCAAGGCCCAGCCATCAATGTTAGGGCAGCTCAGGCGGGAGCAGGCCGAAGCTTGGTGAACGGAGGGAGCAGACAGGTTGGTAGAGGTCAGTAGATCATAGAGATAGGAAGTGGCAAGGCTGTGGATGGTCTTGAAAGTGAGTACAAGGATTTTGAATTCAGCCCACCTCGTCCTGAATTAATGCTTACTCAAGTCCGCATTGGCCTCCAAAATACAAGTCACTATTCTTTGCAGGATAACCCGTGAAGCACTTTGAGACATCCCCCGATGTGAAAGCATTATAAAATACAGGTACTGTATCTAAAAAATATTATTATTATAGTATATACTCTATTGAAAACTTGCCATTGCAAAAGCAATGAAATAGGGAAACCATTTATACAATGGATACAATACAGTACAAATCCAATACAAAATTCCATTTCTAAAGTGCCTTTCACATTGGGAGGATGTCGCTAGGTGCTGAATAGTCAGGGATTAGGACCTGAGTGGGTGGAGGAATTTCAGATCAGGGAGGGTGGAGCATGGGGGGTTGGGGGTAGGAGGGTGGTCAAAGAGCTGTTTGAAGAGGGGGGTCTTGAGATGTGCCATGAAGGAGGTAACTGGGGGAGTGAGTGAAGGGATGATGTTTCAGAGGGTGGAGACAGAGATGCTAAAGGCCTAACTGCCGATGGTAGGACAAGCAGGGGGAACGTAGAGCAGGATAGAGCCCACTGAGTAATGGGAATAGACAGGTAATAAGGGGTTAGCAGGTTGGAGAGGTAGCCATGGAGGGCTTTGAAAGTGAGTTCGAGGATCTTGAATTCTATCCTGAAGGTTGGGGATTCAGTGAAGCTGGGCGAGATTGGGTGTGATCGGGCCACAGAGCCTGTTGTGGGAAAGGATACTAGCTGCAGAGTTCTGAATGATCTGCAGCTTGTGGAAAGGAAGAGTTGGGAAGGCTGACAAGCATAGTCGAGCCTTGATGTAACAAAGGCATGTATGAGGATTTGGGCAAACTAAGCAGTGAGGCAGTGGCAGAGTTATACAGTGTTGCGGGGGTGGGGAAAGCAGAGCAGCTCATGGCACGGATCTAGGGGAGAGAGGACAATTGAGGGTCGAATAAGACGCCCAAGTTCCTGGTGAGGTAGAGTGTGCATCCAAGGATTTCACTGTTACACATCTCTGAGTCACATTTTCCATCAATGAAAATTAAGTGCTGCATTCGAAATTGGTCAGATCAAAATAATAATAGGCTCTCAGGCACTGGAAATAAATAAGTATTGTGTGCTGATTGCCTGGCTTTACTGAGATAGGGATGTTTTAGAACATCGCTATGTGAGAACATCAACAACAAAATTACACTTGTATAGCACCTTTCATATCAGGAGGACGTTCCAAGGCGCTGGACAGTCATTGTTTCAGACCCGAGCTGGGACAGGGAGAGTGGAGGGAATTGGGGGGATTTGGAGTGATTGATAGGACCGTCAAAGAGGAGGATCTTGAGGTGGGACTTGAAGGAGGCCAGGGAAGGGGCGAGGCGAAGGGCCTGCGGGACAGAGTTCCAGAGGTTGGGGCAAAGTGGCTACAGGCTTGCCTGCCAATGGTGGGGCGAGTGGGTCGGGGGATATGAGTCAGGCCGGAGCCTGCAGTGCGGAGGGATCAGGCAGGTTGGTAGGGGGTTAGGAGGTCACAGATGTAGGAGAAGTCGTATAAATTCAAGAGGATGCCAAAATGAGGAAGTATAAACTGTTCAGGAGGGAGACACTCACATTACCAACAAAAGCGATTGTTGAATCTTTCAAAAAGATCCCCATTTGGAATGTCTTTTATTCTATCAAGAACACAAACCATGATCTGTACAGATGAGAGGAGCGAGAATGGTCTTTTAATACTGAGGTATAAAACAATAGTTGCACAAGGTGCTGCGTATATGACAGACGGTTACGAAATGCTTAGTGACTATCTTGGCGCAATTCATGGCTGTCCATATTTCCATATTCTCTGTTTCTCATTCTCTGCTCACCACTTGTCTAAATAGCAATAATTCATTGCCAAACACCCTATTTTACTTGGAGAGGAATTTACTTCAAAGCTAATGATTCCGAAACACAATCCACTGATAAACTTTGGGCTGAAAAGATTTTGTGACAAGATTCACATCCTTACTTTCAACATTATTTATGATAATATTTATAATCCTGACATTTGATGTAGCACCTTTCAACATTTATTTTAGACCTCTTATTGTTGCAATGGTTCAAGATGAATAGCCATGTGTTATGGCATATCCTATTGGAAGAAAGCTCGTGCAGATAAAATTATATTATAATAATAATCCTTCCTTGCATTTGATATAGCGCCGTATCATGTCATCAAGATATCTCAAAGCACTTCACAGGATGCGCTGTAAAGTGGAGTCACTCTGCATTTTGTGGGTGAAATACAGCAGCCAATTGTGCAAAACTGTCCCGCGAACAGTTGTGAATTGAGTGAGCACATTTTTTGGGGAGAGATTGTACCCCTGGAAAGCAATCAGCTAGTCGATTAACATCCGGGAAACAGAGGCTTGTGGAGCAAGCAAACCTGTCTAAGGTTTTGCCCAGCTCAGGATTCGAATCAGGGTCCTTTGGGTTTAGAAGCGAGTGTGCTCAACTTACGCAATAACATCCCTCAATTCAAATGAGCAGGTTTATTTTATCAACAAGTGTAGTTTATGCAAATTATTTCCCATGACCGGTGGTTACAAATGTAAATGTCGATTTTACATTGAAAAATATCATAATGTAAACAGTTGTGGATCATAACCGCAATAGGAAAAGCTCTCAGTAACATGTGCCTATTTACAGAAAGAGAGAGGAAGTTAAGTTCTTAGTTTAACCACTGGCATCATAATATATGTCTTATCTCATTCCTGTTTCGTCCAGAGCGTAGGTTTGCACTCTACAAACCGTGCTGTTGTCTGAACCAATGGTTTGTCCAGCAATTGCTATATGTCTCCTTTTTTGACTGTCCATATCTGTATTCTTGAACGCTTGGCTTGAAGATTGAGTTCTAGAACATCGTCCTCACTTTCAAGGCCATTCTCGGCCTTGTCCCCTTCCATCTCGCTGACCTGCTGTCTTCCTATGAACCTGCCCGCCCCTCCATTCAGCGCGCTCTGGTTCATGTCCCCTGCCTGACACCCCACTACCATTGGTGGATGGGCTTTCAGCCTCTCTGCCCGCATACTCTGGAACCATCCCAAAGTCCCTTCACCTCGTTTTCTTCCTTGCCTCCTTCAAGGCTGGTCTCGAGACTCTCCTCTTCGATCGTGCCTTCTGTTGCCCTCCCAACTCTCTCCCTCCCCTCCTAAAGCTCTCCCTCCCTTCCCCCCTACTGCCCCTCCCACTTGCTCGGGTCCCGACCTGACTGTTCAGCGCCTTGCGACGTCCTCCCAACGTGAAAGGCGCTCTATAAATATAATTTTGTTATTGTTGTTTATTCTTGCACGTTTGACTGAACACGTAGCTGCATTTGATATAGTGTCTTATCATGTCTTTGAGATGTCTCAAAACTCTTTGCAAAATACACTGCAAAGTGAATTGACTGAATATTTTGTGGGTGAACCACAGCCACCAATTTAAGGCTGTAATTCCAAGATTGCCAAATTCCTGGATTAGGGAGAGACAAAATTACCACTCATCGCTGTCGAGACAGTCCTGATGGAGTTTGCTGTGTGGACACTAGGTAAAGGCATGTATGTGTTTAGCTGTGGAGTTCTCCCGTAGAAGAACCGTCTGCCAACATGCATTATTAAGGCTCACACAGAAAGAATGACCACTTGGTCTCCCCCATTCATCCACAAAATACACAGTCAATTCACTTTATTATGGGGCATCTGACACCCGTGTGTTGTAGTCATCTGCCAGTGGAAGGTAAAACTAAGTCAACATACTTTCAGGAGAGCTTTGGAGGGCAGAAAATACAAAACAATCCCAAACCACAACTGGGGATGAAAAAATGGGAATTTTTAAAAGCTGCAAATAGGACTTTCCAAAGGTTAGCTCACTGTATGGACATTTCAACAAAAGAATAATTTTCTCGCACAAGACATTTGAAAATTCTTGAAATGATTGCCTTCCTTTCCTCTCCCATCTAACGGCTCTGTTTGTAGTTCAAAACAGCAGACTGGCTACGAACTCATATACACTTTGCTGTTATTTCTCCCAACTCTTGCAACTGACTCTTAAGAGATGCCCAAAAGCAAGGCAGCTTGCCCTTTATTCCTTCTCTCAGCACAATGCCTTCCTGTATTAACACTGCTGAGATCAGAAACTAACTACATAAGGAACATGTAGCTGCAAAACATGAAACACCATCCTGTCTCTTTTAAAAATAAAAAAAATCACATTTATTGGTGCTGACACCTGACATTTTGGAAAGTCCACATTTCAAATGAAAATTAATTCCCTCCAAGCTACAAAAATAAATTGATTCTGTCCCTATTAGCAAAACAAATAAATAGCAAAATCTTCCTAAAATAACTTCTAGCACTTTGCCTCACTTCAAACTGGATCGAGCAGAATAACATGAGAAAATGCTGCTCATGATATGCATCGTATTTTTAGTGTTGCCTATACAGTTTAGTCTGCAGATGGGATTATCATTTCCTCTCTTGTCTGACCCGAAGACCAGATGTGTGACTCTGACAGGAATGTAGGTGAGGAAGGAGGGCGGGGGGGGGGGGGGGGGGGGCGAAAAAAAAACTGCAAAGCTCAATGACTGAGCATTCAAGGCAGGCAGCGAATCTGCCTGACGAATGTTGGTGGCGGGGAAGGGGGTGGAAATCTCATCAGTGGGAGTCAGGGCAAGCCCTCGTCTTAACATGGGTGGTCACCATGAAAACAAAAATGCTTCAAACATATGACTCTACAAAATGTGATGGCTATCTGATGTCCATTAAGAAGCTGAACCCAAAAGGAGCATTTTTTTTCCCTTACAGAGCAAGATGATGTGCACGATTTTAAACAAGATCTAAAGCGTATACAGCAGAAGGCAAACTGCAACCTCGCTGTATTCTTCAATCTAAAACCTTTTGAGCACCAAACGCCCATAGCCTGAAGGTTGCACCTATCTGACAACAATTACAATTAATACAACATTTCATAAAATGATAAACACATTTGGGAGAAAAGAGGGAAACTTTTTTCATCACCGTCGGACTTCAAATATGTTATAAGGTTGTTTATTTTTTCATTTTGACACCGTTTCCACAATGTCCTCTAAGGATTCAAACATAATATCTTGCACTTCACCACACGTATGCTTTGTGATTTCATCTGCACTCTTCTGGGAAGGCATTGATCGGAGGCCGGTTGCTTTTCCACAGGAAGTGAGGATGTATTAACAGGCAAAGTCACCCTTGTGTAAGTCCCAGTTGCTAGTTAGGCCTGGAATTCCTGTACAGGAGGCTGTGTGCTCCACTGCTTTGGGGTTTGTGGCCTGCAAAGCCTTTAGAAATGGAAAAAATAACATATCAAAGCAGGATACAGGGGATGTCTATTTAGTTCTGAAAACTTTGGAAAGAACACTGCTATTGCTACTGTAAAATAATCAAAAAACATAAAACAGATTAAAGCCATTATAGCTACAATTGTATTTTTTGCAATGCTACAATGGAAATTGAATGGCAAACTGGGAAAAAAAATATTTGTTTTAATGGGAACTATTCCAAAATTAATATTATACAATGGATCGCTACGAAAATAGTGAAGAACCTTTCAAAGTTAATTTTAATAGTGTCCATTTCTATTTGATGTCAGGTTTGGGTTATTTTCCATTCAATTCAATAATAACAAAAAGAGTAAAATTCTTCATATGATTTTACTGTTACATGCTTTGTATTTGGGGGCAAATACAACAGTCAATTTGCCACAGCACTGTCTCACTATCAGCAATTAAGTGAATGGTCAATTTTATCCAGTCAATTTTGAGTGATATCCAGGAAGCAACTTTACTTTGTTATAGTGCATGTTGTCGAGATAATACTAATAATCCTTGGATTTGATATAGTGTCTTATCACGTCATTGAGACGTCTCAAAGCGCTTCACAGAATATACTGCAAAATGTATTGACTGTACACTTTGTGGGAGGCCAATTGCACACAGCAGCATCCCATAAACAGTCATGGAATGAGTGATCAATTTATTTGTTGATTATTTCTTTTTAAGGAAAAACCCCTGGAAAAGCGATCTGCCAATTGACTAAAAAACAGGTTCCTACATACTGCTAGATGTCTCAAAGCGCTTCATAGAATTTTACTGTTAAGTGTGGTGATTGTGTATTTGAAGGTAAAATGGGAGAGCCAATGCACGGATCAAAGTCTTTCAGACTGCCATGAGTGCAGCTTTCTTTAACGTATTCATTAAAAATACTCAATCAGTGATCAATACTTCTCTACCGTCACCAGTAAACACCTCCAGTGTACATTTCAAACCCAAAGCCTGAATTTATCTGCATCAATTTCAATCAGCCCTGGTTACACAAATAATAATCAGAATTAACATAGAATTAATTGTAGACCTGTCTCAAGGCCCTCTTCTTTGATCATTCCTTCTGCTGCCATTCTAATCTTCTCCCTCCCCTCCTACTCTTCCCCCCCTGCCCGTACCCTGGCACTCCCCCTTGTTCGGGTCTCGACCTGACTGTTCAACATCTTGGGATGTCTTCCCGACGTGAAAGGCGGTCTATAAATGTAATTTTGTTGTTGTTCATGGCTGTCAGTGGGGCATTGTTGTGCACAAATTGCCAACAAAATGTAGTGTCTTTACAGTGTATTCCATGAAATGCTTTGAGGCATCGTTCAAATGTACGGATGACTATTATAAATTTTCAATCAATCTTAAACAAAGTGGAATTGGATCACTTCCGGAAGGAGATCTGACTGAGCAATACCAACATCTGGCTTCTAGCTGGGAGTACAGATGTGCTAGTTTAGCTCTTTTCCCAGTGTTGGCATGTAGACTTCTCATGTCACAAGAAGACCCAGAGTAAGTTCACTTAACAGAATAAAGAGGCAATAACAACCTTTATGAAAATACAAATTGTCATTCTAACAGCTGTTGTATCACCAACTATTGTACGGTATAAACACATCAAAGCAAACCTCAATGTTAAGCTAACAGTGTCTTAATCTTTAAGAATTCCTGTAACCAAGTGGTTTGCATATTTATTAAACAAAAATCAATGATGTTAAGAGTTTTTCAAAAACAAATCATATCATACAATGGCTGTATTGGCCAGCTAGGAACTGAGTTTCAGTTTCTTCATCAAAACACAGTTAATCATTTATATGGGAAGCAGATTGATTTAAAACCCACGCAATATTTTACACTTATCTTAGTGCTCTTTGGTGTTTTTCTTGTCTTAATCAAGATCTACGTTACATGCAGCATCTCATTTGTGGAACTCACTACCAGAAGCAGCGATTGAAGCAAAAAGCATTAATGTATTTGAGAGAAAACATAACAAATACATGACAGAGAAAGGCATAGAGAGATGTAGTTGAAAGGAATAGGAGGGGTGGGGGCTTGTATAAACACCAGCATGGACTAGCCGAGCCAAATGGCATGCTCAACATATCATTTCATTCTAGAAACTCTATGTAACTATGTAGAATCGATATGACATAAATTGAAAACCAATGGCTGTTAGCAGTGGCTAAAGTCAGCGATGTTGTGCAGGTTTTATAATTTGGAAATTAATCAGTTATAAGGATGTTGAGGTATAGCATAGATTCACTAGGATGTTACCCAGTTTTAATTCTGGAGCAAGACTTTTTCCACTGGAACGAGAGATCCAGGGCTGATTTGATAAAAGTCTTCTAGATTAGGAAGGTTATTGTAGGGTAATCAGTAATGGATTGTTTCACTAGTCAATGAGTCAGTAACAAGAGGGCACAAGTTTAAGGTAATCTTAAAAAAGATTAATGAGGAGGTTAGTACAAAATATTTTTACACAAAGGGTGATGAAAACGTGGAATGTTTTGCAGCAATGGTGTTGAAGCAGAGTCCAAAGAAGATTAAAGAGGATGGGACAAAGTAAAGTGGAATTGGATTAAGTGTCTCTCGTTTAGAAGAAACACTAGTCTCGATGGGCCAAATTTCTGTGCTGCTATATAGTGCTCCGGCTCGCTATCCTGCTTGAGGGCCGCTATATAAATGTAAGTTGTTGTTATTGTTTATCCCATCTAGAGTGCTGCATACAGTTCTGATCACAGTAACATACTGTGACGTACACTCTATAGAGACAGTGCAAAATAAAGCAACGAGAATGATCGCCAGTATAAGAATAATGAGCTATGAGCAAAGATTTTTCAGAAGATAACTTGTACAAAATTTTAAATGGGATTGAAAATGTGAACCCAATACAATACTTTAGGGATGCACCAAGACAGTAGAACAAGAGGACACAGTTTCAGAGTGATAAAGGGCAATCTCAGCACAGATACCGGGATGTTTTTCTATACCCAGAGTGTAATTAACAACCAAAATACGCTACCAGAAAGTGTAGTTGAAGCCAGGACATTGGAATAATTTTAAAAAAACACAGCTTGAAGTTATTATGGTAGGATGGTAGGTTGGGCATTCCCAAAGGATAAGAACAGATGGACCAAAGGGCCTTTTTCTTCCAAGTTAATCTTGTGATCTTGTGTAACATTTAAGGATTCTATCATAAATGACAAACTAACTCAAAATAATAGGTAAAGCTACCTAATAACTTAGTTAATGTACACTCCAATTGTATACCTTCAACACATACTTAAGTGTTCCTAGTTGCAGTTCAATGAATCACACAGAATGCAGGTATTTTTCATACTGAATTTAAATATTTAGCACATACAAAAACAATTCACACCTATGCAAACCATTGATGGTGTCATGCACTGGAGACCTTGGCTGCTTGACAACATTTTAAAAGTCATGTTACTCTATCATGAAAACTCGAAAGTCACAATATAAATTTTAACTGTACAAGCGATTTGCAGGGATCCAGTGATCATTAACTACACAGTTTGAATAAATGTCTGCGGACACCCATCTCTATCACTAGAGGGCAGTGACAGTTTGTTCAATGGAACTAATTACTCTACTGTATATCTGTGTAACAGAAGAGTTTAAAACGTGGAAACAAAATCTGGTATCACAAAGCATTGGAAAATATTGGAGCCTGACAGTAACAGGATATGTGTCGCTCCCGATTTTATTTGAGCATGAAAGGACCTTCACATTACTGACAAGATTTAATATTTATTAATTCTGTGCAAATCCAGGTTGGGTTGTGAATTTTTAAGACTACCCAGCCTCCTGATGGAAAACATTGTTTATGATCCAGGGAGCATAGAAATAAGCTTAGTATATTAGGAAGGATGAGGTGGAATAATATGAACAGAATAAATATTGATATTCCCTCCATTTAGTGCATCACCTCATCACGTTATCGAGACATCTCAAAGTACTTCACAGGATTTCACTGTGAAGTGCAGTGACTGTATTTGTAGGTGAATGCAGCAGACAATTTCTGCACAGCAATGACTGATAAACAGCCATGTCACATTTTCAATCCCATCTAAAATGTTGTACAGTTTTTCTTCGGAAAAATCTTTGCTCATTGCTCTTATATTGTCGATATCATTCTCATACCTAACAGTTGTTGTTGATATGTCAAAAATGCCTAACTGCATTTTCAGAAGCTACCAAAATGGTTTCTTTCTTCTCTTAGTGTTTATTCACATTTTGTCAGCTTTAGGAATTGCACTCAGCTGTTACAAGAAAACAGCAAATGAAAAGGAGGATTGGAATTGAGAGATTAGAGATTTAAAAATTCCTAGAGTAGGAATTAACACTCCCCATCACTTCTGAGAATATTGCAAATCTGATGTCAAGGTCAAATTTCCTCACTATGTTCTTTTCACTATCTAGGACCCTCCTGATTGGCTCAAGCCAGCGCCTCCGCACATCGGGCGCTGCCAGCCTCAATATCCAAGGCTGCACTCTCCACCTCACAAAGCCAATCAGGAACCTCGGCATCATGTTCGATCAAAAACTTTCCTTCCTCCCCCACATCTGCGCCTTGACCGGCACCGCTTATTTCCACCTGCGCAACATTGCCAGGCTCCGCAACTATCTTACCCCCCGCGCTGCCGAAACACTCGTGCACGCGTACATCACCTCACGGCTGGACTACGGAAACTCTCTCCTCGTCGGCCTCCCCAGTTCCTCCATTCACAGGCTGCAGGTCATTCAAAACTCTGCAGCCCGTGTACTATCCCGCACCTGCCTCCGCGACCACATAACCCCCACCCTCGCCCGTCTCCACTGGCCCCCCATCCTCCAGAGGATCGAGTTCAAGATCCTCGTCCTCACCTACAAGGCCTTACACGGCCTTGCCCCGCCCTATTTAACCGATCTACTCTCCCCCTACACGCCCACCCGGATCCTCCTTTCAACAGGACTTGGCCTGCTCCAAGCCCCCCGCCCGAACCGCCCCACCATCGGAGGCCGGGCCTTCAGTTTCTCCGCTCCCACCCTATGGAATGCCATCCCTCAATCCCTCAGTTTCGTTTCTTCCCTTTCCTCTTTCAAGGCCGGTTTGAAGACTTTCCTCTTCGATCGTGCCTTTTGTTCCACCCCAAACTCTTTTACCTCCCCTTCGTGTTTCACCCCTTCCCAAACACTCCCCTCTCAGCTCGGGTCACACGCCTCCTGTGCAGCGCCTTGGGACGTCCTCCCGACGTGAAAGGCGCTCTATAAATGTAATTTGTTGTTGTTGTTGTTGATTTGCGATTCCAGTTTGCACCACAAAAAAATCATTTCAACTTTACACTAGTTGGCTTCAATCAAAATACAGTATTTTGTTTTACACTAAAATAAATTCCCCTTGGGCTCCTAATTTTTCTGTCCCTTGCAACTGAATGCATGTGATCACAAACTATGTTCTCTGGTGCCACTGTAAATCTTAATCCTACCAGTCTCTGCTAAAATAAGATCTTTTGAACAGAAACACAATCTTAGCCCAATTCCAGGATGGTTCATTTGGTTTCACATTTGAGACTGGATTGCTTGTGTGCATTACATCTTTTTAATTCTAAGTAGGTCCCATGGCAACATAATGGAAATTATAAATGCAACATTGGAGGTCTGATATTATCTCAGATCACACATTTGCAATTACCAAGAAGAAAGACAAATAATTTACTGTGCCAGGCTAAAAGTTCCTTTTCTGACATGGAAGGAAAAGCTGACTAATTCTCTCTGACAACCCAGCATGTAATATAACGCAGGGATACGTTATACAGTACATTCTTATCTAGATTTGTTTCTTAAAGTTCTCAAAACGCGTACTAGCTTCTGATAGTTCAGATTCAACAACAACAACAACAACAAGTTACATTTATAGAGCACCTTTCACGTCGGGAGGACGTCCCAAGGCGCTGAACAGGAGGCGTGTGACCCGAGCTGGGAGGGGAGTGTTTGGGAAGGGGTGAAACACGAAGGGGAGGTAAAAGAGTTCGGGGTGGAACAAAAGGCACGATCGAAGAGGAAAGTCTTCAAACCGGCCTTGAAAGAGGAAAGGGAAGAGGCGAAACGGAGGGATTGAGGGATGGCATTCCATAAGGTGGGAGCGGAGAATCTGAAGGCCCGGCCTCCGATGGTGGGGTGGTTCGGGCGGGGGGCTTGGAGCAGGCCAAGTCCTGTTGAACGGAGGGTCCGGGTGGGCGTGTAGGGGGAGAGTAGATCGGTTAAGTAGGATGGGGCAAGGCCGTGTAAGGCCTTGTAGGTGAGGATGAGGATCTTAAACTCGATCCTCTGGAGGATGGAGAGGCAGTGGAGACGGGCGAGGGTGGGGGTTATGTGGTCGCGGAGGCGGGTGCGGGATAGTACACGGGCTGCAGAGTTTTGGATGGCCTGCAGCCTATGAATGGAGGAACTGGGGAGGCCGACTAGGAGAGATTCAGTACCTTATTTACACTCTGATTTTGTATTAAACCTTTTTTTTCAAAAAAAAGTGAGGAATATTTACTGCGTGGTATTTAACATTGGTGGACAATACTAATCTGATCCCCACACTGGTGATTTAGCTTTTATGAAAGAAGTAACCTTGTGCAATAGTAAATGAATGGCATTTCCACAAAAACATTAAACAGTGCATATTTACTCACTGTTTAAAGTGCCCCGAGATGATACGCTGTGTGAAGGGAGCTATATTACAGAGATTTGTTGTTTACTACTCATTTACTGCAAGTACTATAGTACAGTATGTGAATTCTGAATGTTGTACTAGTGCAAAACTTTTTTTCCCATAATCATTTGGAGGAAAAAAAATTATATCTTTCACAAACTTCAAAATCATTTCCCCCACTAAATCTACACCTTGGTAATATTTTCTATTCTGGTAACTAATTAAATTTGAATTGTAAAGTAACAAACAAATATTCTATATTGTTGAATATTTTAACAAAGAGACAATTGTTGTGTTCCTGACAGGATCTCTTTCACTGTCGATTCTGACTTTCTTATTTTAACATCCCCTTGAACACTGTGTATCATTGTTGGTGAAGATCGGCTGTAGCGGGTGATTTTATCAAGTATAGTCACCACACTTAACAACAATTAGTGTAAAATGCTTTGAGACTTTGACTTAATAGTTGCTGTAACAAATATATGGATTATTATTATGTTGCGTGATTCCAAAGAAGGGGTTTGCTGTTAAATCCTACGTGAAGGTAAAGGTAGGACAGCGTAAAAAAAGGGAAGTTTATAGTTTTTTTTAAATACAAAGAACATAGGAACAGGACATTCTGTCCATGAAGCCTGTTCCAATGCACTCTCAGATTGTGGCTAACTGTGGCTGTAACTCAGTGACATTTGCCAGCCCTTTCTCTATATCCCAAGTAGCCAACTGTTTATCTACTTCCCTCTTAAACATTCCCAATGACTTTGCATTAAAAATGCATTTAGGAAATGATCAATCCCACAACTCTGAATAAAGAAATATTTTCTGATTTCATCATTAACATACTATTATTTTTATATTATTCTCTCTTGTTCTGGATTCAACAACCATAGGAAAGAATCCGTCCTTATTACTCTGTCACTTCCGTTTACTATCTTAGCACCCCGATCACTTCTCTCTGTTCAAGGGAGTACAGTCCAGTTTGTATATTTTATCCTCATAAATAAGTCCTTTCAATCCAGGTATAATGGATAATGAACCTACATTTGATGGCCTCCAAAGTCTCCAAAGTCAGTATATCGATCTGAGATGTGGTGCGTAATATAAGACACAGTCCTCCAAATGAGGGCTGACCCGTGCATTACACAACGGTAATATCACTTCCTTTGTTTTATGTTCATATTCCAAAGGGGCTGTGAAAACGTGGAATACCTTACCATGAATAGTGTTAAAACAGATTCCATAACAACGATTAAATGGAACTGGATTAGCACTTGAAGGTAAATAGTATTAAAGGATATGGGGCAACAGTAGGGAATTTGATAGAGAAGGTCATTCAAATGGAACAGCCAGGATCGCAGGTGAGCCAAATGTTCTGTGTTTTTAGCTTTGTGTGATTCCATGAACAATGGATAGAACAACTAACAGAGACTTGGAAGCTTTAAAATCAATGCTACTAAGCACTGAATGATCATGTTCTGATTGTCCCACAATCAATCTGAAAGCTGTAGCTTGGACCCAGTGGTCTTAGGGGATGGCGATTACCGATCGTAATTCTTGTTTCTATTTTCCCCAATCAGGACATCTGAAAGAGCTGTGGGTGGAATAAGTACTGTACAGCTAAACACTAATTGACACGCACTCCCCCAAAACAGATAACGCTCACGACATGCAATCGTTTGATTCCTGGGAGTGGATAAGAGTGAAACAAACGACCTTTTTGCTGGGTCAGTGTAATCAGCACCACTGCTCCCTGAGAAGAAATAATGAACTTTCTTGGCTGCCAATTGCTCCCAATTTAAATTGTACAGAAAGATTACCTCCCTGAAAGGCACAGAATGCAGACTTCTTTAGCCTTTAGCTTTCATATGGCTCGATTCAAGTAAGAGATCCTCTCAACCTACCTGACAAATGTAACAGTGAGCACCTAGCAATAAAAAGGAAGATTTCAAGATTTCGGGTCCTAGTCAAAAGGTGGTCTTCTTCACTGAAAATCCATACTCATTCTCCACTACTCTGGCATACTCTCAATGGAAACAATTTACTTTCTGGAAGGCTGAACTTCAGAATTACAATCGAAAATGTTTGTGTAATACGGTATGTTGTAATACAATTGAACAATTAAGTTAGCTCCCTCCCCAATGTGACTTAGCCTAATTTACAATGAATGCGTTACTTGTAACTTTTATAGCTGTGCAAATTGTTTCTGGTTCTTGGAAGATTAATATCCATTTGTTTACTGAGATTAATAGCTCATTTCACAACCGTAACTATTCAGCAGATATGCGTGCGTGAGCACTATTGGGGATGGAAATATAATTTTGTATGAACATAAAAACAAGGAAAGAGAAAAGGCTGTGCAACCCTTTGAGCACATTCCTTCCACAGGCTCGGTCCAATTTGTTTAATTGCAGATTCTATCCAAACTTCATCAATCTCATGAAGAAGGATTCAGGACAATTTTACTCTACCATTCAATGGTAATCACATTCCAGAATGTCAGTCCAATCTTTCAACTTGAAATATTCATTGCTAGCCCATAGTTTATTTTTGCATAAATATTCTATTTCAAACTTGAACCAGAAAACTTTTTGATGACCTCTACATGGCAAAGTTAGCCATCTCTCCACTGCATTTATACTGCTTTTAAACTGCTTTTAAACTCCCAGCAGGAGATGCTTTACATTTTCAATAATAATAATCATCTTTGCATTTGATAAAGTGCCGTATTAAGTCTCTTTGAGACTTAAAACACTTCACGGAATATACTGTAAAGTGAATTGACTATACAGTATTTTGTGGGTCAAATGCAGCAGCCAATTGCGCACAGCAGTATCAGTTGGTAGCAGTGCACTTCAAGATCAGGAAATAGTGCGTTGAAGCCTCGTGTTGGGGATTGAACTGTTCAGTACAGTGCTGGGACAACGCTGCCTTATTAGAGCTGACACATTGAATCTGATGCAACCCATGGCACCCAACCCACCGCCCCTCCCCCCCCACCCCCACTCCTCCCCCCCAACTCCCCACTGACCCAGATTTTTTTAAAATTCTGACTAAACTAATTGTAAAAAATCTAAAAGTTATGATAAAGAAATAGATAAACATTCCAACACCTGGACCTCTGGAAAAGGGAACACATTTTATAGCTGCTCTACTTACTGTAGGGCCCTGCAGATATGTTGCAACGTTAATGAGCAATATTTGTTGTTGTTTAAAGCCAGGACTTTAAGCTTTGGCATTGAAGTTGATAGCTCAATGTCGGGTACAAAATTAGTTTGACATCATATTCACAGAGACCTGGATATCCGGATATTTTCCTGAATGTTCTGTAATATTTTCAATAGTTTTAACTGACAAAGAACAAAGATACGTTCACAGCTTCTCTGAAATTCCCTTCTAAATTCTTCGCAGTGTATCAAGGGTCTGCTAAATTCCTGCTTTAAACAAACTTTCTCTCTATTTTCCATTACCATCTAATAACAGAGTGATGGTGCACAGAGCTGAGCATCTAGGCAGATTTCAAAACATGCAGTAAAGAAAGTAAATGGAATCTTTGATAATGAAGAGGTGAATCGTCAAATGGAGTCCCTTCTCAATGACCATATAAACAACTAGAAATTACACTTTGGGGAAAAATATGCATCAAAAGATAGCATTGTCTGTGGACTGGTAATGTAGTAAATGTTGGCCCGGCTGAATTTTTTTTATTGGTTCCCTGAGCCAAACATGATTTCAGCTTTGGCTCCAAGTCTGTAAAATAGAATCTCTGCCGCCAAGCCTGTCATTTCAACCTGTCATTCACCGAACTCACCTCCTCCACAAAAGACTCTTTCACAAACTGCTGTCGCTGATAAATGCAAGGTGCTGAATGCAAAAAATAATTATAGGTGGGACATATACTCCATGGTTAGGAAAGAAATTGCCAAGGTGCTTGCTGAGAGAGAAAATGGTGGGGCGGCTGAGGGAGGGGATGTGAAGCAGGTTGGAGCCGACTGAGTGGAGGGAGCAAGCAGGTTGGTAGGGGGTGAGGAAGTTGCAGAGTTTTGGTGGGATAACAAGGCTGAGAAGATGTCTTTGAAGATGTGGACCAAGATCTCGAACTGTCTCCTCTGTGTGATGGGAAGCCATTGGAGTCAAGCGAGGATGGAGGTGATAGGGTCACGGAGCCTGGTGTGGTAGAGGACACAGACAGCATAGTTCTAGATGACCTGCAGCCTATGGAGCTGGGAGTTGGGGAGGCTGATAAGCATAGTCAAGGAATGGATGATATGAATGTGTATATGAAGGTCTCATAGAAGAAGTCAGGGAGGAAGGGGTGTTAATTAACTGAGCTGTATTCCTAAAACTCTAAATCTTACTCTAAATCTTATTTAACATACGGAAGTGCTTTAAAACTTCTATAAACAACAGTTATAGTTAATAATAATAATATTTGACATAGCATCTTTCACTCCGAAAACATTTGAATAATTTGAATAAAACCTCCAACCAACAACAACAACAAAATTATATTTATAGAGCACCTTTCACGTCAGGAGGTCGTCTCAAGGCGCTGATAATAATTATATTTCATATAGTGGTATAGCTCCTTTTACATCGGGAGACGTCTGAAAGCATTTCTTTCGGATCAACAACTTGGAAAGTTGCTGGAAAAGGAGGGAAGGTTTTTCGGTTTGTGTAGTTTTTAGCGGAATGCATGCCAAATATAAGCCATAGTTGAAATAGCTCAAAAAACAACTTTTGTCAAGTCATATTTCATTGTTCAATATTGAGTAACTTTAAAACGACTTGCAAAAGTAGACTGTTCACATGTAGCCCCCACACATGCATGGGTGCCTGTTGTATATTTATTAAATATTTTGATGTGACGTGCTTTTAAGATAATAAATACAAGAGTATTAAAGTTTACAGGAGAGAAAACTGTGCAAGCTGCTTTCATCACCTTCGTGGACACTGTTCCCTGTTTCCCTGAGTCCCTTCCCTTCCCTCAGTCATCTAAATTTGGGTGCTTGTACACTGCTCTGGATACAAAACACTGCTACCAGTTGGAGTTAGGTCTGCAACCTAAAATCATTCCAGAGTTTAACATAAGCAATGCGTCGTTTGGCTTGGAGACACTTTGTACCACCCGTTGATACAGTGCATAGAGTATTATTAGTGGACTGCAGCCCACATGATGGGTTTTGTGGTTCCTCCCACAGATTAAACATGGATCCAATCCAGAGTCGAGAGGCGGCCAGCCAGACTGTTATTGACCCTTTGGTTTGACTTTGGAGGGTTCTTTGGGATGTGTAGGAACAACCAGCGATGCAACACATGGTAACCATATGTAAATGCAGACATTATTTTCAGGCAGTTTAATCCACAATCACAGGGTTCACTTCACTCTTCTTTGGAAACCAGTGTTTTTTGTATAACAGATATAACATATATTTCTTGGATATTGCATACATATTACTCCTTTTGCACTCTGTGTATCTGCCTATTGTAACAAGTATATGGATGACTTCACCCACAATAAAACTTGAATATCATCACAGTACAGCTCTCTGAGATGCTCTCCTGCATGAAGGAAGCTAAGTAAATAGAAGTTGTCGTGGTTTCAACCGACTCACTCTCTTGTAAATACTGTGAACTCCTCAGCCTTGCTACCCACCCCGCCAAAGTCTGCAACCTCCTTACCCACTACCAACCTGCTCACTCCCTCCACTCAGTGGGCTCCGGCCTATGTGAGACTTATCCTAGAAGACTGTGAGACTTATTCTAGAAGCAAATTATAATGACCTTGCATTTGACCTTGCCTAATGCCTTGCATAGTGCCTGTAGCATGGAAACATTTCAGAATGCTTCGCAAATAATTGCTGACAATGTCATATCTATATTTGTAGACAAATGCAAGTCAATTAATTCACAGTAATGCACAGTACCTCAAACAGTCATTAAGTCAATTGCTAACTTATCTGGAAGTTTACTGGCCAGGGTACCAGACATATCAAACTGTGTCATGGGATCTTTAATATCCATTTGAATAGGCAGACAGGACCTTAAGCACTGTGAAGCGCTTTGAGATGACAAGAAGACGTGAAAAACACTATATCAAATGCAAGGAGTATTATTATTATTATTATTAGCTAACACCTTAAAGAAAGGTGTTAAAAAATGAAAACACAGATCGAGACAACTGTCAACATGATCAACACTCATGAAACAACAATCTTGGTACCAGTTGAAATTCTCAATGAAATGGGAATAACTGAATTTGGAAAAGAACTGAGTTTGGAACCGAAGAAGCCGAGTGCAATCAATCTCAAGGAAAAAGTGATATACTGTACTACAATTAACATGGATCGACACACATTAACAAATTAATTCCTACATAAAAGCCACTATATTGATCCAATCAATTAATTGCAGTGAACTTTACTAAACCATCATAAGCGTTAATTTGATTTGATGAAATACGTAACTATGTTATGTAAAACTTTGCTGACCTTTAGCTTTTCAGCTTTCAGCTTTTCTACTTAAAAGAAAATGTGTCAATTCATACTTCACCGCAGGATTATCAATCATACTTCATCGTAGGCCTTCTGATCCAAACTGGAACCTAAGTTATAAATGTTTAAGATGCAAAAAGGCACAATTATATCTTGTTATCATACAGTAACCATAGCACTGTCATTGTTTCTACACACGGTCAGTTCTTGATAGACAATCAGACATATCGTGGGTGCATTAACATAAAACAATGGGGATAGGACAGGAAAGTTGGTAGTGTTGTTGAGTTAGGTAAAGCTGTACAGTACTTCACTTATCCTGATCACTTATGTTTTTGTTACATTATTACAATGGGATTAGAAAGTCAAAACAAAAATGGCTATGTTTAGTGATCAGTATTAAACTGGTCCTATATTTCTGCACATCCGTGATGTGCCTGGAAAATAAATTACATTATATCCATTGGCTTGAAAAAACTCAAGTGATATACAATGCTTCCAGATGTGCCCTAGTTATGCTGTAATTTATTTAAAACGTCAACAAGACGGAGGCCCTCCTGATTGGCTCGCGTCAGCGCCTCCGCACCTCAGGCACTGGCAACATTAACATTCAAGGCTGCACTCTCCACCTCTCGAAGCCAGTCAGGAATCTGGGCGTCTTGTTCGACCCCGAACTGTCCTTCCTCCCCCAAATCCGCACTATGACCAGTACAGCCTTCCACCACCTCTATTGCTAGACTCTGCCCCGAACCTCACCCTCCTTGCTGCTGAAACACTCATCCACGCTTTCATCACATCTAGGATTGACTACGGGAACTCTGTCCTCGTCGGCCTTCCCAGCTCCTCCCTTCGCAAGCTGCAGATTATTCAGAACCCTGCAGCTCGTGTACTCTCCCGCACTAGGCTCCGCGACCACATCACTCCCACCCTCGCCCCGTCTCCACTGGCTCTCCATCTCCCAGAGGGTCAAATTCAAGATGCTCATCCTCACTTTCAAGGCCATTCACAGCCTTTGCCCCCACCTATCTCCGACCTACTGTCTCCCTATCAGCCTGCCCGTCCAATCTATTCAGCGGGCTCTGGCCTGCTCCACGTTCCTCGACCGAACCGCCCTACCATCGGTACTTCCTCTTCGACCGTGCCTTCTGCTCCCCTCCTGGCTCTCCCCTCTCTCCTACTCTCCATCCCTCTACCCAGACCCCCACCCCACAACACCCGCTCAGGTCCCGACCTGACTGTTCAGCGCTTTGGAACATCCTCCCGACGTGAAAGGCGCTCCATAAGTGTAATTTTGTTGTTGTTGTTGTTGGATTTTTGCAAAGGTTGATCTGACTTTTTAATATTGTATCAATACAGATGTCTAGTATATTGATGATGTCTTGATTTACCTCAGTTGAAATTGCACCTGAATTGGGTAAGAACATAGGTTAACTGCAGCCAACGCGACAACAGAAGATAAGGATGCACATTGCACTGCTGCGAAACTGCAAGCAAATGGTTAATTGTCTGCTGTTTTCCCTTCAGTTTTCAGCTCCCACCACCCCCTTGAAGACACTGACCCAAGTTGAGGTCAGTGACCCTACATTACCTTAGCCAAATAGCTATTCATCATGTGTATGAGTCTAGTCAGTGAACGGAAACTACAGGGGGCATCTGTTCAGAATTTAATTTTCTCCTTACACGTATTCAATGTACAGACTCACACCATAGATGCTTGGGCTGATATAGGTCATCTGAGCCAGAGAACATGTTGGGTGCTTTAATTGGCATTGGTGAGCTAAGGAATGTGAATAAAACAACCAAAGCTCCCTGCTCCTGATCACAGTGTGGTGACTTCTCATCCCCGCTCTCCTTCCATGCCCACACACAGACAGTGGATGAGGATAGATTGAGCCTTTGCTGTAATCCTCTCCATCACCTACCGGCACTCTGCCCCATTTTACATGTAAGAAATTGTCACTTGGATGAGATAAAGATGTGGAGTCCTATAGCTCAGTGGTTAGAGCACTCATTTTACAAGTGAGAGACCTGGGTTCAATTCCAGGCAGGGCCAAACCTTTAGCAAGTTTCCTTACTCCACACACCTAATAATAATCCCTAAACAAAAAAGAATTGGCCCTTTCAATCCACGACTGTTTGTGGGACACTGCTGTGTACAATTGGCTGCCGCGTTTTGCCCACAAAATATACAGTCAATTCACTTTACAGTATATTCTGTAAAGTGCTTTGAAACATCTAGAAGACATGATAAGGTACTGTATCAAAGGCAAGGATTAGTATTAATATTATTATTATAAAATGCTTTAAGGTTTGTGCTCATTGAGCCATACAACACAAGTCAGAATCTGAAAGACAGCATCTTTGGATGGGTGATTTTTTTGGGGTGCCCTCATCTTGATTCCTTCTTTGCCTATGACTCTAAGGAAATTGGCCACTGTCTTTTTCCACATTAAACGTTCTTTCTGAATGCTTTTCCATCCATTGAGAGCATTGAAAGCTGCGGCAATGGCCAATTTCCAGCACAGAGGTCATGCATTCGAGCGAGTCCTAGGGCTGCCAGGCACTTGAATCGGACCAACCTCAAGTCAATGTGATGAGCTGCAAGATCCTCCAACAGGTCACTGGAGGGAGCTGTGTGGACATCCAGATAAGCAGTCTGAAACCCTGAAATGCGGCAAACAAGCCTTCTTTTTGCAACTGGCATTGGTCCTGGGCTGAAATAGCTCAAGCCTTGTAACACCCCACCCTCTGAATTAAAGAAGGCTGAGTGGAGGAAGGTGTGCGCGTTAGAAAAATAGAAAATCTGGGGAGCAGATGTAACTTTTTTCAAAAAAAAACTTTTCCAAGCTGTTCAGGATGTTGTTTTTTTTTCACTACCACATAAGAGCGACTCTCTCTTAAAGTTTGAATAATATACAAGCATAGTTGTCTATAACACGCTGATTTTAAACAACTAACAATCCACACAATTGTGCAAGTCAGATCTGGGTTAAAAAGTCCTTTTTCTATATCGGATTTATTTGGCTCACAAAATAAAAAATGACAGGATGCCACTAAAAACAATCCTAAAAAGGTAGCCATTTAATAATTGAATGCTGCAAAATCCTTAATATTTGTAACAGAATTTTTTTATGCGATATGCAGTGTGACAGTTTGGATGGCCTGATGCAGAATGTGTTTTCCTTTAATGGCTGTAAGCGAGAACCTTTTTATTGACTGAGCACAAGATGAGCCTGACACTGAATCAAGCTGCTTTAACTCACATGGATGCCATTTGTGACCAGCAGTGAGAATGTATGGCTCAGCCTGCCCTTCAGTGTCTGTCCATCGATCTGTTCTCACATTAGTCTAAAATTATGGAATCCTCCAGACCCAAATGATCATAAATCACCACTATGAACATGCACAAGTTTTCCCGCCTGTCATAAAACAATGATTTAAAGTCCTAGCTGTTAAAATACATGGCTGTGAAATCAGCTTATTCTGCAGTGGAAGGAACACAAAGCAACATCTCAGTGTAGTAATTTATTGCCTCCATGGGAGATTTGGGTGATTAGAGGCACAGCCCACCAACGAGAAGAAAAACACTAGAATCTGCACTAACTCCAACTGGAAATCTTAGGTCAAATTTATCAAACAAATTGAAGAAATCTATTTCTGTTTGGAAAGGGCGAGATATATTGCATGTTTAGTATAAGGGCACATCTTTGGAACATTTAGTCTTGTCGTATGTGTGGGTCTTGGAATTTCTGGCTTAAATAGTAGCACCGAAGGACGTATGATGTATTGGGCTTCAGCCCAGTTTTGCCAAATAAAATATACAAGTGCAAACAAGGAGTTTCATAAAGTTGAAATGAACAACATATGTATTTAAGTGATGCAATTCAAGGGCTTCTTGTTAAAGGATAATTATAAGGGAATACAAATTTGGTGTGTCCTTAAATTGTAGGTGTGTAAAATAAGTATTTTATTGAAATTTAAGTATTCTATGCATAGATTTAGAAAGCAAAGGGGAAAGAAGTCAATCTGACGAATGGATCAAATGGCTGTCAGCCATCATAGATAAATCTTGCAACACTGTTAAGTAGCCCATGGGCAGCGACACGAGGTTGAAATTCCTCCTGCT
This sequence comes from Hydrolagus colliei, assembly GCA_035084275.1. Taxonomy (NCBI): domain Eukaryota; kingdom Metazoa; phylum Chordata; class Chondrichthyes; order Chimaeriformes; family Chimaeridae; genus Hydrolagus; species Hydrolagus colliei. The sequence continues at coordinate 103,907,312 of CM068744.1, read as the reverse complement.
GCTAAGTGTAGCCATTTCGACGATGTGTGGCTGTAATCGGATTGACACACTCTGCCTGTTTAAAAGAATGAGTTGTCTATCCGCAGTCAAGAAATGTACTGCTGTGTAAACACTTGGAGCGTCGTGAGGAGTTGTAAACTTGCAAACTATGCAGAGAAAGAAAAAATTACAGACGGATGCTGGGATGGCAAAAGTAACACAGAAAATACTGGAGATTCTCATCAGATCAACAAGCATAGGCAATAATAATAATATTCCGTGCATTTGGATATAGCACCTTGCATGTTGGGGGGAATACTACTTAATGTGCTCCTGAACTTTTCTAAGGAATACTTTCAGGAAAACAAGTAGTGGTGCTCCTCTCCAGCTGAGACATTTATATTAATTCTCCTTGCATTTGATGCCTCACAAATCGTGAGGACGTCACAAAGTGTTTTACAGGGTTCGCCCAGGTGACTGTGTATTTTGTAAGCAAACTTGACAGCCAATTTGTTCCCCAAACAGCCAAATTTATTTTCAGGGAGTGATGGGTCAGAATAACGGGAGAAACACTCTTTTTCTTTTTGAAAAGTGTGCTGTGATCTTTAACACATGGATCCTCAGTCTAAAGTGTTATTCGAATGTTGGCATCTTCAGCACATTCTTGCCACACTACTGGAGTGTCAGACTGGACTTCATATGTGCAAAGTCCTGATGTGGGCTTTGAACTCACAATCATTGACTCAAAAACTAGCTACTGAGCAAGGCTGACCCCTGAATAGAAAGCTAGGTTCTATAATATTTGGTGTTTTGGGTGAATTAAAACTGAGAAATCATCAAAAACCTCACTCTGTATTGTTTTTTTTACAGTTAAGTTGTGGTGTAGTATCACTATCATCTGTTTTTATTTCAATCTATGTACAGCACACCTGTTAATTAATACAGTATATAGAATAAAAATGTCAGCTGCACAGTTGTATAATACATGCTACACCAATTGCTAACATTAGCTACCATCGATTTTATGATTGTATCAGTTAAATTCCATTTTAGGCACATTATATTTTTAACATATAATAATAATCTTTGCATTTGATATAGTGCTTTTCACATCTTCTCAAAGTGCTTCACAGAATATACTGTAAAGTTAATTGACTGTATATTTGTGGCAGAAATTAGCTATTTCTTTGTCATAGACTCAAAACATAACAATTTTATTAAATGAAAAATCCACATCAATAAATTTCTGTTTTTCTACCAAATAATTAGCATTGTATGCAATGCCTGTCATACTCACATCAATGTCTCCAAAATATAGAGCTTGTTTCTCAAGGTAGGTTGCTCCTGTCTTGTGCATCAAAACATCCTTGCCTAAAAAATTCCACCCAGATGACAACAGAACTCTTTAATCAGCTCTACTTAAAGTGCGCACCTTTCAACTCCACTCAAGCACACTGGTTTTCCTGTAGAATTCAGTTGTGCTGACCACATTCTTGTACAACTACAGGGTAACACAACTCAACAGTGGTGCCTTGTGGAATCCAGCTGTCCATTCGTTTAAAGCAGTAGGTTACATAAATTCTTTGTTTTTTTTAAACCAACACTAAGTAAAGTCTGTAACAAATGTATAAACTTTTTTTATAATGAACTGTTTCACCCTTTAAAAGGGTGTCTCACAGTGGTTCAATAGATAAAAGACTCCTTCACAACACTGTGGTCATGGGTTCCAGCCAAGAGTTCCACTTCATTCCATTAGCTATATATCTGCTGCAGGCCACAATTTTCAGCCAAGCTGTTTCTGGGTAAAAACTCATACCTTGTAGGGATGAGTTGCCCTTTGTCCTGATTACCTAAGCATTGACCAGAAGAAACTGTTTTTTTAGAGTGGCTTATTACATTGAAACATCTGAATTGATTACAGTCAAGGTAGTGATTGATTTTGTGGGCAAACTCAGTAATAATTTACATCAGCAGACAAACATGACAGTCATTTGCAATGTCCCATGAACAGCTATGAGCTGAATGATCAGTTATTGTTGGCTCGGATAGTGTAGACTATCCCTTTTTTTGTATAGTGTGTTGGGAACTTTGATGACTAACGTAACAAGCAGACAGATGACATTGAATAAAGCAAAAACCTCTGCCAAAGAAATAAAAATTGTGAGCAGTTAAAACAGCAAAAAGAAGAAAGTCCAGAAGAGTCAAGAGAACTAAGTTGTTAGAAGTAAATCAGTGCTTAAACACAATTTTACGTGAGGAGTGTTGGCCAAACACTGGGAGAAACTCCCTTCTCTTTTTGAATTGTGCCATGGAATCTCAAACATCCGTCTGAAAACTTAGTTGTCAGTGTTGAATTGATAAAAAAAAACTATAACTACTTTACTAGAAAATAGGTGCTTTCGTTTACGTAGAAATTATGTAAATTGTCTGCTAACCTAAATTAATGCTTTTTGTTGATGACAGATATATGTCCTTCGGGTCAATACCACAAACCCTCTATGATCTTCTGTGGATCCATTTCTGGGTCTGCTTCATGTTCCTGCCCTTTCTTCCCCATCACTTGGAGGGCAAATGTTTTAAGCCACTTGCCTTGCTGTCGAAAATTCTTTTCTTAAATTCTATCACTTGATTTTCTCCCACCCTATTTTCAAAAACACCAATATTTCCAATTTCCCTATATACGTGTGAGACGTTATTGTTTGTGTGCAGACTTGAACATAACTTCATAACTGTTATTTCAATGTTTATTTGCAACAACATTGTTGTCTCTGGACAAGCTGACACAATATCAATTATATGTAAAGGAAGCTAGAATAAAGAATTATCTTATTTTATTGATCAGGTTCAAACTAATTGACATATAAACTTTGCATTAGTGCTTCACATAAATAGGACCATTAGGACCCAAAAGGGATGATTTGAATTTATCTAATGACACATTGTTTATTTAATTAATACTGATTCTATTGAGTTTAGTAACCCATTACCATCTTTTATTCAGAGCAAATTCCCAATTAGTCTTTGGTAATTATTGACTGCTCTGATTCTACCTTATTTATAATTTATAGATTTATTTTGATGCATTTCTGAGGAAAACTGTTTTTCAAATGGAATTTTTCTTTTGGATATTACAGCTCATTCTTTACCATGTCATCAAAATGAGCTCCGTTCCGTCATCCAACAATCCACAAGCTTTTAAAACCCAAGTTTATCATAAATTGACCAACATAATCATAGATATTAAAGTACAGAAGGAGACCATTCAGTCCATCAAGTCTATGTTGGAGCTATCTAATATAATCCAATTCCTTGCTTTTCCCCCATAACATTTGGATTGTTTCTCTTATTAAGATGCCCATTGAATCCTGCTTTAAATTCTATATTCTTCAGAACTGCATTCAAATTTTTCTAATCATTTATTTGGCTCCATTTAGCTGTTGAACCTAATTATGTTCTGCATTATGTACCCTTATATCTCAAAGGGAAATGTTTAAAAAAAACAGAAGGAATGCTTTTAGAGAAGGGAGTTTCTCGCAGTACCTTAACCAGTGATTTTCCAAATAGAATTGGTCATTCGCTTCATGATTGTTTGAGGGGTGGTCACTTCACTTCTTTTGCAAGGTAGATCTCATGCATCTTCATCAATTTCCCCTCATTTTTATATTATGTATTCAGTATTGATCACCTTTGCACACACGTTTTCCTGCCTATTAAATCAGTTTAGCTTCCTTGTGCAGTCACATATTTTTCTATAACTCCTGCCCTTTGACACAAGATTTATGACTTGTGCTTTCTTACCTCTCTTTGGTACATGCTCTTTTCATGATTAGTCGTATTGCAATTCCAAACTATTGCAGTTTTTGCATCCTCATAAAATACGCCATTAGCATAAATTACTTGATAATGTTTGCGAGATACCGAATAGCACAGTTGCACATTAGACCCAATGTCATGGTAACGCTGGCCCCATTCACATGAAGGCACCATCAATTTGTCAGTTTGATTTGTCTTTGTCTAGACTCATGCCTTTGTGGCAGGAGCTAAAAGAAGGAAGATGATTTTAAAGTTCAAAACAGTTAAGAAAATATGTTGTACGAGTGGTGGAAAAGTTTTTTTTTTAAAAAGCTGAAATCACAAAAGAGATCACGAGCAGAATAGCAAAAACATGAGGGCCGTCATAAACAAACAAAATTCTGAGCATTATTGTCAAATCAGCTGATTTTGGATCCCTGAAGTCAATGCCTAAGTGTAGGCAGTCTCTGATCAGACTCCACCTGCTAGTACTGTGCATAGTTCTGGTCGCCACAAAATAAGAGGGTTACCCCAACTCTAGAGCTAATATAGAGGAAAACACAACAAGGATGATCTGGTGGTGTTACATGGATCAACCTTGAGCAATGTCTAGATAAGTAGGGCTCTTCAACCATGAAAAGTAGCCACCTCAGAGGGGATGTTAAAACTATATATAAGATACTAAATGTGTACAAGTTGAGGGTTGTGAAGGGTCATTTTAGGATGGTTATCAAGTATTATTTGACACAGACGGTAATAAAGAACTGGAGCCGGTTACCAGAAAGGGTGATCGAGTGCAGGACACCGGACTGATTTAAGAACCCCTCAACGCTATCATAAGAAGTGTTAGGGTGAATATTCTGGAACGATCAGATCACATTTCACAGCTGTTTATGAAACATTGCTGCACACAAATTGGTGGCCACATTTGCCTACGAAGTATACCATCACTAGGCTTCAGAGTAAATCCTGTGAGATGTCCTCCAAACCTGAAAGGCTCTATATCAAACAATAAAATAATAATAATCCTTTAATTTCATTTAGTTCCATTTACGTCATTAGGATATCCCAAAGGGTTTTGAAGGATATGTTGTTTAGGGGCAAAGGTTTACACAACAAAGTGAATAATCAATTTCAATTTGAGAAATTGTTGGCTAGAACACCAGGAGAAATTCCCTTCTCTTTTTGAATAATGGGATCATGGGATCTTTAGAGTTCACCCAAACAAGTGTTTAATGTCTCAAACACAAGGATTATTATAATTGGATCAAGTGGCCCACTTTATCTTTACCTTTTATGAATGATCAATTGATTTGAAGGAATGTTGATCAGGACAGTCAAAAAATTCTATTTTCGTTTTGAATAGTATCACAGAATTATTAACCTCTTAATTAAGAAGTTAGATGGGACCTTGGTTTAATTTCTCAGTTAATAGATGACAGATTATCTGTAGTTTCCTGGAGTGTCTGCTTAAAGTGTAATCAAGTCCCAACATGGGCCTTAAATCCACAACCTTCTGACTCGTAAGATTGCCACAGCATGAATTATATTCAACAACAATTTGCATTTATACAGTGACCTTTCACCAAGGGTAGTGTCTCAGAGTATTACATTCATGTAACTCTGCAACAGCTGCAATCGCCTGTTGTATATCTATTTAAACGTTTCATAAAGAAACCCTTAATTTATTATATTGTAAGATTGCATCACAAACTACACGTGTAAACATGTTGATCTTTTAAAAGGAAAACAAAATCAAAACAAATTGTCAAGCACTGCTCCATGGGTCTGAATCTCAAAGGATTTGAAGTTTGAGTTGTAATTCCCAGAACAGCATCAGATTATAGATAATACAGCTGTTCAATGTTCACAACAAATAGTCATGGATCACTGCTACATTTGGTTGAAAAACTTTCTTTTAGAGTTCTATGTAATATTTGTAAATAGTGAATTTTCAATAGACCTTTTCTTCAGATGTGAGTCCAGGCGGTGAGTCTAAAAGTGTGCCATTCGCTGACTCTAACTTTTCATTCTACACAAATTTTCATTCTTCACGAATATATTTTGCAGAAGAGTTCCAGTAACCAGAGTGCATACTCTGGTCGACTCTTATCCCCCACAGCTTTGTGACACTTAGGACACTTGTAAAAGTCTTTCTGGAAGAATTATGAATGTTCCTGATATTAAAGGAACAAGATTCCCTAAGATTCCCTGCAATCAAAAGGATAGCAGCTAAGAGACCTTCTAAGTAATAATTAAGTAGACACTTTACAGTAACAATATAAAGTTGAAGGCTGAAATTAGGGCACAAGATTAAGATCACATTACTTCACATCCAGAAATTTGAATTAGCTCTGAACATCTATCCAGAAGATTATGCAAGGTTTGCTGCTTTTGAACATCAAGCACACACAGCATCAATTGCAACTAGGGTCAAACATCTTGATTAAAAAAAGTTTCATCCAAAGGACTATACATTCAACAAAGCAGCACTCCCCCAGCATTGTATTGCATTATCACCCTAGACTATGAGTTCAAAGTCCCGACATAGGTCTTAAACTCACAATCTTCTTATTTAAAGATGAGAATGCTATCAAAAGAGCCAGGCTGACACCTGAACACATAGTTTTACCGAAGAGATATAAAACCTTTGTCCAATAACTACAACACACGATATCAGTAGTTAGGATATAATGTGTTGAAAATTAAAAATATATTCTACAACATATAAAAAAGGTTTTTTTTTGTTGATTTATTCAACCCAATTAATAAAGGTTTGGTGGATGTTACCTTATACAACAACCAATGAAGAATAGTTTGGATTTATGGAGCATTTTCAATACAATCTTTGAAAGCACTTTCTCTCCAAAATGCTGGGCTATATCACAGTCAGCATCTTAGATGTCTACGCGTCATTGCTACTGAGCAATTTTACCCTTTCAGAGATTATAGACAGAGACTAACTTACTGTACATCTTTGCATGAACAGTTAGAAGGGGTTTGTGAGATCAAACAAAAACGCAGGCTTTTGGAATGTTGTTAATGTAGATTCTTGATTGGGCAGTGTTTTGGTATGTGCCCAAAAGGGAAACAGAGAAATACACATTAAGAGATGGCAGAAAAATCTAATAAACAGATATGCAAATGTTTTAGAAACATTAAGATGCATTTTAATAACTTAATTTATATAGCACATTTTCTGTAAGAAAAAGCACTGAGTATCATTCTACAAAATATGACTTTTTTAATCAAGTAAATGTTATCTGGACAAATGGGACAGTTAATCTTCACCAGCAATACCTCCTAAATAGCCACTACATTCAAATTTCAATTTGGACGGAATATAAAGCAAGAGAGAAACTCTTTCTTTTAGGAGAGAACAATGGCATCTGATCCATCTGATTACATCCATCTGATTCACAGAGTAGAACAAACCTTGTGTTAAAACTTTAGTAGTTTTCAATCCTTACTGATTGAGTATTGCCAGCAAAACAATTAGTTGCTGCCCTGCCAAGCAAACATTTGTCTCCTCCTGACATGAAACAGCTAAAGCAAATGTAACGATTGCTATTACTGTATATCTTTCAGGAGATTATTTGGGATCTGAATTTGAAAGAAGATTCCTGTAAATAATCAGGGACCTCTCAGAGACTCAAACAGACAATGTCATACCTCCAATTGTCACCACTGATTAGATAACAGCTTTTGAGTTAGTTCCCCAATATGGCTTTGGTTATTAACTGTGGATGTGCTTCAGTGATGGGGACAGCCAGTGGAGGCACCCTCAATGATTGTTGTAGCTTGTGTCCGTGACAGTAATGCCTTCAACATTATCCCTGAAAGTTTATGAAGAAATAATCTATGGTTTATTGCCAGAAAATTCAGTGTCCATCGCACGCCAATTCAGAACTACAGAGGAAACAATAGGCACTTAGTCTGATGTACGTTACCAGCAGTTTTAAATAAGGACAGAGAAAGTTCAACAAAATCAGATAGCCTTAAGTAAGTGTAACTACAGGTCCAGATAAGAAAAATAAAGAGGACTGATTTAATATCAAAGCTTTGGCATCTCTGCAGCTGATGAAGAATAATTAGAGTGGTGAATTATTTCTATTTGAAACACATGTTAGGAGGTGCTCCTCCTACTGGGAAGCAACATTCGATCCTAATACTGTACTGATAGAAAGTGGTTTAACAGCAGAGCATGTTTGCCAATTGGTTTTCTGATTTAAATGCATTGCTGTTGTGACGCAATATCTCACATACAATAATAATAATAACCCTTACATTTGATAAAGCACTTTTCATGTCTTCTAGACGTCTCAAAGTGCTTCACAATATATAATGTAAGGTGAATTGACTATATTTATGAGCGAAATGAGACCGCCAATTGCTCAAAGCAGTGTCCCACAAACAGCTGTGGAACACTGTTGTTTTTTTTCGAGGGATAATAATCCCTCAAAAAAAAACAATACTAAATTGGTAATTTAGCAGTTAAAATTTGGCATATAAGGAGACTTGCTCAAGGTTTCGCCCTATCTGGAATCGAACCCAGGTCTCTCGTTTTATCCAGTTCATTCAGATCACTGCTGCCCGCGTTGTCAGCCACACCAAACTTCCTCCCTGATTACCCCAGTCCTTACCAGACTTCACTGGCTCCCTGTCCTGGAAAGGATTGATTTCAAGATCCTCACTCTTTTTTTCAAATCTCTCCACTTCTCTGCACCTTAATATCTCTTTGATATTAAATCAGTCCTCTTTACCTCTCTGACCTCCTCTCTCCCCAACACAGCACCCGTTGCCTTTGTTCCTCCAGTTCTGCTCTCCTCCTTGTCCCCCGAATCCTCCGCTCCACATCGGTGGCCATGCCTTCAGCCACTACGCCCTGGATCTCTGGAACTCCCTTCCTCACTCCCTTTACCTCGCCCCCTCTCTTCCTAATTTCAGGTTTCAGCTGAAGACCTTTCTTTTCGATTGTGCCTTCAGTAACCTTTTTCCCCCACCCCCTGGCTCGGGCCCGGAATCCATTATTGTGAAGCACTCTGAGACACCATCCAGCATGGAGGGCACTATGTAAATCAAAGTTGTTGTTGTTGATTGCAAGGTAAGTGCTCTAACCACTGAGCTACAGGACTCCATGTCCGTGCTCCTTACTTTCAAACCTAACAGTGTAATTTTGTTAAAGTAAATACTGTACCTGTTCATTAAAAGGGGGAACATATGCTATAGTTTCTGAACTCATTCTTGTTCTAATTAACTAATTCATTCTAATGGGTAAGAAACGGCAGCAAATTTTCATGATCAGATATTGAAAACCATACTGTAGTTTATTTGCATTCAGAGGGAAGGGGATGCTGAGCTGAGGAGACAAGTGAAGAAATAGGGCAAGAGAAGATAAAGCAGTTAAAAGATCACAAGAATGGTTTGGATGAAGAAGGCCCTTTGGTCATTGATCTCATCCTACCAGAATGCCCACCCTACCATCCTCTTATCACAGCATCTAGCTGATATTCAAATGAGTCTAAATAAAGTAAATAAGGACATACTTGAATTTCTTATTTGATGACAATATTTGAGGCCATTTGAAATTTCCCACATACGCGTACATAAAAGCTACTACAAACTGCACACCAAAGCTGAAAACTAGATTCATTTTTCTAAAACAAAATCGTGAATTAAAATGTATGATACTTCAGATGATATCTTGTACTTTTAATTAGTCTACAATTTAATTTGTCCAATGAAAAGTAATAGAAACTATTTCAACAATTCCATTTGTTCGCTTTGTGAATGACAAGATATTGCTGTAGGTTGGTGCACCTCCAATATCTTTGTAATGTACAGAGTTTTTAGTGAACTCCTTTTGAACATATTCAGATGCTACCACTAGGTGCCAATATTGTATCAGTACACAGTTGATAAACTCACACAGTACAGGTATGCAATACTATGTTTAAAGCACTCTGACACATTGCACGGTGTGGAAGGCGCTATATAAATGTAAGGTGTTGTTGTTGCTTAACCTCTGGATCATCTTGCCCTTCTGCTTACCTATATATATATTTTTTAAAACTTGTTTTTTTTCACTTAGTCGTCAGCATAGTGCAGCCGGCCACACTCTTGCCACTGAATTAGAAAGATTGTTGTTCTAGCTCCACCCGGGATTTTGAATTCACATAGTCTCAGATGACTACTCCAATGCAGTGCTTGGAGCAGTGCTACACTGTCAGGAATGCCATCCTGCCTATGAGACATTGAACTGAGGTCCAGCCTGCCTGATCAGGTGGATGTTAAGATCTGTTCAACAACAACAAATTGCATTTACACTGGACAGCCCTTTACACAAAAGAAGCGAGTTTCTCAGAGTCTTGGGCAACAATCCCTCGGTTAAAATTGGGATTCATTGTAAGGCTGTTCTGTGGGTCATTGATTGCCGTGTGTCAATGAGCTGTTATGTTTAGCTACAAAATATGCAGGCACTACACTTTACACAATCAAATCCTCCTAACATGAAAAAGCACCATACCAAATTCAAAGATAATTGTTGTGATAATTATTATTTTGTCATGTGCATTGACAGCATTAAAAGAAAGTATTGAACTGTTGCCTTTATGGATGGATTAAGCACACAAGGATAAGCACTGACCTTAATGTATCTCACTAGAAACTGCTTTTGGAGAGGTGAAAAGAATGGAAAAGTCGCCAGATAATAATAACAATAATCCTTGCATTTGATATAGCACTGTCCATGTTTTCTATACATCTCAAAGCACTTCACAAAATATATTGTAAAGTGAATTTATATATATTTCCAGGTGAAACACGGCAGCCAATTATGCACAGGGGTGTGTCCCACAAACAGTCGTAGATTGGAGTGACCAATTTTTTATTATTGTTTCTTTTCAGGGATTATTATCAGGTGTATGAAGTAAAGAAACTTGCCCAAGGTTTTGCCCTGCCGGGAATTGAACCTAGGTCTCTTGCTTGCAAGGCGAGTGCTCTAACCACTGAGCTAAATGACTCGTATGGAAGGTGAAATAAAGGGTCTGCAGAACTTCATCAACAAATCAAATGATGATTGATTGCATATCAAACTTCAACAACACACCATCTCAAGACCTTTATCTTTGACCTAGCCTGCAGTCATCTTCCCACCACCACTCTTGTCCTCTGTCCACCCCTCTTGATTCCAGCTAAAAGCTTGACTGCACACGCTTGATGGTCTAGCGCCTTGGGATGTCCTCACGACATGAAAGCTACAACAACAACTTGGATTTATATAGTGCCCTCCACGCCAAATGGAATCTCAGAGCGCTTCCCAATAACGATTCCCTAGCTAAGCCAGAGAGAGCGGGAAAGAAAGTGACCGAAAGCGCAGTCGAAAAGAATGGTCTTCAGCCTAGACCTGAAGGTAGGAAGAGAGAGGGTGAGGCGAAGGGAATGAGGAAGGACTGGGTTAATCGGGGAGTGGAGTTTGGTATGGGTGAGAATGCAGGTGGCAGAGTTCTTTATGAGCTGGATTCTATGAATGGTAGCGGAGGGGAGATCGGTGAGGAGGGCATTTCAATAGACCAGCCGAGAGGTGAAAGGCATGGAACAGGGTTTCGGCAGCTTTTTGGATGAGATATTCGTGGAGACAGTCGATGCGTCGGAGATGGAAGAAGGCGGTGCTTGTGAGGTGACTGGATGTGGGGGAGGAAGGATAATTGGGGGTCGAACCTGACGTCTAGGTTGCGTACAGGTTTGGAGAGCTTTAGGGGCGGTTCGGGTAGGTGGAGGAGGTGGGAACCATGTGATTGAAGACATTGAAGCAATCCAAGTTGCTAAATCCAAGTTGTTGTTGTAGCTTTCATGTCGTGAGGACATCGCAAGGCGCTAGACAATCAAGCATTTGCACTCAAGCTTTTAGCTGGAATCAAAGAGTATGGCTTCCATCTTGTCAACATTTAGCTGAAGGAAATTTGCGCTCATCTAGCCTCTGATGTCTGACAGGCAGACTGACAGAACATCAGGCGACTGGAGGTCGCAAAGTGAGATGGAAAAATAGAGTTGGGTGTCATCCGTATACATATGGAAGCGTTTCTGGGGTTGACATCCCCAAGTGGGAGTGTATAGAAAAGGAAGAGGAGGGGGCCAAGGATGGATCCTTGGGGTACCCCGCAGATAACTGGGTGAGAGTCGGAGGAAAAGCCGTTTGTGGAGATGTACTGCTGGCAGTTTGTGAGGTAGGATTCGAAGCTGGTGAGTGCGGTCCCACTGAGGTGGATGACAGAGGACAGGCGGTGGTTATAGAAAATGTATAATATATCCAAGCTGATATATAAATGCAATTGGCTGCTGTTGTTGAATGGCCACCAAGTCCAAAGACGCACAGAGTTAAAATACTTGTGTACCTATCGGTGAAGAACACTGGCTTGACTGAATGCTATCTGAAGACTGCAGCGCCACGGCACTGTGTCCCACAAATGAAAAGAAACTCCTGAATTCAAGCATCTCAAAGTGGCGGCTAACAGCAATACAAACAGGAAGGTCTATTGGGAGCTGCAGTAAATGAGGGGGCAGAAGAAAAGAGAGAAGACAATTATAAAACAGATGTCCACTGGTGGGATGCCATTGATTTAAAGTTTATGATGATGCAACAAACATTTGCTAGCCAGGATTTTGTTTTCATATAACGAAAGCTATAGTGGCTGCCAGAGACTGCCAAGCAAAGCAGCATCAGCAGCGGCAAAACTCTTTCAGAAGGACGGGACACCTGGACTGGCCTGTCTAACAGCCATAATTAATCTCTGTGGCCAGGACAGTAGGAAAACATTTTTTTTACCTAATCATGGTCAGTGGAAATCTGTAACTGTAGAATTTGAACATTTCGAGATTGATGTAGCAGTCTGAAGCTACGCCTGATTAATTTTCTTATTCCTCTACCACATACAAATGGACCACCGGTTGGTTTTGCGGCTCAAGGGGCTCAGTGTCTCAGGATTCTTTTTAGAAAAACTGGAAGTGTGCAGACTTTGACTTGCGTATGTGCACCTTTCTACGTCCACACCGAAACGTCATATTTTTGCCACCAGAGATTAGACATTGCGTTCTGTCACGAGACACGAGTCACAAATTCACAAGATCAGTTTGGTTCAAAATAAGTACGCCTTTTGCCGATCGCATCCTTGCAGAACCCCTACCTCTGATCCTCCTATCACAGTATTAAAATAATTATTTTATACATAAGAAAACTTCTGTGCCCAAAATGGGGGAATGGGATTGGGAATTTACAATGGGAATAGATGTTGTAAACAAATTGCTATTTTTAGTGGTCAGTGCTTCACTTGGGACAGTTCCTCGTTGAACATGAAAGCTGACTACTTATCCCCCTGTAAGCACTTTTCTGTGTAGCAGAGAAACCACACAGGTCGGTACAGACTCGTCTGGAGCTGTTTCCACTCTTTCATGGTTATCGGTGGCGCCTGAAAGAAAACAGCATTTTTAGCCAATCCCAACTTCACTAAACAGCCCTTAATCTAATCCTTGTTAATCAGCATCCCAAGGAGCACGCATGCCGTCTCTTTATATTTGTGTTTGTGTGTAGATCACGAATGAACTGACTTCTACAACAGTGGGAGAAAACAACCATGAAGTAATTGGCTTTCAACAATTATCTTGCTCACTTTTGTTAAAAGGCCATTGAAAAGCCAGAACCATTTCTGGCACTTCTTCACAACAGAACCGTAGGCATAATTATCACCGTAATGATGCCAAACATCAGTGTAGACAGTCATTTCACTGGCATGATAACAAAAGCCACCCTCACTCTCTTTTCCTCCTCCCCTTTCTTTCTCCCTCTCGCTCACATTCACTCCCCTTTCTTTCTCTCCCTCAACCCCTCTTTCGTTCTCCCTCTTTCACTCTCCATCTACCCGAAACTACAAAACAGCTCAAGCCTTTTAATGTTGTAGTCTAAAAAAAAAGTCCAAGTCTTTCCTTGAGGGAAAAAAACAAAATAATTTTCATAGCAACACAAAACTAACTTGGGATTGTGTGGTAACAATCATTCTTCCAGCCAGTCTCTGATCGGTTTAAGGAACTGCTGCAAACATAATAAAAATTAACCTCATGATTTCTATTACAGCTACAATCTCTTATTTGTTCAGCTGAACTGCGCAAGATTTTCTAAGGGCAAAAGTGAAGAACATTCACTTGGACTGCCTGGATAGTGTAGGGGATAGAGCTGCAGTTTACAGACCAGGAGCTCACTGATTCAAATCTAGTTTGATAGTCTCAGTGGGGGCTGCAGGGAGGAAGTTAAATTGGCCCCAAGCTATCCAGTGTTAGATTGGAAGGGAAATAGCCAGAGTTCCTGCTCCCAATTATACTATCCTCTCTAGTATGGTCCGGCGATATATCGATATATTGCTAAAACCCGATATAATTTTCATATCGATATGCCGATATAGGCATTTAAAAATATCGATATATCGACTTTTCGATATATCGCGGTAAAAAATCGGAATGCGCGCACACTGAACTACAAGACCCAGAATGCTCATCTCTATACACAATGCACAGACCGAGGTGCAAAGCCGCCATATTGTATTCATCGTCCTTGAATACAATATACAGGTATGCAAGGGGTGGGGGTGGGGGGGCGAGGGGGAAAGAGACGGCTGGGGGGGGAGGGAGAGAGAGACGGCGGGGGGGTGGCAGGGGGAGAGAGACGGCTGGGGGGGGGGGTGGGGGGGGAGAGATGGCGGGGGGGGGGGGGGGGTTGGGAGAGAGGGATGGCGGTGGGGGGTGGGGTGGGGGAAGAGACGGGGTGGATGTGATAATATAGATAGATAGATAGAGATGGGGGTGATGTGAGAGAGGAGAGAGACACAGAGACACAGAGAGAAAAACACAGAGATGGAGAGAGTGAGTGTGAGAGACACAGAGAGAGAAATATATTTACCTCCTGAGGAAATAGGCCCCGAATGCGCGCGCATCCCGAATGTGCATGCCGCGCGCACATGCACAGTGCGAAAAACCTGAAAATATCGATATTTCGGTATATCTCGATATGAGTCCGTCGATATATCTAAATCGGAAAATGTCCATATCGACGGACCCTACTGTGTATGTGTATGAAGGGCAGCTGGATGGAAAGAGGTCAGTCTCAGTGATGATGCCCTCGACAGTCTGAGGAAACTCACTGTCAAGGCTCACACGTGAACAGTGGCCACTTGGGCAGGTTCAGAGGGCAACCAGCAACGATGGAAGCATAGCCCAGAAAGAAGAGGCCATACCTGTTTGATAATCCTTTAAGAGCAAATTAACAAAAGGGCTAAGAAGAAGAAGCAGGGCAGGAAGTGCAAATATTTCTGTGAGCAAACTGGCTGACATGCTTCTCAATGAAACATATTAATCACTACATGTCACAGTCAATACTACTTTGAGACTTTCTCCTGACGTGATATTTCATGTATGTAATGTATTCATTTATATCAAATGTAAAGGTTAATACTGTTCTCATATTATAAAATTATTATTACTATTAATATTATTTTCATCACTGATATAAACTATGTACATGGTATTGTTGTGGTGTTTCTTAAATAACTTAAGTGATACTTTAGAAAATTGCAAATTTTATCCCAACCCAGAAGTTCCAACTTCTTTAGAAAGCTTTCGTCTTATTTGCAATTTTTATCCAAATACACTACTGGCTCAGTTACAATCTGAAAATATGCTGATCTATTACCCTGCAAAAATCCCCAAGTGCTGCCAAAGACATTTTCAAACTATTTCAGAACTGGTTTCAGAGATCTGATGAAGTGTCACACCCCAAACCTTATTGTATCTTTTGTCATGTGGTACTTATCCAACATCTTCCTTTTCTATTTCAGGTTCAAAATAACCCTTACGTTCAATCTGATACACTGATCAATGACTCTATCAAGCACAACACTTTACTGGAACTTAAAGGAACAATGCTTCAGATTATGGAACATTCAGGCATGTTCAGTTCATGGTAAAAGGGACTCTTAAAGGTTGCTTTAAATTATTTATGTTGCAGCAGATAGCATATCGGTCAAATCACAAACATTTCTACGCGGGTAAAAGAGCAAAGGCTGCACCCTTTCAGAAATGAATAACTGCACATATGTCTGTCTACTGAATTGTAATGAACTCTAAAACAACAACAACTTGCTTTTATTTATTTTGGAAGCAAGTGTCTTGGAGTTCTTAACACTATTAAATCTAAAAAAAAATTAACATTCATTAAGAGCATGATCTGCATGTAGATTCAAATGGAGTGGAAAGTGCTATATGAAATACAAACATTATTATTAGTTATTAACATTATTCAGTAAAACTACTGGTAGCTGCAGCAGTAATGGCAGACTGGGGAGCGATATTATGAGTTAGGAGGTGATTAATATGAGTAGTGGAACAAATCTAATCTAGTGGTTTTGATAATAAATTGAATGGAACTTGGATCAATGTACAACTTAAGCGATTATACGATTGATGAAGTTAAGACTTATACATTTGCCGTATATTGTTCAGTATCCAAGATGATTTTAGAAAAAAACAACTACCCGATATGTGGATCTCTAATATAACATTGTGAAGAAAGCGGCCAAACGTTTTCACATCATGTTCCTGTAATTGTATAGATATCAACATGATAACCTAGATTTTGGCCATTTTTTAAGCACAGGAAGCCAACATGCATGCCCACAATGAGCAGGAAGTGAAGTGATCTGACAAGCCACAAAGTGATCGATTTCCACAGTTTATTATACAGTATACAAGTCATCGACAATGGATCCAGATACCCGTGTTATAAGGGGGTTGGCCTGTATTATAATAATGAACCTTACATTTTATGTAGCTTCTATAACATGGAAACAATTCACGGGAGTGGTAACTTGGAGTTCCTGTAGCTCAGTGGTTAGAGCATTCGGCTTACAAGCGTGAGACATGTGTTCGAATCCAGGCGGATCAGAGCGAAACCTTGGCCAAGTTTCCTTACTCCACACGCCTAATAATATTCCGTCCAAAAAAAACTACAATAACAAAAAAAATTGTCATTTTCAATCCATGATCGTTTGTGAGACACTGCTGTGTGCAATTGGCTGCCACGTTTCACCCACAAATATACAGTCAATTCACTTTATAGAATAAGAACATAAGAAATATGAGCAGAAGTAGGCCATTTGGCCCATCGAGCTTGGCCCACCAGTCAATCGTGGCTGATATTCTACTCTAACTCCAGCTACCTGCTACCTCCCCTTATAAATTAGAAATCTATCTAACTCAGTCTTGAATTTGTTCAAGGACTGAGCATCAACACCCCTTTGGGGTAAAGAATTCCATACATTCACCACCCTCTCAGTGAAGAAGTTTTTTCTCAACTCAGTGTGAAAGGGCTGACCCCTAACTTTAAGACTGTGACCCCTGGTTTTAGTTTCTCCAACCAGGGGAAACAATCTCCCACTATCTACTTTGTCGTGCCCCTTAATAATCTTATAGGTTTCTATAAGATCCCCTCTAATTCTTCTATATTCCAGAGAATATAGGCTCAAATTAATCAACCTATCGTCATAACTCATCCCCTCATTCCAGGTACTAACCTAGTAAACCTACGCTGCACTCCCTCCAAGGCAAGTACATCCTTTCTTAAATAAGGAGACCAAAACTGCATACAGTATTCCAGGTGCGGTCTCACCAGGTCCCTATACAGCTATAGCAAGACTTTCCTACTCTTATACTCTAACCCTTTCATAATGAAGGCTAAAATGCAGTTAGCCTTCCTAATAGCCTGTACAAGGATACCCAAGTCCCTCTGCGCGCTAATACTTTCCAATCTCCACCCCCCTCCGCACCCCCTCCACTAAAAAATAACCTGCTCTGCTGTTCTTGCCACCTAGGTGGATGACTTTGCACTTCCCTACATTACACTTCATCTGCCACCTACCTGACCACTCACCTACCTATCTATATCCCACTGCATTTTTTTAATGTCATCCTTGCTATTAACTAGGGTCCGGCGATATATCGATATATTGCTAAAACCCGATATAATTTTCATATCGATACGCCGATATAGACATTTAAAAAATATCGATATGTCGAAAAAACGATATATCGAGGTAAAAAATCGGGATGCGAGCACACTGAACTACAAGACCCAGAATGCTCATCTCTATACACAATGCACAGACCAAGGTGCAAAGCCGGCATATTGTATTCACAGTCCTCGATTACAATATGCAGGTATGCAAGGGCTGGGGGGTGAGAGAGACGGCTGGGGGGGGGGTGGGCGAGGGGGAGAGAGACGGCTGGGGGGAGGGGGAGAGAGACGGCTGGGGGGAGAGGGGGAGAGAGACGGCTGGGGGGAGGGGGAGAGATATGGCTGGAGGGAGGGGGAGAGATACGGCTGGGGGGAGGGGGAGAGAGACGGCTGGGGGGGGAGAGGGGGAGAGAGACGGCTGGGGGGAGGGGGAGAGAGACGGCTGGGGGGAGGGGGAGGGGGAGCGGGAGAGAGACGGCTGGGGGGATGGGGAGAGAGGCGGCTGGGGGGGGAGGAGAAGGGGAGAGAGACGGCTGGGGGGAGGGGGAGAGAGACGGCTGCGGGGGGGGAGGAGAGGGGGAGAGAGACGGCTGGGGGGAGGGGGAGAGAGACAGCTGGGGGGAGAAAGACGGCTGGGGTGGTGAGAGAGATGGCTGGGGGGGAGGGAGAGAGACACGGCGGGGGGGGGGGAGGGAGAAAGAGACGGCTGGGGGGG
Organism: Hydrolagus colliei; assembly: GCA_035084275.1. NCBI lineage: Eukaryota > Metazoa > Chordata > Chondrichthyes > Chimaeriformes > Chimaeridae > Hydrolagus > Hydrolagus colliei. The sequence goes on along the minus strand of CM068744.1, from coordinate 103,888,773 downwards.
TGGTGGGGGAGAGAGACAACGGGGGTGGGGGGTGCGAGAGAGGGATGGCGGGGTGGGGGGGAGAGACGGGGTGGATGTGATAATATACAGATAGATAGAGATGGGGGGGATGTGAGAGAGGAGAGAGGGAGAGAGACACAGAGACCACAGACAGAAAAACACAGAGATGGAGAAAGTGAGAGACACAGAGAGATAAATATATTTACCTCCTGAAAAGATAGGCCCAGAATGCGCGTGCACTCCGAATGCGCATGCACTCCGAATGCGCACGCACTCCGAATGCGCACGCGCATGCGCAGTACGAAAAACCCGAAAATATCGATATTTCGGTATATCTCGATATGAGCCCATCAATATATTTAATCGGAAAATTTCCATATCAACGGACCCTAGTATTAACGCTTCCTCCTAGTTTCATGAATTCTGTGAAGGGCTTTGAGACATTGATAAGTTGTGGAAACTGCTATATCAAATGCAAGGATTTTCTTCTTATTATTAGTATCCTAAATATGTTCAATATTAAATATTTCAGTCAAAATAAGGCTGAATCAAACTCCAGGCTCAGTGTAAGCTCATTCTTACGTGTGCACCATTTCTCAGGTGTAAAAAGGTCCACTGTTATCAGTCGTGTGAAGAGACACATTACAATTCTGCAGACTGACCAGTCAGGTTTCACTCATTTTGGTTCAATTGTTTTCCACAACCGTTTCTGTTTACATGTCACACCCAATATATAACCTTAGCTTCCTCTTTCCAATGCTAAATTCATCCACTGTGCTCTTTTCTGTTTTTTTAATCAAGTAGAAACATAGTCAGGGAAAAACCCCGATGTGTTCTGATGTGTGCGCAATTCTCCCACAGCTGTTTCTGACTGTTCAAACAGTTAACTCTAGGTGGCATTGTGGTGCAGTGCAGAATTCACTTACCTGTAATCATCCAAGGACAGAATTCCCAATCTCAGCAGCCCTGTTAATGAAGGAAACAATGCTTCTTCTCAGCTGGAAACTGAGAGTCCATGTGGCTTGACAGACGAACCAAATACAAGTTGAACAACAGTTTCTGTGTTTGTGTTTTTGTGACAAATTGTCTATGAGTTAAAATGACAAATGTTTTCACCTTTTCCTTATTATTAAGCAGGGACCTGCAACATGTGATGCTCTTTAAGAAAAATTCACACTTAAAAAGTAACTAGAATTCCCTTTCAGCACTACAAAATGTTCAGTCAGCATTTATCCTGCCCCATCATTCCGCCCGAAATTCCACCCAGTCTTAGCCTGCAAAGTCATTTGGGCATGAAATCTAAAATTGAATTGTTGGAAATTCTTAAATGCAGTCTTGATTTTGAAGCTGTTTTTCGCAAGTTAAAAAAAAAGATATCGCTTCCAAAAATGTTCAAATGGAATTTGTGACAATATTTCACAATCTTCAATTTGAAGACAAAATGGTCTCACAGTCAACATAGACAATGAGTTCAAAGCCCTGAAGTGGGGCTTGAACTTCCAACCTCTGACTTAGAAATGAGAATTCCTTCCGAGTCACACCTAAGTTCATCTTACCTAGATGCGCTATAAAATTGCACGTTGTTATTGGATAGCTGTGGTTCTCTGCGTTCAGCACCTTGTCCACGCAATTGTTGCTCCTTAGCCTTATCCATCACAATGACAGGCTGGGAATTAAACTTGGTATCTTCTAGATCTCCTATCATTCAATTCCACAAAAGGAAATACTTTTACTCATTGAGCTATCAGCCAGAGCTCTGCCCAGTGAGTTTGAATGTCTATGTGCAGTAACATGGCGTTGACATATATGTTTTGAAGGTTAATGTAAATGTCTTTCTCAGTACAGGGCTGGTACATAGCTCAGTGCCAGAGAATAACCTTGATTCTTTCACAATGGCAATTTGGCTCACCACTGAGGTGAAGAGAGATCATATCGCAGAAAACACAGGAGCTTAGCATCTTTGTTTCTCAGGCAAATACTTAGTTTATAATGGTATCAACACAAATGCACTGAACATAATAATAATAGAATTGCTTTTCACATCATCGAGATGTCTCAAAGTGCTTCATAGATATACTGTAAAGTGAATTTTGCAGGCGAAACACAGCAACCAGTTAGTTGCACACAGCAAACAGCCACGGAGTGAGTTTGTATTTTGGGGATTGTCGGCCAGGCCACTGGGAGAAACTCCCTTCTCTTTTTGAATAGCGCAAAGGAATCTTTAATGTTCCACGGAACAGACAAACAGGATCTCGGTTTAAACTCTCATCTGAAGGACAGCATCTTCAACAATGCAGCATATCCCAGCATCACAATGGAGAGTCAGCTTCAACTATATTTATTGTTCAATTCAATATTTAATTCCTGGGCACTGAGATCTAAAATATGATATTCACAATCTGAATTCACCCTAAGCTGTCAATCCATTGCAGTCCTGAGTGTGTGCTGCTTGGTTGGAGATTCCATCCTTCAGATGAATTGTTAAACCAAGGTCCCATCTGCCTGTTCAGATCGATGTTAAAGATCCCATGGCATTACTCAAAACAGAAGTGTCCTGGGCAACAATCCCTCAAATAAAATTAATAATTTACTTAATGGCTGTTTGTCAGTCAGTGCACTTTATATTAAATCCTGTGAAGCACTTTGAGATGTTCTCCTGACATGAAATGCAAGGATCGTAAGGATTGCTAACAAAAAATACCTAAAGTTAGCAAAGACAAAAACAAGTCAGCACTTTGCTCTTGCTGGTGTCAGATAACTCAAACTTTTACACGAGCCCAGAAAGGACTGAAAGCAACACAATAGCAGTTAAAAGAAAAATCTAAATTATGAATAACAAACCTGAGGTTATAATTAATCCACCAAATCCAGTCTGGAAACATTTCTCCCTAGACCACAATGTTCTGAGACTATGAAACAAACTCATTCAGCTAATGCGTTATCTTCTCTGATCAATTAAACCAGCGAGATTAGTCATTCAAGGAATGTGGCTGTTGATGGAATGCTTCTTTCTTAATAATTGCCTTACGTGTGTTTCCAGAGAATAAACTATGAAAATAAACAGTCTGACTCAGTTCGTTTGGCGCTCTCAACTCTGAGACAGAAGTTTGTGGGTTCCAGCCCTACATCAAGGAATAGCTGTTGATGGATTATAAGGATTATTTTTAAAAAAGCCTTCGGAATCAAGCCATCTGAAACATTTCCTATCTCCGCCACCACCTCGCCTCCCGGGTCGCAGAGAACCTCATGCACACTTTTATCACATCCAGATCAGACTATGCCAATATCCTTGTTGGACTCCTAAGTTCTTCCCTACACAGGCTCCAAACCATCCAAATCTCTGTATCTTATGTCCTTTCCTGCACTGGGATCCATCAGCCTATCACCCCCATCCTCACTCGGCTCCATTGGCTCCCCAGCCTCCTGTAGATTTACTTTAAATTCCCTATTCTCAGCTTTAATGGTCTCACCCTCCCCTTTCTCTAGGTCTTCCTTACACTACAACAACTCATCTTCTTCCTTCACTCAATACTTCATGTCCTCTGTGCTATTGTCCACCATTTAGCCATTAGACCCACATTGGCTCCAGCCCTCCCCTATGGAGTGTTACTAATAATAATCATCATGATCCTTATATATCATTTCAAACCTTTCATACCAGGAAGTTACCTCAAAGCTCTCCACTGTTAAGCCAAGTGACTGTGTTTTTTCATGAAGACAGATGCAGCAGGACATGCCTAGTGATGATAGTGGGGAAAGATGGGGTAAAGGCTGATCAAGAATAGGGCTCATCTTCAAGTCTGGTCTCATCACTCCTTTGAGTAAGGTAAATCCTGAATTCAATTAAACTTGTTTTTGCTAAACTAATTTAAAGCACCTTTTCATGCAAAATGCCACAAAGCAAAAATTTTAAAAGTCAACCTGTATCATCGAAGTCCTACAAACAGCATTGAGATGAACAACCAATTAATCTTTTTCTGGTAAATTTGTATGAAGTCAGAATATCTGTGCCAACAACAGAAGACGCCACAGGACCTTTAACCACCAGAAAGGCAGATGGAAACTTAGTTTACTGACTCACTTATAGGATAATTCCTCAACTATAAAGTAGTCATCCAGTACTATACCAGAGTGCCAGCCTAGACTATAATACATTACAAAATCGCGCTTTTCATGATGGAAGGATGTGCGAAGGAATAAGAGCGCAAGTCCCAAGATAGGGCTTGAATCTGTAAGTTTCTGATCCAAAGTCTTCTCACTCATACTCACCTACTTCTTCAAGTGCAATTGCGTTTTGTCCTATTAACAGTGCATGATGATCCCTCAAGATGGGCTCCTGTGGGACCATCACTCTCTTGACACTTCTCTCTAGTTTACTGCACTGAAATGTAATGAATGTTTATTTGTTGGTGAATCAGGATTGAAGCCTCATCCATTTGCTTATTGCAGGAATACCTTAGAGACAGTGCAGTGTGAATGCTAGGCAGGCAGTGACATTCTTATTAAAGCGTGTATAAATATTTCCTTTAAAATTTGTTATCTGCAGAGTCACAAAAGGGATTCGTAAATATTACATGCTGCACATACCCAGCTCCATGTAACATTGATCCTCCAGTGTGACCTCTTCCATTGATTCAGGCTGTGGACTTGTGGGCCATGTTAGAGGATGTCTATTTTGAATAGAAGGCCTTAGGTAAGTTTCCTTACTCCACACACCTAATAATAATCCCTCAAGAAAACAAACAATAATAATTTGGTGACTCAATCCAGACCGTTCGGCATGGAGGGCTCTATATAAATCGAACTTGTTGCTGTTGTTGTTTGTGGAACACTGCTTTGAGCAACTGGCTGCCGCGTATTGCCCACAAAACTACAGTCAATTCACTTTACAGTATATTCTGTGAAGTGCTTTGAGATGTCTACAACAACAACAACAAAATTACACTTATATAGCGACTTTCACGCCGGGAGGACGTCCCAAAGGACTGAACAGTCAGGTCGGGACCCGAGCTGGGTGGGGGGGGGAGGGAAGGAGGAAGAGGAAAGAGAGTGGGAGAGGGGGAAGACTTAGTGGGGCAGGTGAAGGCGCGGTCGAAGAGGAAGGTCTTGAGACCGGCCTTGAAGGAGGAAAAGGAGGAAGCAAGGCGGAGGGGCTGCGGGATGGAGTTCCACAGTGTGGGAGCAGAATGGCTGAAAGCCCGGCCGCCGATGATTGGGCAGTTAGCGTGGTGGATGCGGAGCAGGCCTGAATCTCGATGAACGGAGAGGACGGGCAGGCTGATAGGGAGACAGCACGTCAGAGAGATAGGTGGGAGCAAGGCCATGAATGGTCTTGAAAGTGAGAACAAGGAATTCGATCCTCTGGGTGACGGGGCCAGTGGACATGGGCGAGGGTGGGAGTGATGTGTTCGCGAATCCTAGTGCGGGAAAGTACACGAGCTGCAGAATTCTGAATGATCTGCAGCCTGTGAAGGGAGGAGCTGGGGAGGACGACGAGGAAAGTTCCTGTAGTCAAGCCTGTAAGTGATAAAGGCATGGATGAGAGTTTCGGCGGCATGGGGGGTGAGGTAGTGGCGGAGTCTGGCAATATTGCAGAGGTGGTGGAAGGCTGTGCCGGTCATGGAGCGGATGTGAGGGAGGAAGGATAGTTTGGGGTCGAACAAGATGCCTAGATTCCTGATTGACTTTGAAAGGTGGAGAGAACAGCCTTGAATGCTGATGTTGGCAGCGCCTGAAGTGCGAAGGCGCGGATGTGAGCCAATCAGAAGGGCTTCCATCTTGTAGACGTTGAGTTGTAGAAAATTTGCCCTCGTCCAGGACTCAATGTCGGACAGACATGCAGTCAGAACGCCAGTGGTCCTGGAGTCGATGGTGGACGCAGATAGGTAGAGTTGGGTATCATCTGCATACATGTGGAAATTTACCCCATGTCTGCGGATGATGTCGCCCAGAGCTAGAGTGTAGAGGATGAAGAGCAGAGACCTGGGGAACGCGGCATGTGACTGTGCAGGGGCTGAAGGAGATGCCGTTGGAGGAGACAAAGTGAAGGCGGTGGGAGAGATAGGACCAGAACCATTCGAGGACAGTACCTTGCAGGTTGAGGATGGAGGAGAGGCGGTGGAGGAGGATAGCATGGTCCACGTATCGAAGGCAGTGGATAGGTCGAGGAGGACGAGGAGACAGAGGTATCCCTGGTCACAGATGGTCAGGATGTTGTTTGTGGCCTTGACCAGGGCAGTTTCCATGCTGTGGGAGGCACAGAAACCCGATTGGAGGGGTTCGAGGAGTCTGTGTTTTGTGAGTAAAGAGCGGAGCTGTGAGGCAACCATTCTTTCAAGGATCTTGGAAAGGAAGGGGAGGTTGGAGATGGGTCGGTAGCTTGATAGCTGCGACGCATCGAGGGAAGGTTTTTTTAGGATGGGGGTGATGGTGGCAGTTTTGAAGGGAGTGAGAATAGTCCCAGATGAGAGGGACACGTTGATAGTGTCGGTGATTAGAGGTAAAGACGTGAAAAGCACTATACCAAATGCAATGCAAGGATTATTATTATTATTATTATTATTATAAACCCACTCAGTTTCCAATATTTGTTCCAACTTCAGAACAGTTAGATCACAGCTAAGGGAATTCACAGGGAAGAATGGCTCAAACTAAAGGGTTTATCATAGCAAAATGTCGATAAGACCTTCACAGGTAATTACTATCAAGTGGGGATGGGTGTTTATTTTGCAGGTAATTGTGGTACAAAGCTTCCGCAAACATACATGTGGCTAGTAATGTCCAAATGCCCTGCATCCTGTCCATTATTCCAAAGATTAATTGATCATTCACTCACTATTATTTGCAGGACCTTGCTGCTGCAATTGGCTATCATTTTTGCCAACAGAAACAGTCACCATAGTTGACAAGAATTACCTGAGAGAAACACTTTGAGATGTTTCTTAAACATAGTTACAAATATATGATTTTTAAGAGGAAATAATAACTCCTTCACTCTCCCAGTAAAATTTGTGGACTTGTGGGCCATGTTAGAGGATGTCTATTATGAACAGAAGGCCTTGGGTCTTCAGGGACCCAGGGACACAGGAACATTCCCCCTGTATTTTATTTGCAATGTGTTTACTCCTTATGGTAGAATTTCAATATTATTACAACATGGCTATATTATCTATAACTAGAAAGGTACAAGGTATCATCGAGTCAATGTCAATGTTGATCGCAAAAAAGTCAGGGCTCATAGTGCTAAATGGTACATATATCAATGGAAATTAAAAGGAGACAGCACCACTGGAACTGCTATGTGTGCACCATGCGATTCATGGAGAATACATGAAGCCACTTCAAGTATGAAGTGTGCCCACAACCCTATGCCTTGGGACGTCCTCCCGACGTGAAAGGCGCTCTATAAATGTAAATTGTTGTTGTTGTTATGCAGCTGAGAACAGCAAACAGGCCAGTCTTCTTTGCTCTGCCAATGATATCTTAGCAACAAGGGAGATTACCAAGGTCAAAAAGCACACGGCTGAAAATATATGAACAAGTTTCCAATAAAAGCTGACTCAGACCAGCATGCAGCTAACAAAATGAGATCCAGGTGGAAAATCATATCACATTCAGAATCTGAAAATCAGTAACAGAGCTCTATTATGGCATCAAAATGTTTGGTTGTGTAGATATATATATATATATATTTTTAATTGTATTGAAAGATCCAAAAAGGTATGACTTTTACTGTATTTATATTTGCAAGCAAACATTGTTTCGAATCAAAACTATGAAAGGGACATATTAGCAAACCTACTCACAAGCTAAAAATATTACACTATTTTCAAGCAACTCCTTATTAAGGCACAGATAGCAGTAACTTGATATATTTTTACTCCAACCCCTTTATACTGGCGAAAAGCAGTCACCAATCACTTTTAAGGACTTAAGTACCAGGCCTATTTCACAGTAGCTGAAAAATAATATATCATTTCAATTGGAAGGTATTTTTCTTTTATCGCAAATTTAAAAGATATTCATCAATCGTTAAACAGACTGAAAATAAACTCGGTGCAGAATCATCATGGGTTGTCAGTCCGTAAAACATTACCAATGAGCTTTCTCTGTCACATGAATAATGTCCTTATTAAAGTAGGAAAACTGCCTTGGCAAAACCACAGAGGCTAGGAATTCGGAAAAGATACTCTCTCCTCAAAAAGAAAGCAAAAACATTTTTTCCCCAAAGTCATCAAAAATTTCTACAGTAAAAACCATGAGAACCTGGCAGTGTGCCTGAGGCACAGAGTTTAAGAGCATCGTCAGCAACAAGAGGAAATCCCAAAGTATTAGATTGCTTAAAAGGAATAGGATTTTTTTAAAACACCAAATTTATTTAGTGAGTGGCAAAGAGCATTAATATAAGTAGAAGCACAAAGATCCACAGTCTCTTGAAGCTGCTTTAATAATACATGCTCTATTTCTGTATACATTGTGCTTGCAGTTGTTTCTACGCGAGTGATTTTTACAGGTTCAAAACTCGTCTCTCAAAAGAACAACAATAAAGTTACATTTGTGGAGCACCTTTCACATCAAGAAGATGTCCCAAAGCACTGAAAGAAGGAATGATAACAAGACTCTCGAAAGTCAAGTGTAACTGAAAATCTAAGTTGGGTAATGGAAGGATTAGAACTGTAAAGCTTTAAATAAAACACAATGATGATCCGAACATTTGATGTAGCACTTTTCACATCTTCTAGACGTCTCAAAGTGCTTCACAGAATATACTGTAAAGTGACTGTATATTTGTTGCCACAGAGGGCCATTTGTCCCATCATGTCTATACTTGGCAGGGTCCATTCAAGCCAATTTCCATGCTCGTATTTCCACTATAGATATCAATCTTGTTCACTCAGAAAACTAATGTAGTTCTTGCCAGGACCACAGCTCGCAGCAGTGCATTCCCCATCCTCCTACTCAAGTTCATTGTTTTTGCAAAGTCTTTAAATGATCGCATGGTATAAAGCAATATTGTGGTGAAGCTATGGTTCTCTCTTCTTCCATCATCCAATGGTTTTAAAAGACCTACAGAAAACTGACATCAAAGTTAAGAATCAATTCAACAATTTCAATATTCTGAAATGCTAAATATATTCTGAAATGGTAAATGCTGAAATGCTAAAGTAAATATAGACCTAGGTGGAATTTTTAACCAACCATTTATACGAATGTTGTGGGTCGACTAAAACTCAATCATAATTACTGACTGAATATCTTCCCCTTCAGAACATACAGTCACTGCACTTTACAGTATATTCTGTGAAGTGCTTTGAAACTTCTCAATTATGTGATATAACGCTACATCAAATTTATGCATTATTATGAATTGTTATTGTGGAGTCCTGCAGCTCAGTAGTTAGAGCACTCGCCTTATAAGCGAGAGACCTGGGTTCAATCCCAGACAGCCTCCACCAATTCCTCCTTCTGCTCCAAGTTAATCAATAAGGGGCCAAGGATAACCCCAGGGTCCTCATCTCCACCACAAACCATATCCTCCCTACACCTTTCTACGCCTCGTTCATCCTCTCCTCCAACTCCAACTGCGAGGACATGCTGGACTTCCTCGAATCTAAAATTGAGGGGATCAGGTCAACCGCCTCTCCCACTATCCCACCCATTAATTCTCCCCCAGCATCCACCCACTGCCCACCTCCTACTCATCTCCCATCTCCACCGCCTAGCCCCACTCCTAAATGACTTCATCGACCTCTCCCTATCCACTGGCACTGTTCCCACCCATCTAAAAATAGCTGTCATCAACCCCATCCTGAAAAGACCTTCCCTGGACCCATCACCACTTTCCAGTTGCAGCCGTATCTCAGGCCACTGAAACCCTCATTCATGCCTTCATCATATCCAGGCTCGATTACGCCAATGCCCTGCTTCTCGGCCTTCCCAATTCCTCCCTTCATAGGCTGCAAATCATCCAGAACTCTGTGGCCCATGTCCTCTAATGCTCAAAGCTCCTCGACCCCATCACCACCATTCTCACCTGGCTCCATTGGCTCCCCATCACCCAGAAGATTCAATTCAAGATCCTGGTCCTCACCTTCGAAGCCCTCCACCGCCTTGCCCCACCCTACCTTTGCAACCTCGTAACCCCCTACCAACCTGCCTGCTCCTTCCACTCAGTGGGCTCCAGCCTGCGACCCACCCACCCCACCATCGGTGGGTGAGCTTTCAGTCACTCTGCCCCAAACCTCTGGAATTCCAGCCCATAGTCCCCCCACCTTGCCACCTCCCTAACTTCCTTCAAGTCCCACCTCAAAACCCTCCTCTTCGATGGTCCCATCAGTCACTCCAAATCCCCTCCTTTCCCTCCACTCTACCCAATCCCGACCCCAGCTCGGGTCTGAAATACTGACTGATCAGTGCCTTGGGACGTCTGTAATTTTATTGTTGTTGTTGTTGTTGCAGTATCAGCTAAGACTCTTAATTCAAATCCTGCAGTGCTGATTTTTATGAAACCTGTTATCATCCAAAGGTAGATTAGAGCACTGGTCAGTGTGATGCATGTCTGTTTATTTGCATGATTAGATATGTATAAAATGTCATTTTAAAATGTTGTTGTGAATATTGCATTTTCTGCTCCATTATTTGGAAGTGTGGCTTATTACATTATTCATTAACTCCTGGAAGACAGTTCCTTCAACAAAATATAGTTTACTGAAGAAGCTAAATTTTTTAGCAACTGTGTTTTCTAGCATGGTATTCTGTGCAGCAGAACTAATATTTGAAATGAGTGAAGCACTGACTATCTTCATTTAGACTGAGATAAGCAAGCTCTTCTTGGAGTCCAAGGTGACAATCTTGATAGTGAAATTTCAAAATCAAGTCATCTCCCTATAGAAGTTTCAGTTTGGAGATTCCTGAGCTAAGCAGGTCCACATTATTCCAGGGCTTCCATGGTGATAAAGACGTTTGCAGGAATTGGAGGCGCAGATGAGGATCAGTGACTCTTCCCACTCAGCAACTGTTAACTGTGCAAGCCAAAGTCCTAACACATAAGGTGGTCCTAGTCATACAAGCAACAGGAAGCTTGCAAGACAGTGCTCTTAATGGCACATTATGTGTCTTTAAACTAGTGGAATCCTATAGCTCAATGGTTGGAGCACTCGCCTCACAGGTCTCCTGGGTTCGATTCCCAGCAGGGTGAAATGTTGGAAATGTTTTCTTGTTCCACAAGTCCCCGTTTACTTCACGTCCTCCCAACGTGAAAAGCGCTCTATAAATGTAACATTGTTGTTTTGTTGTTGTTTACCTAGTATTAAATAGGAACATGGTTGTTAGTCGATTGATGTATCGCTTTTCTGGGGATAATCTTTTTTTTAAAATGGTTTCCTTCAATCCACAACTAGGCAACTCTGTGTGCCATTGGCTATCGCATTTCACCCACAAAACATATAGTAAATTCACCTCACAATATATTCTGTGAAGCACTTTGAGACGTCTCGAAGACATGATAAGGCACTATATCAAAAAAATTGCAAGGATTATTAAAATTCAGCAACACGCCAACACACACTCTGGGTTCCTCAAGCATTGACTCTCACCCAATCTGTACCTCATAGTCTCCAGAAATTGGAAGGAAGAGAGTGTGCATTCCATTCCAGACACAGGGGGCATTTCCACAAGTGGCATACATATTGTATATGGAAATCTCAGCCTGGTTTGGATACTCCTTGGCATGGTGATGAGTTTCTACATGTGTCAGGCACTTGCCTGATTACAAAACTGGAAAATGTAATAAAAGCTTTACAAATCTCGCCCTATGGAAACCCACAACACAGCAGATTTGGACCAAGGCCCATCAAGTTTTGACTCTGAAAGTATGGTATTTAAAAGGCCCCATATGCTGAAATAATTTGTGTAAATCATTGGCTCTCATACTTTATGGCCTCAGTTACTTTCTTCCTGGCTATCTGCGGTTATATGGTCTGTGTCCTTCGATGTTACCCATTTTAAGTGAATTTACAGCAGGTGATCAGCAAAGTATACAACTCAGATAGGATGTTAGTACGATCATATATTCTGCTGCATAACTCAATTCCAGATAAAATGCTACTTTATTTTATTTATTTTCCTCTTGTATGGCAGTTTAGTCTCCAGAGACCCAACCACTTTATGCTTCATAAATAGCAGTCTTTATTACTTTATACTGAAGGGAGTGTGTGTGGGAGGGGTGGGGGGTGGGGGGGGGTGGGGGGTGGGGGTGGAAAGGGGGAGGAGATGACAAAAAATGTGATTGAGCCTGAAACAAACATAGGCTTAGTTGAATCACTAAGGACAAAATGAAGCAGTGTTGGATGAAGTATGGATTGAGAGTCTGATTCTCACTTCTATTGGCAAGGGTCAGTATAAGCAGAGCCCAGCGACCCATAGAGAGTAGTTGTTTGAAGCTCACTCAAATCATTAGGTTTTTTGTGATACATAGCATACTTTTGCGAGCTGAACATGTGGGGATTCTCGGTTTGTTTGGGAGGTGGGCAGATACAGTGAGAAAATGGATCATTCCTTTACTCTTTAGGTGAGTAATAAAATAATATCCCTTTATATCAACAATAGCTTGGATTAAAGCCCCCTAACATGTGTATACCAGGCAGTAACTCTAGTAGCTGGGCAGGAATATAATAAAATATATATTGACTCGTATTCCTTTGACAGTAATAATAAAATATATTTTCTCAGGTTACAAATGGGATCTCCCAATTATACAAGGCTTTTAGTCTCCTTATATTTCTTTTATTGTGCTTCAAATGAGTCCAGCATCTTGTCCTGAACAAACCTTCCTCACCGAGCTCCACGACCACATCACACCCACCCTCGCCCGGCTCCATTGACTCCCCAAACCCCAAAGTATCAAATTCATGATCTTCATCCTCACTTTCAAGGCTATTCACGGCCTTGTGCACTCCCTTCTCTCCGACTTTCTGTCTTTCTATGAACCTGCCCACACCCTCCATTCAGCAGGATCTGGTCTGCTCCATGTCCCCCATCTGACCCGCCCTACCATCGGTGGACGGGCTTTCAGCCTCTCTGCCCCCGCATTCTGGAACTCCATCCCACAGTCCCTTTGCCTCACTTCCACCCTTGCCTTCTCCAAGGCCGGTCTCCAGACCCTCTTCTTTGACTGTACCTTCTGCTGCCCTCCCAACTCTCTCCCTCCCCTCCTAACTCTGTCTCTCCCCTTCCCCCTATCCTGTCCCTCCCCCTTGTTCGGGTCTCTAATCACTTCTCATAGGTCATTCCTTTTATACTATCAGTTCATATGGGGCTTTTTACTGTTAACCATTCAGATGATGTTTTCTACCCCAAGTGTGAATACGTGCCAAGTGTGAAGAGGTCATGAACTTCATATCTCAAACCTTCGCTTTCGGGCCAAAGCTTTGGAATGCAACTCCAACTTCATTCCAACTTCCTACTTGAAACCCTCCGGTCTGATTTCCCCCTTGCACACAGCACAGACACAGCACTTATAAAAGTCACAAACGATGTCCTCTCTAAATGTGGCCAGGGCTCCCTCTGCCTCCTCATCCTTCCGGATCTCTTCGCCGCATTTGACACAGTCAATCACACCATCCTCCTCCACTGCCTCTCATCCATCATCTACCTCAATGGAACCGCACTCACTTTGTTCGATTCCTACCTGACAAACTGCCAGTATTACATTTCCAAAAATGTTTTTTCTACTCGCCCCTGCCCAGTTACATATGGGCTACCCCAAGGGTCCATGCTTGGGCCCCTTCTCTTCCTCATCTACGTGCTCCCTCTCGGTGATGTCATCTGCAGACACAGGATTAGCTTCCACATGTATGCGGATGACACTTCTCCACCTCCAACTGTGACCCCCCAAATCCTCTGGTGTTCTGTCAGCTTGTCTGACAGACATCAAGGCCTGGATGAATTTCTTACTCACACTTGGGCGTCAACAAGATCGAAGCCATACTCTTTGGGGCTCCCGTCAATGTCTTCTGTCCTGCAATGTTGACCTCCTCAACCTACCCGATCTGACTAAGAACTCGTTGAACCCATGTGCAACTTAGTTCGACCAGGTTCAAACCCCAGTTTTCCTTCCTCCCTCACATCTGGACTCTGATTAGTTCTGCTTTCCTCCACTTCCGCCACATTGATTTCAAGATCCTCACTCTAAGTGTTTCCATCCCTCCAGGCCTTGGCATCCCTCTATCTCACCATCTCCTCTCTCCTCACACTACCTGTTGTCTCAGCTCTACTGGCTCCTGCCTCTTCCTTATCCCACAAATCGTCTATTTGACCATCGACGGTCATGCCTTCAGCCACTTCGCCCCAAAACAATTTAACTCCCATCCTCAATCCCTTTGCCTTGCCCCTTCTTTCCCCATTTTCAGATTTCACTTCCACTTCAACCTTGCCTATGGTCATCTTCACCCTCCTCCTGGCTCGGAATCAGGCTCCACTAATATTAAGCGCTCTGGGACGCAGCCCAGCGAGGAGAGTGCTATATAAATACAGAATGTTATTGTTGTATCAGAGTGATTAGATGTACTTGAGCTAATAGTTATGAGGAAACATGGATCAAGCAATGCTCATCTATATATTATTTCTGGGCTAAATTTGTGTGGCAATAACTGGCCGTATTTAGGCAATATTAAGTTCCTTCCAGAGATCTGAAAATTGTCACCCTTTTAGCCTTACTACCACTAATCTTTCAGATTAAATATAAATTTGAAACTTTTTCAAAATCCTGAAATTTTAAGACACTGTTCTAAGGTATCAACCATGATGGATTTCCGCCCAGTGGTTTCAAGAAAGTGAAGTAAGGGATTTATTTTATGTCATTCACTAAAATAGTGAACTTTTGACCGTGTCATTAAAATTGAATTTTATTTACCGTTATAAGAACACAATCTAAAGACAAAATGCAATGACCACTCTTTTCAACAATTGATATATCATTAATAATAATCCTTAAATTGGGGAAGACATCCCCAAAGCGTTTGACAGGATACATTGTAAAGTGTAGTTAGTGACTGTGTGTTTTGTGGATTAATAATTGGGAAGTAACATATTAATCTTTCTTGTCAGCAATAGCTACAAATGAACAAAAGTGATATTTTGGGTAGAATTTTGCCTGATTAGCCCATGGATTGTCATTCAGTCTGGCAGCTAATTTCTTTAATTTCCAGCTAGTTCTGCCCATTGTCTACCATTATACTATAATATTTAGAAATTGTACTGCAGAGACAAAAAAAACAATCCATGAGCCATTATATCAAGATGCCTTTAGTGTTCGTTTTTATTACAAATATTGGAAAATGGAACTCAGATCTTCAGTTAAATATGTACATTGTGTACCTGATAGAAATAAAGCAGTTTTTACTAGAAAAACTATTAACATTCCACACAACAGTAAACTATATCCTATAACACAGCATGTATTACACTATAAGATTTGTTCGGAACCAGATAGGAACAATAACTGGCTTGGATATTGTTGTGTGATTAAGGTATAATCTTTATTGATGTCATTTGAACCGTCTCATGTTGCTACAGGCTTACAATATTGTCCAAACATTGCTATTTTTTGTGCATAAGTATGGAATGTTTTTTCTCAGACTAACTTATTTCTATCTCTCCGTCACTGCCTCACCCCACAGGCCACCGAAAACTCTTACACATGCGTTTGTCATCTCAAGGATCAACTACAGCAAAACCCTCCTTGTCGGCCTCCCCAACTCTTCCTTCTACAAGCTGCAGATCATCTAAAACTACACCTTGTGTCCTCTCCTGCACAAGGCTCCACAAACCCATCACCCCAACCCTGGCCGCTCCCTCTGCTCAGCAGGCTCTGCCCTGCTCCATGTCATTCGCCCGACCTGCCCTACCATCAGCGGCTTCTATGCCCCTACTCTTTGGAACTCCATCCCACAATCCCTTCGTCTTGCTTTCTCCCTTGCCTCCTTGAAGTCCAAACTCAACACCCTCCTCATTGACCATGCCTTCAGTTGCCATCCTACAGCAGAATAGAGAGCTAGGAGTGGCAAGGCATGGAGGGCCTTGAAGATGAGGAAAGTTGCCAGAGGAGAATCTGTAGCAGTTGGGAGACATACTCTTCAGATGTATAGCTGAGGGACATAGTGCTAAGGCTGGGATCTGCAACTATGTTGAGCTAACTATCACAAGTGGCTTGACGGAAAGGATCTTCTATTGCTGAGAAAGTTACAAGTTAGGGATAGGCCTATTTCTGGTTAGATACATTTGGAGCAAAAAGATAGACCTGGATTATATTTTGTTTTTATTTTGTCATCATCTTGCTGTGATTTCAGTTTCCGAGGTAGTAGATGAGAGAGAGCGTTGGCTTGTTGCTTCTTTCCTGTAATTTTGAATATTTCGGATAGTTTTTACAATGTGTGTGGGACATTGTGACTGTTAGCCGGAGGCAAGGAACACCAAGTACATACATCAGTTCCCCAGAAACAATGATTTGTGAGCAATCTTG
The DNA here is from genome assembly GCA_035084275.1 of Hydrolagus colliei. Classification (NCBI taxonomy): domain Eukaryota; kingdom Metazoa; phylum Chordata; class Chondrichthyes; order Chimaeriformes; family Chimaeridae; genus Hydrolagus; species Hydrolagus colliei. The sequence continues at coordinate 103,872,254 of CM068744.1, read as the reverse complement.
GTGCAACTTAGTTTACAAGGATAATAATAATAATCCATGCTTTTTATGTAGCGCTTTTCAGGTTTTCTAGACGTCTTACAGCGCTTCAGGGTACTGTATACTATAAAATAAATTGTACATATGTACAACAACAACAACTTTGATTTATATAACGCCCTCCGGACGGCGTCTCGGAGCGCTTTATGTAGGCAAAACACCGAAGCAGCCAATTGCACATCGCAGTGTCCCACAAACAGTTGTGGATTGAAATGATCATTTTTTTGTTTTTTGAGGGATTATTATCATGTGTGAGGAATAAGGAAACTTGCCAAAGGTTTCACCCTGCCTGGAATCAAACTCAAGTCTCTCGCCTTGACGCCCCTCATTTGCAAGGCGAGTGCTCGAACCACTGAGCTACAGGACTCCACAATGAAAATGGATAAAACAAATGCTTTTGATCAAATTAATAGATGTAAACTATCGCTAACAAGAGGGTACAACTTTCAGGTTTATCATCAGAAGAAAACAATAGTTAGGTTTGGTGTAGCATCTTTCACATCGGCGGGCCAACTACAAGCAGTTTTACAGGATTTACTGTAAAGCATATAGAATGTATATTTGTAGGTGAATGCAACGGCGGTTTTCTGTACAGTGAGGCCTCACAAATAACCAATAAGTGAATGTCCAACTTTATATGTGTTATAAGAATGTGGATTATGCCCTAGCATCATGTCCTGTTTTTGTATCTCTCTGAACTCCTCCTAAGCCCACTCCTTTGCTCGCCCCCCCCCCCCCCCCCCCCACCGCACCCTTTGATGACGTATGCAAGCCTGCTGCTTTTATCTCCACCCTACCCCTAGCATCATTGGTGGCTGAGCTTTCCAATTCTGTATCCCGAACCTTTAGAACTCTCTCCCTTGGCCCCTCCATCTCACTTGCTCCCTATCAATCTTCAAGTTCTGCCTCAAAACCTATCTCTAACACTGTCCCTTCCCCCTTCACCCTCCTTATCTCTCCCATCCGTAAAGCCATTGTGAAATGCTTCGAGATGTTATTCTACCTGATGTCCACTATAACAATGCAACTAGGTCACAGGCAGTAACATACACGTGAACTGATTAATCTTAAAATTAAATATGTTTTTCTCCTTTCTTCTCTATTCCATATTATTCTTCCAATGCTTATGGATTGTTCATTTCATATGTGTATATTGGTACACTTCTACACAAATCTAAGCATATATTAGCATTTTTCCCTTCATCAGGTTTCCTCCCTGTAATGGATGGAAAAGCCACTTCTGTATTTATAATGCATTTGAATTCATAGTGTTTTTCTTATTTCTCATACAAGTTACTTACTCTTTGCCAACATAAAGCCTGGGGTCATAAGACAACTGTTGGAGGCGCTATCACCCCATCTCCTATGCTACGTACAAAATCTGGAACTGTCCTTAACTTCAAGGCTTTTAGAATGATGTGGTTGGAGAGATCTCAACGATGCTTAAGATAAATATACCCAAAGGCCCAATAATTTGTGTTCTGATGACACAACCAATGTGGGGAATATGAAACATTCTTAGAAAATATAGAGAACTGAAAAATCTCAAGCTTGACACTTGCAGACTTTGATATGGCCACAATACTATAGGATCCCGAGTTGGGAGGGATTAGCGGTGAGACCAGAATATCGTGTAGCATACAGAAATCAGTAAAGAAATAATCTTTCTTAATTTGTAACTGATGTGTTGTTCTTACTATGCTGTGTCCTAAGCTGCTGCCCTGTTTGTTTAACCTTTATACAGGGGTAAACATGTGTTACATTTATGTGCAACATTACTTTCCTATACAATTCAAGGCTTAATACAACTCACCAGTGTGTAACCAATAAATTTGCCCTGAAAAACATGTGATAATTTCTCATCATTTTTAATGACTTTGGGATCCAATATACAATGATTTTTTTCTGGTGTTGCTGAGTAAATGGACATAGTGGGGCTCCATCTAGTACTGACACAGAATGCACATAGAAAGCTTCAGTTAGTAGAATGGAGGTGGAAAGTGGATGATTCGGGAAGAAGATCAGAAAGATAATGAGGTGCTCGAGCATCGAAAGAATTTTTAGATGAGGGTGAGGACCTAGAAATTGACCTTGAAACTGGGAGACAGGGTGACGGTGGAGCCTGCTGGGTACTGAGGTGGTGAGCGTATGGAGTTTGTGCAGCTGAAGATGCAGGTGCTGAATTGTGGAAAATTCTGAAAATTATTCTTAATTAATTGTGAAGTTTGTTTTGAAAAAAAACTGACTTTGGATTTGAGAATTTCTACAATTCTAAGCAACCTTTAATTTTATGATAAAATTGGATTACATGTTACGATTAGATAGAATTTCAAGTCTTCAGTTAGAAAAAATAAACATTATTAAGTTCACACAATATATTAAAATAAATTGTCACTCAATCCAAAAGAACATTAGTTTGAACAACAACAACAAATTACATTTGCATAGAGCATTTCTTGTCAGGAGGACATGCCAAGGCGCTGAACAGTTAGGGATCACACCCAAGCTGGTGGTTGGGATCAGGTGGGCTGGAAGCAAGCGAGGGGAAGGGAAGGAGGGTGACTGAAGGCACAATCGAGGAGGAGAGTCTTTAGATGTGTCTTTAGATCTTCACACGCCTCCTGTGCAGCGCCTTGGGACGTCCTCCCGACGTGAAAGGCGCTCCATAAATGTAATTTATTGTTGTTGTTGTTGTTGTCTTGCAGAAGGCAAGGGAGGGAGTGAGGTGGAGGGACTGTGACGTGGAGTTCCAGAGGATGGGCGTGGAGGGGCTGAAGGTCTGCCCACCAATGGTGGGGTGGGCAAGATGGGGGACATGAAACAGGCCAGAGCCTGCTGAGCAGAGGGAGCGAACAGGTTGGTAGGGATTAGGAGGTCACACAAGTAGGGAAGAGTGTCTCAGAAAGTTTCTGCAAAATGTAATGATCATGTACTTGTAAAACACCATTTGAATATCTTAGTTACCCTGTATAGCTTGCAACTTTCTGTTTTTAAATATGAAATGAAAAGATTTTATTTACTGGCATATTCCTTCCAAGAGTTAAATGGGACCGATTTTTTTCCATATAAAGAGTAAATTAATATTAATGTGCATTCAGTCTATCAAGCCTGCATTGCTATTAAATCTATGGCAACTCTTTCATTCAATTTCCCTGCCTTTTTCCATATCTTTTAATATTCTCAAGGCTTTTTATTGAAAAAAAACTCATTTTTCTGCCCCAGGTTATAGTTGGTTGAATTTTTCTCTCCTATTATTTAGCGTCTGTTCCCTTACTCTCAGAGAGTAATTTATCCCACTCCCCTCACTGCCTTCCACCACCTCCGGAACATTGCCAAACTCCACCACTGCCTCACCCCTCAGGCTGCCGAAATCCTCACCCATGCATTTGTCACATCAAGGCTTCACTATGGAAACTCCCTCCTTGTCGGCTTTCCCGGCTCTTCCCTTCACAAGTTGCAGATCATCCAGAACTGTGCAACTCGTGTCCTCTCCCGCATTAGGCTCTGCTCTGTGACCTCATCACTCCCACCCTTGCCCAGTTCCATTGGCTCCCCATCCCCAAGAGGTTCGAATTCAAGATCCTTGCCCTCACTTTCAAGACCATTTGTGGCCTTGCCCCATCCTATCTCTCTAACCTACTAACTCCCTATCAATCTTCCATTCAGTGGGCTGAAGTCTGCTCCAAGTCTCCCACCCAACCTGTCCTACCATCAGTTAATGGGCTTTCAACCTCTCTGCCCCACACTCTGGAACTCCATCCTACATTCCCTTCACCTTGCTTCCTCCCTTGCCTCCTTCAAGGACGGTCTCAAGACCCTCCTCTTTGATCATGCCTTCTGCCGCCCTCCCAACTTTCTCCCCCACTACCCCCTACACTGCCCCTCCCCCATGCTCAGGTCCTGACCCCTGACTGTTCAGCACCTTGGGATGTCCTCCCAAAATAAAAGGCTCTGTATAAATGTAATTTGATTGGTTGTTGTTGTTCTTCATTCACTGTTTGAATGCACTCTTATCACACAGCAATGTGGACGCACTACCCCTAATTAAGACTATCATATCAACCACTGAATTTAGAGGCTTTTGGCTTTTACAGATGAAAGAAATGATGTGATTAGTCAGTCTGTGTGCTGCTGATGATCAGATAAGTGACTTGGTCACTCCAGCTCAGTGAGATCATGTAGTCTTGTGTGAGATCATTCAGAGAGAATTTACAAGATCAAAAGATTACTTTAGATGAAGAATACCCTTCTGCCCATTTGATCACATCTTGCAGAATATTCACTCTACTAGTAGTAGTAAATAGTGAAGTGAGGAGGATAGTAGCCATCTGCAAGAGGATATAGATAAAATAGTAAAGTGGGCAGACACATGGCAGATGAAGTTTAATACAGAGAAGTGTGAGGTGATACACTTTTGGAGAAGAAATGAGGGGAGGCAATAAAGGCTAGATAGTACAATTTTAAAGGGTGTGAAGGAACAGAGAGACCTGAGGATTTATGTTAGTGACTCTTTGAAAGTGGCAGGACAGGTAGACAAAGCCGTTAAGAAGGCATATGGGATACTAGGCTTTATGAATAGGGGTTTAGAGTACAAATGTCAGGAAGTGCTGATTAACCTCCATAAGACTTTGGTTAGGCCTCAGCTGGAGTACTGTGTACAATTCTGGTCACCACACTTTAGGAAGGATATTAAGGCATTGGAAAGGGTGCAGAGGAGATTTACCAGGATGGTACCAGGAATGAGGGACTTCAGCTATGAGGAAAGGCTAGATAGGCTAGGCTTATTCTCTCTTGAACAAAGAAGATTGAGAGGAGACCTGATAGAGGTTTATAAGATTATGAGAGGTTTCTTCAGGGTGAATAGGGAAAGACTGTTTCCATTGGTGGGCGAATCAGTAACTCGTGGTCACAGATTTAAAATAGTTTCAAAACGAAGCAGAGGGGAGCTGAGGAGAATTTTTTTCACCCAGCGAGTTGTTCGAATCTGGAATGCATTGCCTGAAAAGGTGGTGGAGGCAGATTCCACAACAGCTTTTAAAAGAGAAATTAGATCTTTATTTAGGAAGGGCAGGTCTGTTAGGTTATGGGGAGAAAGCTGGGCAGTGGGATTGAGTTGCTCTGTTCAAAGAGCCGGCACAGACTAGATGGGTCGAATGGCCTCCTTTTGTGCCGTATAATTCTATGATTCTATGAGGATACTGTCTTCCCTTCATAGAATACTGCTATTTCTTAAAGTAGTCCAGTGTCCCAACGTCAGTATCTATCATCATAATTTTTCCTTTCATTAAAACCATAGATACTAATGGTTTTAAAAAGCCTAATTGATGGCCTAATATGTGTCAGTTTCTAATATGGTTCTTTAAAAGTTGTCACATGGGAACTCCACTCTGGTGCAATACTCGTGGTGGTTCCACGAGTTAGTGTGACATGATGTGCATCTGATTTCTGAAAGGTGTCCCAATTCGGATTTCGTATAAATGCATCCCAATTTGTCACACATTAGACACTAATATTTTGCACCTTTTTACTTGACCTGGCTGTGTATTATACATATGTTTCTTTCCCTGTTAGACTGGGGAAGAACCATCCATCAAAAGTCTCCATTCTCTGTTGATTTTCAGATGCTGCCCATGCGCATCATCACCACCACCAACAACAGCAACAACTTGCATTTATACAGTGCCCCTTGTGCGAGGATGCTTGAAATTGGCGGAGATGATGCCAAGACAGAGGTTTGGGTGGGGTTTGAGTGCCTTAACTGATTAAAAGGATGTCAGCCAATGTTGGTGGATAAAAATTGTTGAAAGGCTCAATTTTGAAAATGAGTTAACTGTGATAACTATGTTGAATTAATGCATTTATCGTTCATATTTTAAATGCTTTTGAGATTGCATCGTTTCTCACAATAATACAAATTATTCTTTTGTGACGTTGTTTGTACATCGAATCATTTATTTGTATTCAACTGTGTCAATCACTCACTGAGCCTATTGAAGGTTGCTATCAGAGACAGAAGGATGCATCTGTTTTGCACATGTATTTTCTTTTTATCCCTTGTAAATCTGAACAGCTGTGAGCACAGTTTGATTTTTGTTGGGGTCTACTGAAAATCAGTATTCTGGTTCTTATTATTCATAAACTGCGTAGTTACTCTGGGCATTCTCTGTTTTTTTAAAGGAGAGATTTGCCTGTCCAACCCAGAAAAGATTCAGGAAGATGGAATTGTGAGTTTAGGAAGTGGATTTCCAGCCAGAGGCTAGTAAACCCACTTTAGGCAATACTGAATTTTGAACGGAAGTTAATTAAATTATTAAATCACTTCTTGACTTTTTTTTTACAAGGAAGGACAAAAATAATATATTTGACAAACGTCGGGAATACCTTCCTGTTTGAGCTCTGAGATTTCTAACATTTGTAAGACAGAGTTAGGCTTCACGAGATGAAAACCAATAATTCCCGGAGAATCAATGAACTGCACCCAAAGGCACAAGGGATGTGATTTGAGAAGCACTGACAGATATTAGGAGGGAGGCAATCATCCCCAGTAAGGATCCAACAGACAGGAAACAAGCCCCCCATATTCAAAGAACTTGACAGTCATAGTAATTATGTCATGGAGTCTTGTAGCTCGATCCTGTAGCCTTACAAGCGAGAGACATGGGTTTGATTCTGGTCAGGACGAAGCCTTCTGAAAGTTTCCATACTACAAATGCCTGATAATAATCCCTCAAAGAAATGAACCATAAATTTGTAATTTCAATGACTGTTTGTGGGACGCTGCTGTGCCTAATTGGCTGCTGAGTTTCGCCCACAAATATACAGTCAATTCACTTCACAGTATATTCTGTGAAAGGCTTTGAGACATCTAGAAGATGTGAAAAATGTTATAGCAAATGCAAGGATTCTTATTATTCTTCTTCTTTGTATTATTATTGTCATAGCAACTATATTAGTCAGACTTTAATAACTGGAAAATCAACTGGAGGATTATTTCTAATTCCATCTCCTCCAGCTGATCCACACCATGTATTCTTTTCAGTGAGGAATGAGCAAGCTCCAATTTCTGGCCTCAATCATCCTTTCTTGCAACTCTTCCCAACTTTCAGAGTAAATAAATACTTCTTGGTCCCTGACCTAAACTTGCCTTTCATTATCCTGAATCTGTGTCCTCTTGTCTTGCCTTGATGTATCTGAAAGTATTCTTCTATCCCATTTAGCATCTGATCAATTTCTATACAGTCCTCTTGAGACATCTCTTTTCGAGGCTGTGGTTGATCTAGTGTTTTTTTCTCTGTGGTCAAGTTGTGCATGAACATGGAGTCTTGTAGCTTAATAGTTAGAGCACTCACCTCACAAGTGAGTTTGATTTGAGTTTGACTTCCGGAACGGCCGAACGTTGGGCAAGTTTTCTTACTCTACATATCTCTACTCACCTAGCTGTGAGTAGCGGTTGCTTGGTGGATTGCCAAGGATAATAATCCCTTTAAAAATATAATAGTAATGATAATTTGGTCACTCAATCCATGATTGTTTGTGGGACATCTCTGTATAGTCAATTCACTATACAGTATATTCTGTGAAGTGCTTTGAGACACCTAGAAGACATATTCTGGCACTATATCAAATGCAAGGATTATTATTAGTAGTATAATTCATTTGAATACTGAGTGAACAATGGGTCACTGTGTGCAATCTGATACTGGGAGGGACTTTACACATGTCCTTTTGTCCTCTGATGTATGGCTGCAAGGGAAGGAAAAACCTGCACGGCCCCAAAAATCTAAGCTAAATACACATGTCATTTTGTTGGATGTAGCCTATTCTTGTAATTTATCTTGAACATCAGCTCAGTTATGGAATGCATGCAGGTACCCTCCAAGTGAAATGTACAGGTGAGGGCTAAAGGCAACATTCTGTACTGGCTCTCAGAGAACTGAAAGCTGATAACCAAGTATGTGCGCCAATTGAATGCAAAAACATGTAAATATAAAATGAAATAAATCTTGCTTGCACAGCATGTCCTTCCCTCAATATCCTTGTCATAACAATACAGACATTTAGCAAAATATTTCAGAGAGTGACTCCATTAACTAAAAAAAAGCAGTTCTCTGAATCCAGAAAATGTGACCAAAGAAATAATAATAATCCAACTACACCTTATCAATGGATAATGGTGCTTTATTTAACAAATGCCTCATGCTTGAGAAGTTATTTTGCTCTACAGAGCCATTTAAAAAGGTTAAATAAATAACTCTCCATGTATTAAATTTCCTTTGTGGCTTTAAAACTATTATATGTTCAATAAACTATTTTGAAAAAATAATTTGCTGTAAAACTTGTGAGTCTGAGTGTTATGGAATAAAAACAAACCCGTATAACAAAATAACTTTTCTTCACTCGGCATGTCAGATAGTAAATTTTAAATATCTTTAGCTGTGCAATATTCCCGAGACAGTAAGTGGCAGAATCTTCTACTATTGAGTGATGCTTGAGTGAGGTGTGTTTAGTGTTATCCAGAGGCTGCATTGGGCTTTCCACTTTCATGAAAACATTAGACACCCCAAATTTCACCTATAAGATATATTTTGCCAACAAATATACAGTCAATTCACCTTACCGTATATTCTGTGAAGCGCTTTGAGACGTCTAGAAGATGTGAAAAGCGCTATGTCAAATGCAAGGATTATTATTACGTAATCTTTTTCACCTTTCACCATAAGGTGATGTTATTTTAGAATTTAAGATTGTGCAGAAATGTGGAAAACTCTTAAACGTTCAGTCTATTTGGAAGCCAGCTTCCCTCAGTTCTTGAAAAGAACATGTTCTTAATGAAGAATCTTGTAATAATTTTTGACATTGCTAGGTGATCTTTGTACAGTAAAATCTCGATAATCTGGAACGATTGGGCCCACCACTTGCCCGGATTTCTGAATTTGCCAGTATTTAGAATCCTACTTAGAAATGGCTGGGGAAACCCCATCCCATACACGCATAGCACTGAAGGCAAAAAAATGCTTGAGCTCCACCCACAGCAGCCAGATGACAGAGTGGCCAAACTGGGAACTGCAAGCAGCTGTTTTGAATTTTGGGAGACTTGCTGGACATCGGAAAAAATCTAATATTGTGTGTATTTTTAAATCTTGCTGGTTTTAGGGAGTTACCGACTTTTGAAATGTTGAACTATCAAGGATTATCCAACTCTGTTCAACGGGCTCCAATCTGCACCATCTCTCCCACCCGACCCGCCCTACCATCAATGGTCGGGCTTTCAGCAGTGCCTTGCTTCCTCTTTTTTCATTGTGCCTTCCTCCGCCCTCCCACCTCTCTCCCTCCCCTCGCTCCTCTCCCTTCTACCCTTCCCCTCTTCTGGGCTCTGTTCCTGACCCCTGACTGTTCGGTGCCTTGGGATGGCCTCCCAATGTGAAAGGCACTCTATAAATGTAAGTTTGTTGTTGTTGTTTTACTGTACCATTCACTAGTTGAACAGCACAGCAAACAGTATTGCCCCATCTCCACAAAGTAAAGCCTAGCATTTGATTTCATGTGTCCCGTTATGACTTTGAACTGGCAGTCTAGGTTGACATTCTCAAATACACTCCAGGAAAGTGCTGTATTGTTATATGTACTGTTCTTTGGATGAGATTGAAAACAGTGGACAGTTTGTTCAGGTTGATATTAAACACCTCAAGACATTTATTGAAAAGAGATGGGAGTTTTTCTTGGTATCCTGGCCAACAACCCTCCAGATAAAGGACCAATTTGATTGTTTACTTCATGGCTGTTAGTAGGACATCAACGATTGCAAATAGGCCCACAAAACCATGGTCACTACATTTTACAGAAATTCAAGTGCTTCAAGACATTCTGACATAATAGGCACAACATCAAATGTAGGGATTATTATACAGCACAATTAGTCCTTGCTGTTCTTGCAAAGTGCGACTTGAAGCAAACAATGTTAAGCTAACCATTTTTCCCAAAGAATTAGTGCATAAACTGCAGTTAGGTTCTTTCGGACATTTTTTGTATGTTCCCCCCAAAACACATTATAAGTTGAATTACATGTACGTTCATAAATGTAAAATATAAAATATAAATTTAAATAACATAACACTCACGGCATAAAAACGGGTTAAAACAGCTAATTTCATTTTGAGAGTAATAGTTTTCCTGTTTTTTTTTACTACCAGACTCACAACTGTCACTTCCTGGGCGTTTTTTGACTCATGTTTATAGAGGATTGCACAAATAAATCACGATAAAAAATATTACCAATCTCACACCTGCGCATAAACTTAAAATGACGATGTTAAGACCAAGAATACAGAACGGTAGCCTACACTATCCAAAGTACAGTATTTCATTTCACTTGCTGGTGAACGACGTAAAAGCGAACGTCGCAAAGTTAAATGGATATATGTTCCCCTATGTATCAGCAACGTAATAACAAAACAACATTGACCGAAGTAACGTTAAGCGAGGTCTATCTGTACACACAATTAGTCCCACACAATCAGTATGCTCATGATGCAGAACTGTGTGTAAAACTTACCACTATCATTCATTGCACAGGATTCAATTCTCTATTGTGTTCCTTTCAAGTTCCCATTTTTACCTTCAACCTTTCTGTATGAATCATTCCCTTAACCCATGGGATACGAGGAAAGGACAGGTAAATGGGACTGAAAGGATTGCTTTCTAAAAAAAAAGCCAGTACAGACACAATGGGCCAAAAGGGCTTCTACTCTGCTTTAAATTTATATGATTCTATGATTCCAGTCTAGTACTACATGGTTATTGACTCATACTTTTTCTTAACCACAGAAATACTGCCCCTGTCCTTATGGGGAAGTTGTGGATTGTTACATTTCACACCAATAAGAAACCAATGTTTACCAAAATATCTCAATATTTCTTCATAAATTTGTGCATTGTCTAAAACAATGTTGTGAGCACAAAATACAGAATCAATTTCTCAGACATGCTGTGACTTCAGCATAATTAGGATAATCCATTAAAAATGCAATTGCCTGTAAACCTAATCATGCATACCTTTGAAGCATTTGATGGGGTTTCAATAAAAATAAACATAGCTTTTAAATAACCGAATTAGAAATTTAAACGCTGAAGGGAACATATACAAAAAGAAAAACATGCTAAATTCCATTGCTTTCTAAAATGACTACTTGTTGATTTATTTCATCTCTGTGAAACATTTCATGGAATTTTTCCTGGCAGTACATGCAATATAATTTATGGGTGATGGAGCGCAAAGGAGAGCTAGAAGGCTGATCAGCAGTATTATTTGAAGGACGAATTATGGTTAATGGCTAGATAAGCAGGAATGAAAGGTATTGGGGGGGACCTTATTGAAGTAATAATACTGTAATAATCCTTCCAATTTTTCAATGCAACTTTCACTCAGTTACATGTCTCACAGAGTGTCTCAGCATAAATTGCAAAATGTAATGACTATGTACTTTGTAGGCGAATGCATAAAAAACGTACGTAACCTATTAAATGGTAAAGAACAGGCAAAATCAGAATAATATATTGTGCTATACCAAAGCAGTGGGACGAGACAGCACAGTTTCAGGATGTGAAGGACAGACATTGGGAATTATTTATTTGCATCAAGTGTAATCAATGACTGAAGCAGGTTGGGTTAAATGGAAGGGATGTTGAGGTCAAGACTCTGGACTCATTTGGGAAACAGCTTGGTGCTTGGATGGGAAGATGACAGAGTGAGTACTCTGGAAAGATGTTGTGATTTCTTTTAAAGCCATTCGCTCTCTCGTCCACTGTGGGGACTAGCTTGTGAGAATGCCGGAAAGGATTGAGTGCTCCGAGATATTACTCTACATGCTGCTGCTGTGATAAAGGTACCCGGTGGATCTCAAGCCAAACTCCACAACTCTGCTCAGACATCGAGGTCAGGTCTAACTTCCAATAAATTGCAGATGGAGTTGAGCTCCAGCTTCCAGCAAGTTGGATTGCAGCTAAAGGAAGCTCTCCATATTCGGCAGGTAATTGGAGTCTGAGCAGAGTTCTAGTGGGCCGCTGTGAGCAATGTTTGGGTACGTGTGGGATTTCAGATTTACAAATTCCCGCAAATTAGACCTCTGAGTGTCTCCACCAGTCCTCGTCTGCTATGGACAAAGCAAAGTAATTTGAAAAAAAAATCCTCTATTGGGTTAAACAATTATTGAGAGTAAATGGGATTAAAACCTTCTGTGGTATTTGGTGTTTTGCAAAAAAAAATGTAAAACTATTAAAAAAAACCTCCAGTTTAACTATAGCTGGCAGTAAAATCATAATTTACTTTTGCTTCAGGATCAAACAGTTTGGATATCTACATCAGACCAGTACCAGTCATTCTGCAGTATCATTTCCTGCAACTGCCCCAATGTTAATGATAATTGGCATTAAATGAAATTGCCAAATAGTTTGACCTCTGTATATTGTTGACATAAGACAGGGAAATTATTGCCTTGTTTATTTGCTTCTGTAATTTCTACCAACTGAAGAAATATCAGCCGGACTTGTACAGAGCAATCAGGGTGTATTCCATTTGTCATGCATCAAAGAATTCAAAGTGTTTCAAAGCCTATTGGCATTTTAACTTGTATTTAACCTTGTTTGTTAATGGCATGTTTGTCTGGCTTCTGGTCTGAGCAACCACATTGTCTGCCGTTCCGCGCAGAAAGGAAAAATGCTACAAAGACAATCTCAATCTATTGCTCGATGCGGGTCGTTAACTGTAAAATTAAGTGTTTCATCATTTGTGTTGCCTCATTGACATCAATCAATACTGAACATGGATGGCAGGCAACCTTACACACTCTTGTTTCACTCGGCCTGCACGCACAGACACACGCATAGATACACATTCTTCACAAATATTGTATGCAATACACCTAGCAAAAGGGTGTGTCAGCTTGGCCACTGTGGTAGCCTTCATACCTTTGAGGCAGGAGATTGTGGGTTTAAGCCCCCCTATCAGATATTGGAACTAAATTGTCTAAGCTAATGAAGGGGGAGTGTTGCATTGACGGAGGTGCCAACCTTCAGATAGAAAGTTAAACCGAGGTTCCATCTGCCCATTCAGATGGACTTGGGATGCCTTGGGACGTCAGCGCCTTAGGACGTTCCTCCTGTACATGAAAGGCGCTCTATAAATTTAATTTTGTTATTGTTCTTGGACGTTAAAAATCCTATAAGCTATAGGAAAAGAGAAGGGAGTTTCTCCCAGAATCCTGGCCAACAATCCCCCCAAATAAAATTGGTCATTCACTCTATGATTGTTTATGAGGATTTGCTATGTGCAAATTGGCTACTGTGTTTCACTCAGAGAATACACAATACACATTTACATGTTACAGCATATCTTGTGAAGCGCTTTGAGACATCTCACTAAATTGTGAAGCACTATTTCAAATATTAGGATTATATTCATTATACATTTTAAAGATGATTTACTCAAAGTTAGCATCATATTTATAGAAGGATGCGCTAAAAATTCTGTAAAATTCAGATGACTGGTCCTCACAGCATGATGTATCTATATGACTATATGTCAGAAAGCTTATTTTTTGTGGATAATTTTACATCCATTTCATATTGTTCATCAATGGCTATGGTAGAATTCCATCTGGGTCTAGATTTATTCTATTTATTACTATTTTAAGGTGTGCAGAATTTGGGAATCTGTTGAATTCACTGGTGATTTAATTTTTTTTTATGTTTCGTAAAAATACTTACAAGGAAATGGCTATAAAATTAAAACTGTATTTAAGTGCCAAATTCTGAACCTCCTGAAAAGGCTACAAATATTTAGTAAATGTAGACCCAAGTTCAATTTCTTCCTTCACATGATCTGATGCTTCAGAATAGTATGAAATTCCTTTTTATTCCCATTTATCTCAGTGAGATTTGAAAAAAAATAATACAGTACCTGCAGTGAATGTTACTGAAGCCTGTCAGAAACTCACACATACATGCCAAAGTACTGTAGTACAATCCAGAGCTAAATCTGTTTTATAGCATTGACAATATTTACACACTGCACAATTCAAAAGTTTGTCTAATTTAAAAAACCAAGCCAGGTTTACACCCAAAAGATGCAGGAGGAAGTGGGAGGTGGGCCTATAGAATACTTCAAAAGTTTTTTTTAAAAAAAGCTCTTTAATCTGAGTTTTGATGCTTTGGAGCAGAAGCTCTGTGGTCGAAAGGAATTGTAATAAGGATTATTTTATTGCAATTCTTAAGCAAATTCTTATCCCTTATGAACAACAACAACAAATTGCAACAACAAACAAATTAAGGAATCCTGTTAGGAAAATACCACCAATGAAGCTCTTGCTTAACCTGTTTGATTTGTAAAGGTGTTTGTCAATGTCGTTTTCGATTATCCATGCAACTTAAACTAGCAAAGTCTGAATGAGAAGTCCTCCCCTCTTCTGTGTGTGTGACCTATTCCTGTATTCTATCCCACTCGTCAAGCTTCAGCAAAACCAGGTATATGTGCACTGACAAAGAACTCTGATCTGATAATCCACTAAGTAAATAACTATGGTCTGCGACTCACACAATTGAAAGAGCCTCAACAGTTTGATGACTTGGGTCAGGTTTCCGGTTGTACAAAGCGACTTGAATGCATTTGACACATGATACATATAATGGTCACTGTTTGTATGTGTTGCGTATATAAAGTTGCTTTATGTCTTAATACTTCTACACTCTGCAGAGGAAAGTTCAGTCCGGGCTTCAGATCATCTATCTATTTTAACAATTGTTGGGGAAAACTTTGGGGTCTTCCTCAACACCGATTAAGATAAAGGTTGGTTCCCACAGTCTCTGATTCCCCTTGAAACACTTCTACCGATCAGCCTGTTGAAAAGAAAGTAAACTGACATTATTATGGTCGGTTACTGGTGTAAACTGGGTCCATGATTTCATTTCTAAACTAGGCATTTCAATTTAGGGTAAATAGTCTGCCAGGACTCACCACCAAGACTCACACATAAATGCCTTCTGATGGAAAGAATATTGGAGGAGGAAAATTTGAGTTGGACGGAAGTGTTTTTTTGGAATGAAGAGGTAGGCATGGGATTGTCAGCTGGTTAGTGAATACAAAACAGAGGACATTTATAGAATGTCTTGCACATTTGGAGGATGTCTCAAAGCGATTGACATGGTGGCAGGGCACCTGTGCTTGGGGTGGGAATCAGGGGTGGGTGGGGAGGGAGATGGAGAGAGAAAAGGCGACTGAAAGAGCAAATCATGGCGAGCAATGCTTCAGGTCTTCAGAACTTCAGGAATTTTACTATTTTGATTACTGCTATTAATATAGCATTGTAGACTGTCCAGAATTTGGCAAATTGTTAAATTCGGTTTTTAAATATATAGTTTCTCTATTTTTTTTAATAAAACAAAAAACATTCACTGAAAACCAAAGTCAAAATTAAGATTATTTAAAAAGTTGCCAAATTCTGGATGTTCTGAAATGCTACATAAATGGAGTGAATCTAGACCCTTGTGGAATTTCTCCCTGTATAAGCTCAAGCAACCAATGTCAAAGTTGTCAAACAGCACTGAATAATCCTTTCATATCAGGAGCATGCCTCAAATCGCTTCTGAGGATACATATAGTGTGAAGTGAATTGATTGTGTGTTTTCTGGATGAATGTAGCCAATTTGCACACAATAATGTCCCACAAACAACTATGTTGTTCAACAATTCTAATGGGGGACAGACATCTTTCCCATTTAATTTATCATCAAATGCCTGCACTTCCAACAATACAAAATGCCAGCGCCCACCCACCCACCCCCCGCCCCGCCCCCCACCCCTGTACCGCACTGGAGTGTCTTGCTGCACTATATGAGTTTCAAGTGATCATTGAAGATTTGAATCCACAATCTTCCCAGGCGAGGTGGGAATCCTACAAAGTATATCCTACCTTAACACCAGATTATTGGTATTTGCCTGACCAAATCAAAATCACCTCTATAATTCTTAGAGAATTACCAGTCCACCACGACCCAAAGTAATCAATGCAGTTTTAATCATCCTCCCATGTCACACGAACAAAACGTATGATGCGTTTGTTGCATTAGTCTTCTACTTTACATTATTGTAAATTTATGTGTCACATTCAGGCCTTGTATCATTTTATTTCTTAATTCTAAACTGGTTTGATTGTGCCATTGTATTTTGAAATGGTCTCTTGCTTATTTGAAAAACGATATTATCACCCGATGAAATTTATGTAATTGCAGTAATTGAAATACTTTTGACATTTCAGCATTTTACTTTCATGTATAATAATAATTCCGATTTGTAGATATTGTGTGTTAAAACAAAAACAATGTTGGGCAATGCAAGTTGTTACAAACAACAGAACTGATCACACAGTCTGATAAAAGAAAAATGGAAAATCAACAATGCATAGTTAGCAATAATTAAACTATTATTTCTTAACTGAGGCAGCATTTTATATCAGGGTGGAAAACACAGATTAGATTTTTTTTCAAAGAATAATTGTTCTTTATTTATTAGCTAGTTTTCCTGTATGGAATTACATTGCCACACAGTACGCTATCTTGGTAATTATTCTGTCAGCAATTTAATGTTGCATACCTTCCTTTAAGACTCACCAGAATTATAACATATCAGTCAGAGTTCTGAACAAGCTTACTAGAATGATTGTTCATCTCCATGGAGGCATTTAAGGAGACTGAGCTATTTAAATAGTGATTACAAAGAATTACAACACTGAAATAGGCCTTTGCCTATATTTATAGTTCACATGAACCTCTACCCATCCTAGTAATCTCTCTTATATCCTTCTATTCCCGTCTCCTTCATGTATGCATCCTCTTAAAGGCATTGACAATCATTGCTTCAATAGAAATCATAGCCAACATAGATTCAGTTTAGATATTGTCTGACCAACCTAATGGACCATTTTGAGGAGACAACACCTCAAGTTGACTGTTGGAAGCTATATGACATAGAAGTAGAATTCCAAAAGCCAGTGACAAAGTACCTCAAGAAAGACTCCTTCATAAACTAACGTCACTGGGCATCAAAGGCAAGTCATGGACATTATTATTATTATATTATGGTTTCAATATATAATAATAATACTTGTATTTGAAATAGCACCTTTGTCACAACTTGGAGAAGTCTCAAAGCACTTCACAGAATGTACTGTAGAGTACATTCTGTATATCTTGTGGGCGAACCACGGCAGCCAATTGCACATAGCAGTTTTCCACAAACAGTTGTGGATTGATTGACCAGATTATTTATTTTTTGAAGGGTTTATTACCCCCTGGGAAAGCAATCTACAAACAACTAACAATTGAGGTCCTACTTACTGCCTGGTAAACAGGCATGTAGAATAAGAAACTTGCCTAATGTTTTGCTCTGCCCGGGAATTGAACCCAAGTCCTCTCGCTTACGAGGCGAGGGCTTTAACTGCTAAGCTACAGAACTGCACAATATTGGAAACAGACATTTGTAGTTAGGGAAACCAAGGTCAAAATAGGGAGAGATAATCAGCTGGGTGTCTCGGGAGTCCATCCTGGGACCTCTCGTGTTTCTTGACCACATTAATGACTTGGATTTCCAGACCCAGTGTAATATAACCATATTTGCAGATGAGACCACATTGGGAAGAACTGAAATCAAGAAGGCAGCAAAGGTCTTGATGGGTATGCACATGGGCTGATAACTGGCAAATAAAGTTTAATACAGCTAATTGCAGGATTCTACATATGTACTCCATGGATAAGGTAGAACTTGCCAAGAGAGAGGCTGAAATGGATCTATGCCTTTTTGTTGCCTCATCACTCACTGTATCAAATCGGTTTAGGCAGCAATAAACAAAGCAAACAGAACACTAACAACAACAACAACAGCAACTACTTAAATTTATAAAGCGCCTTTCACGTCGGGAGGACGTCCCAATGCGCTGCACAGGAGGCGTGTGACCTGAGCTGGGAGGGGAGTGTTCGGGAAGGGGTAAAACACGTAGGGGAGGTCGAAAAGTTCGGGGGGGAACAAAAGGCATGGTCGAAGAGGAAAGTCTTCAAACCGGCCTTGAAAGAGGAAAGGGAAGAAACAACGCGGAAGGATTGTGGGATGGAATTCCACAGGGTGGGAGCGGAGAAACTGAAGGCCCGGCCTCCGATGGTGGGGCAGTTTGGGCGGGGGCTTGGAGCAGGCCAAGTCCTGCTGAACGGATGGTATGGGTGGGCTTATAGGGGGAAAGTAAATTGGTTAAGTAGGGCGGGGCAAGGCTGTGTAAGGCCTTGTAGGTGAGGACGAGGATCTTGAACTCGATCCTCTGGAGGATGGGGAGCCAGTGGAGACGGGCGAGGGTGGGGGTTATGTGGTCGCGGAGGCGGGTGCGGGATAGTACTAGCTATATTGCCAAGTCATTTGATTTCAGAACCCCCAAAGTAATACTCAAGCTAAATCATACTCTGGTCAGGCCAGACATAGCATATCTCAAGCAGCTCTGGTTGCTCCAAGTACAATGCAATGAGGATGACTCCCAATGTTAGAGGAATGAGCTATGACCAAAAATTAGACAAGCTAGAGCTCTTCAGACTCTTCCTCTTCAGAGGAATCTCATTTTTCAATCCCATGTAAACATTTCAATACCTTTATCCTCCATGGTCTTTCCACTCCCTACCTCTTTGATTATCGCAAACTCTATCAACCTGCCTGCTCCCTCCCTTCGATAAGCACTGGACTGCTTTATGTTCCCACCCTACCTGCCCCCACCATTGATGGTCTGGATTTCATCTTATCTGCCCAAACTCTTTGGAACTCCATCCCAGAATATTTACACTTCACCCCTTACCTCGCCTTCTTCAAGGTCCATCTCAAGACTTTCCATTTTGGTGTGCTTTCAGTCACATTTCCCTCTTCCTATCCCCTCAGCACCACCCCTCTTGGATCCCACCACCAGTTTGAGTGCAAACCTCAACTCTCTAGCATCTTGAGACATCCTTCCAACTTGAAAGGCACCACATAAATGTAAATGTGTTGTTGTTGAGGATAAACAACAACAATAACAGCAATAACAGTCAAGTGAGAATGGGGGTGATAGGATCATGGAGCTTGGTGCAGGAGAGGACACAGGCTGTAGAGTTCTAGTTGATCTGCAGCCTGTGGAGGGAAGAGTTGGGTAGGCCGACAAGCATGGCGTTAGCATAGTCAAGCCTGGACGTGATGAAGGCATAAATGAGAATGTCAGCGGCCTGAGGGGTGAGGTAATGGCAGAGTTGGCAATGTTGCTCCGGTTAGGGAAGGCAGAGCAGGTCATAATAATCCTTAATAATACTAATGCTTGCATTTGACAGAGGGCTTTTCACATCTTCTAGACTTCTCAAAGCGCTACACAGAATATACTGTAAAGTGAATTGACTATATTTGGCAGTGAAACTTGTGCATAGCAATGTCCCACAAACACTCGTGGATTGAAATGACCAATTTATTATTTGTTTTTTGGAGCGATTATTATCAGGCATGTGGAGTAAGGAATCTTGCCCAAGGTTTCGCCCTGCCTGGAATCAAACCCAGGTCTCTCGCTTAGTGTGATCAAGCCAAATCTGCCGATGGACCATTAGCTTAGATTTGGTTCAGATGTGTTCTGTGGCTCGCACTTGTGCCTTGAGAGATCAGAGATGGTTGGTGTACCAGGCGGGTTTACGAGAGTATGAAGTTTTTCGGGAGGTGAGGGGGCGAGGAAGTCAAGGATGGAGGAGACGGCGGTTGTGGAGAAAAGAGAGCGAAGAGGGTAGATCGGTCTGTGAGGGCCAGAGGGACAGCTGACTCCAGGACAGCAGAGTGGGAGAGGGAAGAGATTTTTTTCCTGGGGCGGTAGGTGATGATAAAAGGTTGAGTCGGGGTAAAGGGTGTGGAGGTGCTAAGTGGTGGTCCGAAATGGCATTATTAGTGATGGTGATGGTCTTAGACGGGTGAAACCCCGGGTGATCGCCAGGTCATTGGAGTGGCCATGCATGTGAGTGGCGGAGTGGATGTGGAGGGAGGGGCTGAGGGAGCAGAGGTGAAATGGAGGTTGAAGTCACCAAAGATGAGGAGGTGTTCAGAGCAGAGGGAAAGGGAAGATAGGATGGTGGACATGTGCGAGAGGAAGGTGCGGGAGGGCTTGGGGAGACGTTAGACAAGGGCCTGACCTTTCCAGGTTAGTGAGAGGAAAAACCAGTTGGGTTCCTGCTCTGTGTCCCTCTACATTGCCCTCTACTGGTAGTGTGTAAATCTGGCAGCCTGGCAAGGCTGTGTTCACTTCGACAGTCGAGTGGACTTCTGGCACTCACTACCAACACACAAATTAACAATGGCACTCATGCAAGGTCACAGAAGACAATCAGCACCAGTGGAACTGCACCACAGCAGGCAAACAGGTTTAAATTGCAATCCAAAGGATAGCAATTCTGACAAGGCAACAAACATAGACTATGAGTTCAAGTCCCGATGTGGGGTTCGAACCCACAACCTTCTGACTCAGAGACAAGAACTGAACCAGGCTGACACGCAAATAGGAAATTGTAGAGTAGCTATCATTCTTTCTGTGCTAACACAAGCAATATCCCCACCACCTCTCCAAACTACATGTCAGAACATCTACTGCCGTCATTATAACACCTTATTATGGTGGAAGCAAATCTCTGGCTACACAATGGCAACGTGTTGTTTGTACATAACAATATTCAATATATTTAAATAATTCTTTTATGCTGAGCTCAACCAAATCCAGATGCTAATCTAATCGTACGTGACAAGAAAAGCAAAAGGACCACCTTTACCTTTTGTAAATTCAGGTAGGTTGCTGTTTTGACATTGTTTTATCTGCATAATCTGCAAGTAATTTACGATAGGTTAGATAGTGCTGCTGATGGCTCTCTGTCAGTAATTCCCTCCCTCCCCCTGCATCCATGTTATGCTGGTAGCATGGTTTTCCCATCCCTTATTTGGTTCTGTGTTCTTCATTTTCAGCCCACATGCTGGACTATCTTACAGAAAATGGCTGTCCCACAGTTCGGGTTCCTTGAATATCTGTGAACATGTCAGAGGCTAATTTTTTTGTCGGTCTTTCTATCAGTGACCATGTAAGTTTGCTGAAGAAGAAGAATTTGCAGTTTAATAGCCTTATCAAACCAAAGCATCTTAAATAGCTTTTCAGAAATGTAGTTTTGAGCATATTAATGGTTTTGCAGGCAAGCATTGCGGCCCCTTTGGTCTCGACAAGTTTCCACTAACAGCCCAGTGTGAAGGATCAATATACCTGGAGGAATGTTGGTCAGAACACCAGGAGACACTTATTTCTCTTGTCCAAAACTGCTGTGGGATATCTTGTCTTGTCCACCTGAGCAGGCAGATGGGACCTTACTTGAACATATCCACTCAAGACTAGCACCTCGGACAAAGCAGTGCTCTTTCACTGATGCAATGGAGTGTCAGCCCCTAATGTGAGTTCAGATCCGAACATGAGTTACCGATCTTAACAACTACAATCCACAATCTTCTGACCCAGAGTTGAGAATTCTATCAAAGGATCTCAAATGCTACTTATGTAAATCCCTAATGTAATTACAGTTCTCAACAAGACGTTCTTCTATGTGAGAGGCGTTATATACATGCAGTGTATTGTCTTCTAATTTCAGGTGTGCTGAGTGGCCATGAGAGAGAGATCTGAAGAGAGAAATACAGAGAAAGATAAATTGTAACCATATCTACTGTGTGAATTTTACTCCAAAATTATAAAGGAAACAAATTTCTCCAATACTTCTCTCCCTTGTGTCTTCTCTTCTTTTTTCTTCAACTGGAGTTCAATTTCACAGGTATCAGATGTCCTCGGCTTCTTCACACGACTGGCCATTATTTACATTTAAGTGAGGTCAGCAGGGTGTCTAACACACCGAAAACCATCACCATGCTTAAGAGTATCCAAACCTAACAACTGAAGGTTCCAATATGCATGGAAATATCCTTTTGTCTCAAATGGAATGTAGTAACAATAATAATAATAATCCTTGCATTTTTGTCATAGTGCTTCTAGACGGCTCAAAGCACGTCACTTAATATAACATAAAGTGATAGTATAGTTGTGCGAAAAATGCAGCAGCCAATTGCGCACCACAGTGTCCCACAAACAGTTGTGGATTGAGCATAAGAACATAAGAATTAGGAGCAGGAGTAGGCCATTCGGCCCCTCGAGCCTGCCCCTCCATTCAATAAGATCATGGCTGATCTATTCTAACTCCACCTACCCGCCTTATCCCCATATTCCTTTATCCACAAGAAATCTATCAATCCCAGTCTTGAATATGTTCAAGGACTGAGCATCTGCAGCCCTATGGAGTAGAGAATTCCATAAATTCATTACTCTCTGAGTGAAGAAGTTTTTTCTCAATGCAGTGCGAAAGGGCTGACCCCTAATTTTAACACTGTGACCCCTGGTTATAGTTTCTACAACCAGAGGAAAAAAGTCTCTCACTATCTATTCTGTCATGCCCCTTAATAATCTTATAGGTTTCTATAAGATCATCTCTCATTCTTCTATATTCTAGAGAATATAGGCCTAGATTGCTCAACCTATCCTCATAACTCATTCCCCTCATCAACCTAGTGAATCTACGTTGTACCCTCTCCAAGGCAAATACATCCTTGCTTAAATAAGGAGACCAAAACTGCACACAATATTCTAGGTGCAGTCTCACCAGGGCCCTATGCAGTTGCAGCAAGAGCATGACTTTGACCTTAACCTATGTCTGCATATAAACGCCATTCAGCAATACTCACTGGATAGCATTTAACAGCAAGAACACTGGCTAACCCATTGAGGCCAATTATAGTGTCTCGAATTCCACAATGGGTGAGATCAAGGAACTACAAACCAGATTGAAACCGGGAATTGTCCAACTACCCTCTAGGCCTTCTGGAAAAGCTACAGAAAAAACACTTTGTTTTAACAAAATCGATCAAATAATTATCAAAATCTGACTAAGAACACCAACTGTACTCAGACAATCATTGCCTATAAACCCATAGTCACTCCATGTTACGGTCTATCCTATGAAGTATACTTGAGACATCCTCCTGGTGTGAAAGGTGCTATATTAAATGTAAGGATTATTATTAAAATATTTCTATTGACAAGTTTGGAAATTCAATTTTCTTTCAATTTTCTTTCATTGGCAGAATCAATCCCATGTATGGAGTATCTGTGCATCCTATTTTTACTTCCTGTATAGAGTAGCTTCCATTTATCTACATTGAACTTCATTGGCAGTTGTCAGTCCATGTGCATACCCCAACAAGCTCTCTTTGTGAAACTGTTTTGCCTCCACTGATTCTGCAGTTCCCCCTGACTTGATGTTGTTTCAAAACCTTACATCGAGTCTACGAATCCAGGACATTAACAAACATGACTAATATGAAACACCACCCATTTGTTAGAAAGAGCTCAGAATTTTTCCTCGTTGAAATTGTTCTTTGAGGTTTCTTTTTAAAAAGTAAACAATGAATACACTGGGATACCAGCAGATTATTGGCCATGACACCAGTAGAAACTCCCTTATTTTTCAGAACAGTATCTTTGGCAGAATCACACTGTTTTATGCCATGTTTGTGCAGGAGGCACATGTTACAAAAACTAGAAAAGTCCAGTTTTCCCCACATAAAATTTCCCCACAATCAAAATTTTGGCATAATTGCAAAATATTTTATGTATTTTGTTCTCCAAACATTTGGAATTAAGATGAAATATTACTCATTTCCGTGCATGTAGGCCAGAAATGAATGTGATATTGCACAGACTCTTGTGAAGCTCATGAGAGCAATCCAAATGCAACTAGCGCTGATCACACAAGGAAAAGGAAAATAACTGAAGCACAACGGCATGGAGGTAATATATAGACCCCTGGGAAAGGGGAAGGTTGTACGATTGGATGTTTCCTTAAAGGGAAAGGCATCTTGAATCTCGTGCATTGTGCTACCTTTCAACTATTGTCATGGGAAGGAGAATGAATGTCTCAAGGAGCTTTTTGTGGTTTATACTTTCATTCTCATTTTGAATAATATTTCTGTTAAAGTTACAAACATGGTACTCTCTAGGCCTCAGTGGCTGTACTGGAGAGAGCAACATGCATGAAATCCAATCTTAGAAGATTGGTCGCCTGCATGTCTAACAATTGTAAAAGGCCATCACTGTGCTTACGAGTATTCAAAACATGCATGCAACTTAGGCATGGACATTTTCTTGTATATGCTTGATTGCCAACTACAGCACATTTTATGTAAAAAAAACTGAACAGACACATATCAGGACACCAGACTATCAGATTTCAATTTGTTTTGTTGTATGTCATATAGTGAGTCCATTAATAGTGCGGCTATACCTTCAATCACATTTGTCACAATAATTTTCATTACATTCATTTTAATGCGATCTAACATGTAGGAGTTGTAAAGAATTGGGAAATGTTGGAAAACTTTCCAGTAACATAATGTGAACTTTACTCCGTCCTTTTGGGCATAGATCTTCCAGACTGACAAGATTCTCACTATGCTGCTTCAAAGGATCATTCATTGAATGAGCTTTAAACGCTCACAACCGAGTAACCATCAGATATAGGGATACAGCACAAAATCATGCAAAATAAGGCTTCAACATGGATTAAATGGCTGGGAAAGGAAGCCATCTTGTTTGAGCTACATTTCAGGTAGAGGCTCATTTTGTTGGGACAGAGAAGAGGGAGTTTTATTTGCTATCAAATATTGCTATTTCTGTCCTTTCTACCAAGAGTGATGCATCAATAATAATAATCATTATTACATTCAATATGGGATTTTTCATGTCAGGAGAATTAAAAATCTCAAAGCACTTAACAGCATATACTGTAAAATATAGTGACTGTGCATTTGAAGACAAACGTGACAGCCAAAATGCACACAGGCAATGTCCTACAAAGAGCCAAGAAGTGAATACACCAGAATAATGTCCTGTTTTTTAATAGTTTGATGGCATCCTAATATCCACCTGAACAGACAGATGGGGCAAATAGAAAAATAAAAATAAAATGATCGAATTTGTTCAAAACTCTAAGACCTAGAAAACACATTACATCCTGTTTTGATTCCTGCAAATGTTTACTAATTATTTTGTTTAAATGGTATTGCATCACTCCAAAAACAAAATGGAATGGAAATATTAATAGTGCATGAGGTATAAATTAAAGGCATATTTAGTTATAAGCATTTGTACTTCAGAGCATTTAAAGTTGCACTGATGCACTATATTTAAATTAGATTAACTCTTTACTTGCTTATTATTTGCAAATCTACAGTATATTCATGGATTTTAATATAAATTGTAGTGATTATATTTCTGGCCAAATGAGGCAGTGAATTTGTTAACAGTAATGTCTCAACCAGATAGTTACTAAAAAGGTGTATTGCTGGACAAATATTGTAATTGACATCCTCACCTGTCCATTTAGAAGTAAGATCAATAAGACTTGTTTAAAAAAAAGGATCTTAACGTTTCTGTGTAACAATGAAGCGGAGGTTATATTCAAGTCTCTTTTTATTCAATTGCCAGCACTTTCAGTCTACTTACAAATGTCATTTTCCTCTCTCAGTATCAGCAGCTGAACAAACCTGAAATGCAGTGATCTACGAACCTCACTAATGTCACCGTAATTAACAGAGGAACTTTAATTTACAAAACATTTCTGGTTCATGTCAAAAAAACAAGAGCAGGAAAGAGCCAACATAAAAATGTACATATTTTGGAACAGAAGTTGAAACGGCCGAGTGCTTTTTGAATGAAACAGGGTGACTTGCCATCAGCATCCCCTTCTCAAAGGAAAGCAGATCCAAAGAAGTGTAATGAACTTCAGCAATTCATTGAGTTGCATTTGCATCATATGTACACTTCTGTTGATATTCATACTTCCTGTAGCTGACAACAATGTTCACTGCAATCGACAAAGTCTATGGGAATACAGTACTTCAGCCTTTCTTTTTTTAACGTGGTTGTTTAAAATCAGAGTAGAAACTTCTTGTAGTTTATGTGTATGTGTACAAGACATTTCACCGGGAAAACACAAGATCAGGGGACATATTAGGAAGAAGAAGGCCCTTTGGCCCATTTGATTCCATCTTTCCAACATAAGAAGTCTACCTTCTTCCCACAACCCCATCAAAAATTGTTCGTTAAATAAATCCATCATGTAAATGGCTGGATACGCTGGGAGGTATTGGTTTTTGGTTTTCCTGCTCTCCTTCTCCCTACCCCGGACCCTCCCCTTACCCTCTTTCACCCCTTTCTCCCCTAACCCCACTTCCACGGCTGTTTGTGGGACACTGCTGTGTGCAATTTGGCTGCCGCGTATCGCCCACAAATATACAATAAATTCTCCTACTCTCCTTCATCCTGCCCCAACCCCCCACACCCCGTTCTTGTCCCTACCTGACTGTACAGCACCTTGGGACGTCCTCTCGATGTGAAAGGCGCAATATAAATGTAAGGATTGATTGATTGACCGATTGACCGATTGACCGATTGATTGATTGATTGATTGATTGATTGATTGATTGGAGGTGACGTCCGCTGACATTTTTGTCAAATACTGTACATGGATAAGAACACAAACAATAGTGCGTATGATATGGTTAGAGTCATATTTGAAAGTGATTCAATCTGAACAAAACACACATTTATACAGTCGAACAACAGTTCTGTTTCATTAAAGTAGACCATGCATTATAACAGGTTGCTTTATGCAGCACCCACTCATTAGTATTTCAGGGGGCTCTCTGCATCACCATAGATGTCGCTGAGCCCTTTTGCATTAATGCACCTGGAGCCATCTGATCAGCAGTGACTGCTCTGAAGTATTTTCAATTATGAGGACACCACTGATATCTAGGGATGTGCTGTGTCTGCACACCATGCACAGAACACAAAACAAACAGTATGCCAGATGTCTCAAAGCGCTTAACATAGCTGGCTGGGCATATGACATAGGGGTGGGAGCTGATGGGTAAGGGAAAGGTGACTGAAAGTAAAATACTCTAACTAACAATAATTGTTGGATATATAACAATAATCATTGTATTTGATACAGTGCTTTTCACGTCTTCTGGAAGGCGAGTGCTCTAACCACTGAGCTACAGGACTCCACAAGAAGCTTGTGCACAAGGATGTATCACAATAAGGAATTTTCATTTGGAATCGTAATACTAGATTAATCAGGTGTGGGACAAAGGAGGTAATGAATATCCAGTACATTATCAATAGGTCTCAAATAACTACACAGACATTTTGCTGTAAAATGTTGTGATTGTGCATTTGTAAGTAAACATGGCAGCTGATTTGCAGATAGGAATGTCCCATAACTTTATATTATGAAATATATTGTGGAGCTCTGTAGCTCAATGGTTAGAGCATTTACCTTACAAGCGTGAGACATGTGTTCGAATCCAGGCAGGGCAATACCTTGGGCAAGTTTCCTTACTCCACACGCATAATAATAATCCATCAAAAAATAACTATAATAAATTGGTCATTTCAATCCATGTCGGTTTGTGGGACACTGCTGTGTGCAATTGGCTGCCGCGTTTCACCCACAAAACAAATATACAGTCAATTCACTCTACAGTATATTCTATGAAGCGCTTTGAGACATCTAGAAGACGTGAAAAGCACGATATCAAATACAAGGATTATTATTATTTTGTAAACATCCACAAGTAAATAACCACTTTTATTTGGGGATTGTCGGCCAGGAAATAGGGAGACATTCCCAACAACAACAACAAGAACAAAACTTACATTTATATAGCGCCTTTCACGTCGAGAGGACGTCCCAAGGTGGGAAGGATCGGGGCAGGATGAAGAATAGTAGGAAAAGTAACTGTATATTAGTGGGCAAAACGTGGCAGCCAAATTGCGCACAGCAGTGTCCCACAATCTGTCATGGAAGTGGGACTAGGGGCAAAAGGGGGTAAAGAAGCAAAAGGGGAGGGGTCGAGGCAGGGGGAAGAAAGGCAGGAAAGTCGACTGTATACTTATGGGCGAAACGCGGCAGCCAAATTGCGCACAGCAGTGTCCCCACAAACAATCGCGAAAATGGGGCCAGGGGAGAAAGGGGGAAAAGAGGGTAAGGGGGGAGAGGGAGGGAAAGGTGGGATGGGTTAGGGTTAGGGAGGAAGAGGGGGGAGAAAGGGGGGTAAGGAAGAGAGGGAGGGAAAGATCGGTGGGGGCAAGATCAGGAAGAGGGAAGAGGGAGGGAAGGGGAAAAGGGAGGAAAGAAAGTGGGGAAAGGGAGTGAGGGAAGAAGAAGATGGGGGCAGGGGTGGGGGGAATCAAACAACAATAATAAACAACAAAAGCAATAATATTAACAACAAAAACAACAAAAACAGCAACAAACAACAACAAACAATTCCCTTCCTTTTTTTGAATCACAGCACTTTTAAAGTCCATCTAATAGTTTAACAACTCATCCAAACAATGGCATCTCTGACAGTGCAGTATTCTCCCAGAAGTATTAGCTCAAAGTCCCAACTCGGGAACTTGAAGCCATAACCTGCTGAATTAGGGGAGGGATTCCATCCAACTGTGCCAGGCTGACATCTTTCATATAAGTATAGATAAGTATACTGTACAATGAACCAAGCTTTAGTTCTTGACATATTTTCATATTTGAAATGTGTTTTAACACAAAAAAGGTACGGAAGTTTTCATATGCTTGATGAAGAGAGCTTGATTACAGTAATATAGCTCCTGAGTCTACGGTCAAGTTTGTGAATGGAATCAAAGGGGTAAAAAAAAAGTGTTATCACAAATCACACAAAATCTGGTCGGAGACATTTCACAAACAGCAAAACATACAACATATTGTGTTAGTTCTATGCGAAGCGAAAAAGAAAGCACCTTGAAATAAAACAGGCTTCAAAAGCTAAAGTATTTTTTACTAAGGGACATAGTACATTATTTCATATTGTGGTTTTAGCTAACTGGTCTCTGTTCCAATGCAACAAAGAGCATTAGTATTGCCTATTCCTCTTGATCACTGCTTTTTTTTTACAATCATTTAGACTGAAGTCTTTATGGTATGCAAACAATAGTTATCAGTGTTTCGATCATGCAAAATTAACCAAAAACATTTGCATTGCATAGCTAACAGTCATAACATGAAAGAACAGACAGTATTCATTACATATCTGTTAAATCTATCGCAAAAAAGTAAACTTCTCTGTAAAAACTTCTGCTCTGTGGAATGGGGTTATTTTTTGTACTATGGGGTTGCTTCAGTTTGTCTTCCATTATCCTCAGTTACATAGAAAAAGAAGACACTCTACACATCATCACTGCATACAAGAGAATTAAGGAATGACACTGCACTACCCAACAATTTTAGAGTTTGGCCCTTAAAGGAATATTAAGTATAAGAGTTTAGAGGACCAGAGCAGGAAAGTCTTGCTGCAACTGTATAGGACCTTGGTGAGACTGCACCTAGAGTATTGTGTGCAGTTTTCATAGAATCATAAAATCATAGAATGTTACGGCACAAAAGGAGGCCATTCGGCCCATCTAGTCTGTGCCGGCTCTTTGAAAAGAGCGATTCAATCCCACTGCCCTGCCCGCTCCCCATAGCCTAATAGACCCGTTCTCCCTAAATAAAGATCTAATTCCCTTTTAAAAGTTGTTATCGAATCAGCCTCCACCACCTTTTCAGGCATGCATTCCAGATTCGAACAACTCGCTGAGTGAAAAAATTTCTCCTCAGCTCCCCTCTACTTCGCCTTGAAACTATTTTAAATCTGTGACCACGAGTCACAGATTCACCCACGAGTGGAAATAGTTTTTCTCTATTTGCCCTGTCGAAACCCCTCATGATCTTATAAACCTCTATTAGGTCTCCCCTCAATCTTCTCTGCTCCAGAGAGAATAACCCTAGCCTATCTAGCCTCTCCTCATAGCTGAAGTCCCTCAATCCTGGCACCATCCTAGTAAATCTTCGTTGTACCCTTTCCAATGCCTTCACATCCTTTCTGTAGTGTGGTGACCAGAATTGAACACAGTATTCCAGCTGAGGCCTCACCAAAGTCCTATAGAGGTTAGTCAGCACTTCCTGACTTTTGTACTCTATACCCCTATTTATAAAGCCTAGTATCCCATATGCCTTCTTAACAGCCTTGTCTACCTGTCCTGCCACCTTCAACGAGTCACTAACACAAATCCCCAGGTCTCTCTGTTCCTTTACACCATTTAAAATTGTACTATCTAGCCTATATTGCCTCCCTTCATTTCTTCTCCCAAAATGCATCACCTCACACTTCTCTGCATTAAACTTCATCTGCCATGTGTCTGCCCACTTTACCAATTTGTCTATATCCTCTTGCAGATGGCTACTATCCTCCTCACTGTTTACTATTCTCCCTAACTTAGTGTCATCTGCAAATGGTCTCCTTATTTAATAAAGGACACACTTGCCTTAGAGTTGGTGCAGTGTAGATTCACTAGGTTAGTTCCTGGGATGAGGGGACTGACGTATGAGGATAGGTTGAATAAACTAGGGCTGTATTCTCTAGAGCACAGAAGAATTAGGGGGGATCTTATTGAAACATATAAGATTCTTAAAGGGCTGGATAAAGTAGACAGTGAGGGGCTGTTTCCCCTGGTAGGAGAATCTATAACCAGGGGTTATAATCTTAAAATTAAGGGTCAGCCTTTTAGAACAGAGTTGAGGAAACATTTCTTCACATTTCTTCAGGGTAGTGAATTTATGGAATTCACTACCCCCAGAAGGCTGTAGATGCTCAGTCCATGAACATTTTCAAGGCTGAGACTGATAGATTTTTAAAAAAAAGAAATAGAGGGATTAGGGGATATGGGGATAGGGCAGGTAATTAGAGTTAGGTCAGAAGATCAGCCATGATCTTATCAAATGGCGGGACAGGCTGGAGGGGCCGAATGGCCTACTCCTGCTCCTAATTCTTATGTTCTTATTTAAAGAGATTATATATATGGGTGAATACAATTAAATAATAAAATTATAATCCTTTCATTTGATGTAGCATCTACAACAATGGAATGTCTCAAACCACATCACATGTAATAATAATAATCATCATCATCATCATCATCCTTGCATTTGATAAAGCGCTTTTCATGTCTTCTAGTCGTCACAAAGCACAAAGCTTCAAAGAATATGCCTGTACTGTAAAGTGAATTGACTGTATATTTGTGGGCGAAACGCGGCAGCCAATTACGCACAGCGGTGTCCCAAAAACAGTCGTTGATTGAAACGACCAATTCTTTTTGATGGATTATTATCAGACATGTAGAGAAAGGAAACTTGCCAAGGATTTTGCCCTGACCTGTCTGGATTCGAACACAGTTCTCACGCTTGTAAGTCGAGTGCTCTAACCACTGAGCTACAGGACTCCACAGTAATTCCTGTGAAGTGACTAACCATTTGCAGCCAAATGCAGCACTGAATTCTGCAACTTTCCATAAATAGCCGCAACATAAATAGCCAATTTATCTGGGGGATTGTTGGTTCCTATTCTTGCCAACCTGTGCAAGATAGTACAGTAAAAGCTTGTTTATCCGGCACCCAACCAACCGGAACGTTCAACCCCCAACCGGTATCTCCCAATATAATTCACCATTCCGGCAAACGAATCTCATAGCCATCCGGGACACTCGCTAGTATGCTCACCTTGCACATGCGTACAATGCGTGCGCATGTGCACTTATTAAACTTAACGAACGCCGGAATTTTTATTTTACCGATCATTTTACCGAGAGTGCTGGAATGCTTTATGAGTAAGTATCCATACAATATTCTGTTATTATTTAGTCTATTATTAATATGGTATGTTTTAAAGTAAGTTAATTTTTTGTGTAGGATTTTCGGCAACTTGCCACTCGAATTTCTGGCACATTTAATTAATCGCACAGGTCAGGTCCTGAGGTTGCTGGATAAACAAGCTTTAACTGTATATGGTTAGACTGTACATCAGTTGGCGTACTCCCATTTCTGAGTTAGAAGGCTGTGGGTTCAAATCCCAAATTTCGATTTTGAACTCCCAGTCTTGCTGAGGTGTACTGTATTATTGTAGGTGCCACCCTTCATTCAAATCAAGATCAATCTGTATGTTCAGGTGGATATTAAAAATCCTGTAGAACTATTCAAAAAAAGTACCGAGTTTCTCCCAGTGTCTAGGCCAATACAATCGATCTTTTACCTCATGGCTGTTTGTGGGACATTGCTGTGCACAAAACAGGCCCTCTCAAAGGTTCAGAGAGGCCCAGGCCACTTCCAACTTTTGAGGCCCCTGGCCGTAAAAAATAAAATGACAGTTAAGTTCCAAATCATGGCCTCACCATACTTAATAAGTACAATATTAGGAAATTATAATAAAAAATTAGTTTTTTTAAACAAACCTAATAAAAACCTGCAGGCCCGTATGCAGGGAGGGTGCGACGGGTGCGTACGCACCCCCCCAAATTATAAAAGGTCCACATTTTCCGGGGTAGAGAATTGTATTTTTTATCAAATTTAAATACCAAGTAAAGTAAATTTATTGAGCATTTGTGTAACAATCAGTTCTTCAAAACTATGTATAAATTATAAACACACATCTTTGAATGTTTTAGTATTAATATAAAATTATCGAGTCGCACACCAGAATCGGCGTCTACCCAAAACATACCGCGTCGATAGACGAGTCCATGATGTGGCGAGTCTGTGACTCGTGACTGGATAAACATAGGCGCGCGCCAAGACTCAAATCCATCCTCGTTTGGAAATCATCCCTATACAGCCACAAGGGTAGCACCACTTCTGGAAGTTAAAATCATCTTTTCATCTGATCACCGTAAGTAAAAATTGCTCAAGTTTTGAGAGGTGTGACTGTAATGCTAGCAAACAATGACAAAATATTTACAAGCTTCTGAGAAATTAAAGCTTTTGAGAACCCAACAAAAAAGTTATATGTGTCTGGACGGGAATGCCTATCTTTAAAAGAAATACTCATGGACGTAGGCCTATGCTTTAGCGCCTATTCTACGTGGTGTATCAATCGGAAATCATCCCGTATACAGTCACTACATAAAAAGGTAGCGCCACTTTGTGGAAGATGAAATCGTATTTTAATCTGATAAATGTAAGTAAAAATGACTTAAGTTTTGATAGACGTGTTTCTGAAATATCATGTTTCTTGTTTTGTCTTGATTATCACATTTGATTTATATTATTAAAAATGTATTCCTGTAATTAAAAATTGCTTTTAGAGACGTCCACTGGCATGCAAAAAAAATATGACCGCAAAGATAAACAGTGCTACTTTATTTCACGTTCAGTTTTGTACCCAGAGTGAAAAAACATCAATGTCGCACGAATTTGGCATAAAAATAGTTTCACCATCATCTGATCGAGCGAACTCGGGCATTGACAACCACACTTCTCCATTGATTCCTTCTCTCCATGCAGCCTGACAACTCCCGCCTGCCAATACCCGAATCGCGCTCCAGAGTATCGATGTAGGTTAGGGTCGGTCTACCTCGTGTTCTGTGACCGTGCAATGGTTCCCATAGGATAGTAGCACTATGGACAGTTTCCTCCCGGCTTCTCCAGCTATGTCCGCTAAACCTAAGACGCCTCTGCAGTAATGTCTGTGATACCAGTGTGGTAGTGTACCATATAGCTCACTATTTGTCAGATGCTGTCGCCAGTATACGTTCAGGGCGTCTCTTAGAAGCCTGGTATATACCTCATGAGTCACCTAATCTCCTGGTCAATTTCCCGTCACGGTTCCTTCACCATTGTCAGCGCCAGTTCAAGATGAGATACTTGCGAGATTATAAATGGATGGTCTACAGTCCTTCATTAGATGCTGCCTTTTGCATTCACTGTGCACTGATGGTCCAAACAAGTGAGAGGAAACGGATGGGGGCATTTGTTAATACACCCTTTACCATGTTTTACAAACTAAACGAGAAGGCGAAGGAACATGAATGAAATGGTTATCACGTAAATTATATGATTAGATCGGCATCAATGCGCGACTCTGTTGCGAACCCACAACATAAGATAGACATTCGTTTGGTCGATGAAAAGAAGAAAAACATTGAAAGAAATCAACATATCATAAGAACAGTTGCCGAAGCTGTATTATTCTGTGGACGTCAGTGCATTGCACTTACAGGAGATAATGAAAGAGTCGTGGAAAGTAACACAGTTACGAGTGACGGCACACATTACAAGGGTAATCCGGGAAACTTTCTGGCAGCCCTACAGATGATTGCGAAGCATGACGAGGTTCTTCGACATCATCTTGCTAGTATTGGGCTCGCAAATAGGAATTCTAAATATACCTCACCTAGAATACAGAACGATATCATCACAATCATCGGCCATGATATAATCCGCAGTGATTATTACATTATTGTTCATTACAGTCCGAAAGAAATTGAGTCTTAGGATAACAATGCAGAACAACTTATTAATTACTGTCAATCTGTAGTTTATGATCATTTTCTCTTATACGCATACATTTATCAAGCACTCGTCATTGTACTGTTTTAATTTGATTGTAATTTACTTTATCGTTCACATTCCGTACATCATCGAGTCAACAATCGTGTTTGCTTTTATCGGCGAACACATTCGACCTTCCCAAAAAATTTAGACACGGACTACCGGGGAAAATAAAAACACTGAATAAATAATGATGCTCTTAAACACCAAGGGCATGAAACATTTACCGCTCATATTGGATCTTCTGAACCGATTAAATAAGACCTCAAATTGTGTAAAACGTCAGAGCCTCGAGGGGGCTTCGGGGGCAGCCCGCAAGCCCCTGGCCATTGTTGGTCCCATCACTAGCAATTCGCACCCCCCCATTAAAAATCCTGCGTATGGCCCTGACCTGTAAAAAACCTGTAAAAATGTTGAATCCTGTTTATAAACATAAAAACATAAAGTCGCAAAACTTAACAGATGGCAAAAAAATTAACAAGTGTCTAAATTTGAGGCCCCTTTGGAGATTGAGGCCCAGGCCAAATGGCCCTCCTTGGCCTCCCCCATGATTGGCCCTGTGCGCAAATTATCAGTTGCATTCACAAGTTTACAAACTCTACAAAATGTTACAATGCATAATTTATAGTGAATCCTGTGAAGAGCTTTGAGACATACTCCTGGCATGAAAGAACTATAACAATTCCAAGGATTATTATTATAATTTTATAATTTGCAAATTGCTGACTAATTATGATTTGCACATCATGAAGCCCTAAGGTGTTGCAAATCTCTTGTTGGCTCAATGAGTGCAGGGTGGGGGGAAG
This sequence comes from Hydrolagus colliei, assembly GCA_035084275.1. NCBI lineage: Eukaryota > Metazoa > Chordata > Chondrichthyes > Chimaeriformes > Chimaeridae > Hydrolagus > Hydrolagus colliei. The sequence continues at coordinate 103,836,810 of CM068744.1, read as the reverse complement.
GTTGAGGAGCACAATAATTTATAATAATGGGTAATTGAACATGAGTCAGGAACAGCTATGTACAGAGAGAGGACTTGGTCATTATTTTCATCTGGACAGAATATGAATCCCAAATCCTTTGAGGAAAAATAATATGATAGCACGAATGTCCAATTTAACTTCTCTGAGCTCTGAGGCACTTTTTTCATTATTATGATAAATAATAATCCTTCCTTTGATATAACACTTTAATAATAAAGATAATGATTCCCTCAAGAACACAAATAATAAATTGGTCATTTCAATCCACAACTTTTTGTGGGACACTGGTGTGCGCATTTGCCTGCCAGGTTTTGCCCACAAAAAAAATAGTCAGTTTACTTTACAACTTATTCTGTGAAGCACTTTGAGATATCAAAAAGATGTGAAAAGCACTCTATCAAATGCAACGATTATTATTATCACTATTAACACTTTGTCACATTGTTGTAACATATTATGGAGATTTTACTGAGAATAATAATAATAATAATCCTTGCATTTGATGTAGTGCTTTTCACGTCTTCTAGACTTCTCAAAGAGATTCACAGGATACACTGTAAAGTGAATTGACTGAATATATGTGGGCGAAACGCAGCAGTAAATTGGGCACAGCGGTTTACAAATAGAGAAGTGTACTGTAGTTCCAAGTTCCAAGATGGGTTTGGGTTCCTGAGATCCTTTCTGCCTGTTTAGGCATATATTAAAGATTCTATAGCACAATGGGATCTTTCTCCATTACTCCCTTACTCCTAGCCAACCAAATAATATCCTCAGATAAAATTGGCCATTCATTTAATGGCAATGTGTTGGGCATTGAAATGCACAAATTGGCTGCTCCACTTGCCTATAAATACAAAGACCCCTCATTTCATTTTTAAAAATTGTGAAGTGCTTCGATGCATTTGGATGTTATGGATATATTTAGCTTGTGGTAAATTCATATCAGAATTGTGATTTGCAGTGTGATAATATCCTTTGTATATAAGGATATACATAAGAACAGATTTATATTTAAATTAATTATTTTCTTCATGCCTCTAATTACTATTCTGCTTTAAACTGTGGCAGCAAATAACCAGCTGAGTTGTAAGTTTGTTTATACAATCAATTTATATGACCAAAGTCTGTTTTTTAATTGTACACATTTGGTGGTTAAAGGAACCTGAAGGCAACAATAAATGAAAGTTAAGCAGTGTGCATTGATTACCTAAGCAACAGCATTATGGTAGAAATATGCCGTTGTTTTCATTATTTTCTTAATAACCGATTCAAAGTTGACTATCTCTAAAAAGAAATCTAAATTTATTACAGTAATGGGTTTTACTCTTCCAGATGATGTCAAATTTAGCCTAAGTAATTCCAATGGCAAATATAATTCTTCTGTGTACTTTTTATGAGCTGGCTTTAAAAGCTCCCCATATCTTCTGGCATGCAAACAATCTTCCCACTTAGCTGTTAGTTTATTTAATTGTGATTTGAGCAATTCATTTGATTGACTTCCATGCCTTCCTTCCCATTTACTGGAAGTAAATGATGCTCTGCTAAACATATTGTGTGTCAAAGAACTACTGAGTAAAAGTATAAAGGCTGTTAAATTATTTTGCATGTTGTGACATTTTTCTGCAGCTTAGAGGGCTAAGAGTACATTGGAACTCATGTCTTGCTCCTTCCTTCCCCAAAATCACTCGCTTATTAGGTTTAAGATATATTTTCACAAGGAGCATTCCTTCCCATTTACTCGAAGAAAATGCTGCTCTTCTAACCACACTGTGAGGCAAAATGAATTACTGAGTAAAACCTTTAGGAAGTGATGCAGGGGAAATTCTGGCAGCAAGGGAGAACATGGATCAAGTCTGGAAATGTTTTATGAGGAATAAGGCTTTTATTGAAAAACAAAACAACTCATGGTTTATATAGAAAGTGGGTGGAGAGTCTAATTCACAGCCATTTTATGATCCTTCCCTTGCTACATAGGAATGAGATGGAAGTAAAGAGCATACGAGGGAACAATCAGTACTGGGGAGTGAAAATAATATAAAAATTTATTCCCTAATTTGAAACTTATACAGACGGTGAAAGTGGAGTCCAATTGCTAGCTGAAGTCCCAAGATGAGATTTGCCTTGAAATAATTCTCTGCCATGCTACCAGACATCCATTTCATATACTGTATTAGCCTTCCAATTAAATGCATGAAAAGGTCCAATGTGCACAAATTGCACTGCTTCTCAGTACAATAAATAAAAGATAACAACAACAATAAAATTACATTCATATGCGCCAAGGCGCTGAGTCAGGGGTCTGGACCTGAGCATGGGGGAGAGGCAGGGTAGGAGGGAGGTGAGAGAGGTAGGAGGGAAGCTGAAGGCACGATTGAAAAGGAAGGTCTTGAGACCGGACTTGAAGGAGGCGAGGGAGGAAGTGAGGTGAAGGGACTGTGGGATGGAGTTCCAGAGTGTAGGGGCAGAGAGGCTGAAAGCCTGGTCACCGATGGTTGGGTGGGTTGGGCGGGAGACATGGAGCAGACCAGAGCCTGCTGAACGGAGGGAGCAGGCAGGTTGGAAGGGAGTCAATAAGTCGAAGAGATAGGAAGGGACAAGGCCATGGATGGCCTTGAAAGTGACGACGAGGATCTTGAATTTGATCCTCTGGGGGATAGGGAGCCAATGGAGCTGGCTGAGGGTGGGAGTGATAGGGTCGCGGACCCTGGTACGGGAGAGCACATGCTGCAGTTTTGGATGATCTGCAGCTTGTGAAGGGAAGAGCTGGGAAGGCTGAAGTGGAGGGAATTTCCATAGTCAAATCTTGATGTGACGAATGCATGAGTGAGGTTTTTGAGGATTGAGGCAGTGATGGAGTCTGGCAATGTTACAGAGATGGTGGAAGGCAGTGTTGGTCATGGGGCGGATGTGGGGGACAAAGGATAGTTGAGGGTCAAACAAGAACCCAGGTTCCTGACTAGCTTCATGAGATGGAATGTGCAGCCATGGATGCTGATGCTGCCAGCGCCTGAGTTGCAGAGGAGTTGAAGCAAGCCAATCAGGAGGGATTCAGTCTTGCTGATGTTCAACTGGAGAAAGTTGTCCATTGTACAGTGCTCGATATCAGACAGGCAGGCAGTCAGGATGCCGGTAGTCCTGGAGCTGAGGGGTGGAAGTGGAGAGATAAGAGTTGGGTGTCATCCGCATACATGTGAAAAGTTACCCTGTGTCTGCGGATGATGTCACCAAGGGGGAGCATGTAGAGAGTGAAGAGGAGGGAACCGAGGACAGAGCCATGAGGAACGCTGCACAAGACAATGCAGGGGCTGGAAGAAAAGCCATTGTCAGACACAAAGTGGACACCTTATGCAATAATATCAAGCCCACCACTGTGCAGTGATTCAAGATGCAACTCTGTATGAAGGGCTCTACATAAACGCAAGTAGTTGTTGCTTACTTTCATTTCCTGAGCACACTGCTCCCAGCCTTCAGTTTTCCTTGTAACCCTCTTCTCCTTGTCATCGAGCTGTTTGTCTGTGAAAAAGCTTCAGGAAACTGATTTTACACAATCAGTTTCCTGGAGTAGACCAGGAATCTAGATGTAACTCTAATTCTGTAGCAGTTTTAACTCAGTGAACTGGTATCTCGCATTGATTGTGTTCTGATCCACTGCATCTGTTCTGCCCATCAATTTCCTTTTCTCCTGAAGATACTCATTTCTCTTTCAATGGGGATAAAGTTCCGAAGGCACTAGCTATCATCTGGTACATTTATCCATGATTCTTGACGATGGGCGAAACTGGTAGCCAATTGCCCACAGCATTGTCCCTCGAACAGTCGTGGATTGAGTGACACATTTTATTTATTGTGTGATGTATTATTATCCCCGGAAAATGATCTGCCAATTGATTAACAACTGGGTTCCTATTTTATTGCTAGGTAAATAGAGGAGTACGGAGTAAGGAAACTTGCCTAAGGTTTTCCCCTCTCAGAAATCGATGCCAAGTTCTCTGGCTTGTGAGGCAAGCACTCTAACCACTCAGCAATGATCATAATTGAGCCCAATCTGATGCTCGTCAAAGGTGGGGTTTCGATTCTTGATTCCATATAATTGCTGCTGCAGAGACAGCTGGTACAGGTAGAGCAGGTGACGATCTTGATTTAATGTCCTATTTGCACCTCGGACAATGCAAGGCTATCACTGTACTAATCTGAAGTATCAGCCAAGGCAATGAGTTCAATGACAAACGCAACAAAATTACATTTGTAGAGAGCCTTTCTCATTGGGTGGTTGTGGGATGGAGTTCCAAGGTCAAGTCCTAATATGAGGGTTGAGGGTTGAACCTACAATTTTCTATCCCACAAAGCAATCTAATATGTGAAAAACGTTGAAACGCATAGAAAACTTTTACCTTAAATAAGACTTCCGAAAAGCTATGTCTTTGGCATGTGTGCTTCATCAATATTATGGATTTGATATAGTGCCTATCATGATTACATCTCTCAACAGATAATTGCTGATAAGTGTTATGATTGTGCATTAGCAGAGAAATGTGTCAATTTGCACAAAGAATAGTCCCATAAGCAACCATGAAGTGAATGACCTCACTAGAATTTAGCTGAACAATTTGGGCCGGAACATGGGAGAAACTCCTTTCTCTTTTCAAGTAGAAATTGCTGAAACTTTCCGTGAGTTGTGCTTTTTACCGGTTAAAAGGTCAGAGGCAATGGATACTTTCTACCCAAATAAACAACAGCGAATGTTCCAGACAATTACAACAGGAAATCAATTGCTTCCATGACCTCATCATCAAATTCACAGGCAACAAACAAGGTGTAATAGCTGGCCAACAATCTTGCAGATAAAATTGGTGATTTACTTCATGCGTGTTTTGAGGCATTGCTGCGTGCAAACTGTCTGCTGCCTTGGGACATCCTCCCACATCAAACACACTATATAAATGCAATTTGTTGTGTTGCTGCTGTGTTTGCCAACAAAGTCCCCTGTCACTGCACATTACAGTAAATCCTGTGACACACTCTGAGGCATCTCGTCGACACTGCTTTCTAATTTAAGGCCAATTTTCCATTAAGCTTTATTTGTGTTTTACGTTTTAAATTTCCGGTAAAATCCATTGCCACCAATTAACCAAAACGGTTACAGATAACTACGAGCAGAATTGTGCCCTCCCATCCACACACGCACATCTCCAGCAATGGTTGCTGCATAATATTCAAGAATAACTATCCTGGCTAATCTTACACTCCCTAATGTTTAATGTAATACGTCCTACTGCCACCCTGGCTGATATCTGCAAATTCATCAGAGACTGGGAATGAAGTCTCAGACTGTACGACTCAGCAGACAAATTCACTGAGCCATTCAGGAAACAGCTTCCTTCATTTAATCCCTGACAAGCAAGCAGCACTACAGTTCTGCAACTCGAAATGTGGTGACCCTGAGAAAGAGTTTTGTTTCTTCAGCACAACATCAATGGCGCATGCATTCAAAAGTCAACAAAGTGGGTGGTCCATACTCGCAACCGAGTTCAGTTCTTTGGAGAGAAAAAATTGAATCCCATGATCAAGATGAACATTTCCTTTGAGTACAATTATCATTGGTTTTAATTTAAACAAGCATGGTGCTTGTAAACTCTATGTCAACCTCAAGGAAAAAAAACTCAAAGTATTTGACACCTTCCTTTTAATGTTGGTTCACTTTCAGCAGATCTTGCAAGTGTACGCCATCAAAATATAAGTTCCATTTATAAACATCGATGCCACATTTGGGGGAATCTCTGTTACTGAACATAATGTGCTTTTTTTCTCTATTTTTCGCTGAGGTATAATACACTATATAAAGAGCAAGCTGGTGCCACCTTAAAGAAGTATTCTCATTAACAGGATGCCCAGTAATTGATATGTTATATACTGTAATACCAGTAGAAGAGAGTTAGGAGAACACTTTCAGTACTGCACGTTGAGTGAATTTTAGACATAATTAAATTATTATGGGTAAAAACAACAGCACAAATAAATGTGACCTGACAATCACACCCGATTACATTCTTTAAACTCAGTAAAATAAATCACAACAGGACTAGGGGTGACATTGTCATATTGTTAGATGCACCAAGTTATTACAGACAATTCAATGAATCCGGAATATGAATTGGAATCTCTCTGTGTTTAGTTTTTTTTATTACATTACCTTAACTACAGGATCATCAGTCGTTAAGCATTTGGCCTTTGTTCATCTCCTTAGTCAGTTGAGAGGCATTTGTTTTTTGAATATGTTTTGTAATCTTTTAAATTTGATTTTGTTCAATAGAATGTTAGTTTCGACAGTCTGCCATATGCAGTGATAAGCTATCGTATTAACAAAACATCCTAACAAGAGATGCCATGACATGACAATGTATAATTCCAGTATGAATCTTTGTGTTCAGCTTCAACCACTCTCTAAACACTATAAAATACGCATTACCAAGATCTTATTACTTCGCCTGCTGGGGTGTGCAACCATTATTTTTTTCCTTCATTTCTTTGCTTGTTGCCAGCTGGTTAGTAAACATTATTGGAAGTATCTATAGTTTCTTCTTTTAATACAGCTCAATTTACTCAATAAATATTCTGTTACTAGAAGTCTTGGATGTCTCATGAAGATTTTTTGCTCTGTTTTTATTAGCTGGTACTTATTAAACTTCCTAGAGTTTTATTGGTTCCACGGCGCCACATCTCTTGAGTACATTCTCGTTTACTTGTAGCATACCATCTATGTCTTAACAATGTTGTGTTAATCTCACAATAACTGATGACATTGAAGGATATATTCTACGTTAGTGTTACCAACACAATTTTTTCATAGTAACAGTTATCATCCTTGTTAACAAACTCAAACTTCTGAAGAGAATTGCAATCTCTTTGTTTCATTTCATTTGTGTTGTGCTTGTTCTGTTGAAACAGGGAAGACTGATTGCATCGGTGAGGAAAACTAACCTTGATTTAGCCGGGTTTAACACCCGTAGTCAGTCAGTTTAGTTGGTAACATTCTTGCTCTAGGTTGTGGGTCCCACATTGGGAATTGAACTCATAAACTAGCATTACTACATTGTCAGAGGTCTTCAACTGAGGTCCAGTTTGCTTGTTCAGGAAGACTTTAAAGATTTCATGACATTATCTGAAAAGTGAAGGGAATTTTTCTCCAAGTGTCATACCATCAGTCTCTCCCGCTTCCTCAATTATTGTTGTTAATCTCACAAGAGGTGAATTTAAAAACAAACATGGACACAACAACAACAACATTACATTTGTAGAGCGCCTTTCACATCGGGAGGACATCCCAAGGCGCTGGACAAAATGGCAACACACAAGGCAAGAAAAGTCATAGAAAGTGCTCGTTCAGTTTCAGATTAACTCGAAAGATAACAAAATGTATTGAAAATTGCATATTTTTGTTCAGCATGGAAATATTCGTTTGGTTGACCGCACTTGATGTGAAAATGGAGCTAAGATCAAATGGGGGAATCCTTAGCCACAAGAATGTGTTAGGTATCGTAATAGTAATGCCTCACCACAAAACATCACCTAAAAGTGCCATCTGCTGGATTCTGAAATTTATTGCATTGTAATATGTGATTTTTTAAAGTATAAAACTGAAAAGCACTCTAGAAACAGTAAAACTCAAATACAATTCCAGTGGTTACTTATCTGAGAATCTTGTTTAAAAAAATGCAATATTCATTGATAATAAATGTCTTTCCCTACAAAATAATAGCAGCAGAATCTTGAATCCGAATAAAGAGTTCCAAGGTTTATTTTATTGAAAACTCACAAATTGTATACTTTAACTAGTTCATACTTTCACACTCAACACCTGGGTTACTTTTAATTTGTTTGAAATTCCAGGTGGGTCTAAATTTATTTTAACAATGTAGCATTTTGGAGCGTCCAGAATTCGGACAATTGTTGAATTGTTGAATACAGCCTTAACTTTGAAGTCAGTTTTCTTCAGTTTCTTAAAGGAACTTAAGAAAACTGACTTTAAAATTCAGTCCGCATAAATAGAATGAATGTGAAATATATATAACAAAACAACAAAATTACACTTGTCTAGCACCTTTCACGTCAGGGTGACGTTACAAGTCACATATAACAAGTGAAAATTCTCCCCATTCATTCAATAATTATTCTGTATGTCTGCCAGCCTCTCTTGACCCTATGACCCAATAATACTACCAATATTTGTCAGTTGCTTGCCCACCATTAACTAAAAATCAAAAACAAATTGGTAATAGAACAATCAAAAGTAAATAGAAAGTGCAGGAGATTTGGTAAATTATACTCAAATACTTACAATAGTGCTTATTAATATAATGTAGTTCAGAAACTCCCTGGAACAAATGTGATTAAAATGCAGACAATCGATCAAAAAACGAAACTCATGTTAATCGCAGAAGAATGCAATGCAAGTTGAACAGCAAACGTCAAGATGCCTGAGAATAAATAAATGATAAAACAGGATTACCAGTATAGATAGATCAGCACTATTTACTGATAGGAGTAGAACACAGAAACCTGGCGTTTAAAAGTGTCAGTGAAAGGCATCTTTATGATTATCATCATACAACAACCTCACCCAAACTATTCCATATCTTTTCCATGTACCTTTCCAGGGCTGACAATTCTCTATCAAATACACATGATATTGTGCTCAGCAAGTACATTTTCAAGCCCAAAATGGTTTCTATAAGTACTCACTTCAGTCACTGAAACTGGAAATACTGGGATCGAAAATGTGTCATTCTCAGAACCAGTTTTCACTGCATGGATTGTGATTTTGGTGACGTTCAGTGATTTTGCTCTCTGTCATTGGCCCTATTGTGTTTTTTTTCATTGTTATTCAGATTTGTTGTGAATATATCATTTTAGGCATAAAACTCAATTAGTAATGATTTCTGATTTGTAAATATTCCATCTCACAGGTGTGTCATTTATATTTATTTTTTCCAAGTCTGGTGTCTGACACATGGAAGAACCATCATCACGCCTTAAAATAATAATCAACAAACTAAACCGCTGAGTTTCATGCATGTATGGAAACTTAATTTACTCTGAAATGGAATGGAATTCCTTACTAACGAGTTCCATTAGAAATCACTGTAACATTAGACCCCAATGGGTAGAGGTGGAGAAGAAAGAGAGAGCACCCCAAGACTATTGCAGAATCTGTGTGCGGAGTCATTTGCCAAGCTATAAGGAAAGCTTTAGTCTCTGTCAGCAGCAAGAAGTACAGAATGGTGGTGCGTAACCTTTCAATGGTTTTATTTACATACCGGCCAAACTAGTACAAACATAGATTCTGTCACACACTGAAATATGCGTGCACATTTCAAAGTTTGAAAGCCCATCGTGCCTTTAATTTCTGCAAGATCACTGAAGATAAATGTGGACAAGAGTACAAATACAGTGTTTATGTCTCTACAATAGAAAACCCATTTCACCTGCTATTGAGAAACATTCTTTTTGATTGCTCAATATAGCTTCACTCTTGCTTAACGAATTTGCGGCCATACTACCAAGAGGAATGCATGCATATTAGCACTAGGGTTGAAGTAGGTGCATAATAGTTTCAGCCCCAAGAAATATATACCTGTACACTGTATCACACACTCGGGCTTGTGGGGTTGAAATCGATTATTGCAACTCTTACCTAGAAGATAAAATACATTTAAGTCATTCAACCAACTCCAGTATTTGAACTGATACAGTATTCCCGGTGAAGCAGTTTGAGACGTTGTTGTGACATGTAAGATGGTCAGGGTACACAGAGACACTCTCTTCTCTTTTTGAGTAGTGCAATTGGAAATTCACCTGAACAGGGAAATAGGACCTGTGTTTAGACATTAAACACAGGTCCTATTTCCATCGATTCCCCAGCAGGTGGGAAGAACAAAACAAAATCTCCTATTTATGGATAAAATTCATTATCTTTGACTTGGCCAAACTTTATTAATATTATTATTAATAAGTCTCAATAACATGATAAGGTTCTATATCAAATGCAAGGATTATTATCTGATTGTATCACCAAAACTCAACCATCCCAGTCTCCAAGGAGGACATGTATCTGGCCTTTTCAGAGTACTGTAGAAAGTAGTTCATATTCTCATTGCCAGGAATTAATTACTTCTTCCTTATATGGGTGCAGACTTCCAGATACACACACATATGCACCCACCCATCCACACGTGCACACACATGCACACACAATGAAGATAAATTCAATTCATTCTTGTTATTGAAACGAATGACATCAAGGCAAATCCCTGGCATTTGAAAGACTTAAATCCAGATTAAATCAAGAGATAGCCGCATTGTACTTATGTACGTGTGGTTTATTGCAGAGCCATTCAGGGCTGAAGTCGCTGAATTGAATCACACTGTGACTGGATTGAGACTGGATAGCTCGTGTTACTATTCCAACTCAGTTCTACAAACGTTAATTCCTATATCCTGTTAAACCTCTCAGTAGGATTCTGTAGTGGCTCTGATGGGGGAGGGGGTGGGCAGTAAGAATTCTGCTGCTCTGCACAAGTTTGCCAGCTGTCCAGCTCTTTCTAAAAATACCAGCATCAGACAATTTGCTGCAATGCCAGTCACTACCAACAGTGGCCATTTCTGAGAGAAAGTCATCCTGTTTGATATCTGTCAGGGTGAAATCTTGGGCAAATTTCCTTGTTCCACACACCTGATAATAACGCCTCAACAAAAAAAACACAACAATAATTTGGTCACTCAATCTATGACTGTTTGTGAGACAACAAAATTACATTTGTGTAGCACCTTTCATGTTGGGAGGATGTCCCAAGGTGCTGGACAGTCAGTGTTTCGGACCCGAGCCGGAGTCGAGATCAAGAGAAGATGGATGGAAGGGGGGCAGTGGGCTGACTGATTAATGCGTTGTCAAAGAAGAGGGCCTTCAAGCGGGATTTGAAGAAGGCTAGGGAGGGCAAGGATGTGAAGGGCTTTCAAAGTGAGGACTAGGATCTTGAACTGTATTGTTTAAGTCATGGGATCAATCAGCAGTAGTGGCAGAGTCAGGCAATGTTGCAGAGGTGAGGGAAAGCAGAGTAGGTCATGGCATGGATGTGGGGGAGAAAAGACAATTAAGGATAGAACAAAACACCTTTGTTCCTGACTGGATCACCACCAAGAATCTCCTCCGTCTCGCCTCGCAGATCCTCTCCTCGAACTCCCACTGCAAGGAGATGCTGGATTTCCTTGTGACCGAAATCGAGGGAATCTGCGCTGCGGTCATTGTCCCCCCAACTTCCACCCCCTCCCCACCTCCCCCCACACCCCATCTCCTACCCATCCCTCCCTCCACACCTTTGACCCTATCTCCCCATCCTCCGTCATTGAGACCATCTCCACAATGAAGCTCACCACCTGCTCCCTTGATCCCATCCCCACCCCTCTCCTCATCACCCAGCTCCACCTTCTAGCCCCTCTAATCACCGACACCATCAACCTGTCCCTCTCATCTGGAACCGTTCCCACTCCCTTCAAAATTGCCACCATCACCGTCATCCTAAAACAGCCTTCCCTCGATGCGTCGCAGCTATCAAGCTACCAGCCCATCTACAACCTCCCCTTCCTTTCCAAGGTCCTTGAAAGAGTGATTGCCTCCCAGCTCCGCTCTTTCCTCATAAAACACACATTCCTCGAACCCCCCAATCGGGTTTCCACGCCTCCCACAGCACGGAAACTGTCCTGGTTAAGGTCACAAGCAACATCCTGACCATCTGTGACCAGGGCTCTCTCTGCCTCCTCATCCTCCTCGACCTATCCGCTGCCTTCGATACCGTGGACCACACTATCCTCCTCCACTGCCTCTCCTCCCTACTCAACCTGCAAGGCTCTGTCCTCGAATGGTTCCGGTCCTATCTCTCCCACAGCCTTCACTTCGTCTCCTCTAACAGCTTCTCCTCCAGCGCCCGCACAGTCGCATACGGCGTTCCCCAGGGCTCTGTCCTTGGCCCCCTACTCTTCACCCTCTACACTCTCCCCCTGGGCGACATCATCCGCAGACATGGGGTAAATTTCCACATGTATGCGGATGACACCCAACTCTACCTATCCGCGTCAACCCTCGATTCCAGGACCACTGGCGTTCTGACTGCATGCCTGTCCGACATCGAATCCTGGACGAGGGCAAATTTCCTACAACTCAACGTCAATAAGACGGAAGCCCTCCTGATTGGCTCACGTCAGCACCTCCGCACCTCACGCGCTAACAACATCTGTGTTCAAGGCTGCTCTCTCCACCTTTCAAAGCCAATCAGGAATCTGGGCGTCTTGTTCGACCCTGAACTATCCTTCCTCCCCCACATCCGCTTCATGACCGGCACAGCCTTCCGTCACCTCCGTAATATTGCCAGACTTTGCCACTACCTCACCCCCCATGCTGCCGAAACTCTCATCCACGCCTTTATCACTTCCAGGCTCGACTATGGGAACTCTCTCCTCGTAAGCCTCCCCAGCTCCTCCCTTCACAGGCTGCAGATCATTCAGAATTCTGCAGCTCGTGTACTCTCCCATAAAAGGCTTCGTGACCACACCTTGCTCTTCGACCGTGCCTTCGGCTGCCCCACTAACTTTTCCCTTTCTTCCACCCTCCTTCCCCTTCCCCCTACCCTGACCCTCCCCACCACCCCCAGCTCGAGTCCCGACCTGACTGTTCAGCGCTTTGGGACATCCTCCCAATGTGAAAGGGGCTATATCAGTGCAATTTTGTTGTTGGATTGGTGAGGTGGAGTGTGCATCTGTGGAGTTTGATGCTGCCAGTGCCTGAGGTGCAGAAGTACTGGCACGAGCCAATCAGAAGGGCCTCGGTCTTGGTGATATTCAACTGTAGAAAGTTAGGTCTCATCCAGGACTTGATGTCCAACTGATACAGGGCAGAGGTGGTCTTGGAATCGAGGGTGGAGGCAAAGAGATAGAGTTGTGTGTGCAATTGGCTACTGTGTTTCACCCACAAAATAGAGTCAATTCACTTTACAGTATATTCTGTGAAGTGCTTTGAGTCGTCTAGAAGACGTGAATAATGCTATATCAAATGCAAGTATTATTATTATTATCCTCCTCCTTGGAGCACGGGATTTCTCATGTTATCAACTGGTTTCAATCCAGTTTAGCTGCACAGCTCAGCACTCAATGTTTCACTTTGTCCAATATTCCAAAATCTTCATGTAAAATCCCAAAGATACAGTTTTTCCAATTTGCAAACATTATAACTCAGAAATAGCAAGGATCGTAGGTTAAAGGATTGCTTAATTTTTTTCCCATTATGTATGTTATTACTATTATCTTTCCCAAGGGCAGCGTTTATTAAAACGTAGCATTAAATTCTCAAAAATGTTACATAAGACGAATGTTCACATAACAGCATGCCGCTCCTGGACATTTGGATTGAATTGCTTAGTTTTCATTCAATGCTACCATGCTTCAAAAAGGTACACTATTACATCTGACATATCTATGAGTGGATAAATAGAATTTCTTGCCAATTCATGGTGCGGTTATCATAACAGCATTATTTCAGCTTTCATGTACTGTGGGCAAGATTTTGTAAATGTTATAAAAGAGGTAAATCCATTTAGCAGCTGGACGTGCAATGGAATGGAAAAAGAAAGGAACATGCTGTGCAGGTATATCCCAGTTTTTCTTGTTCATCTGGGTGTCTGACACATGAGGAAATCCATCACCATTCTTAAAAGTATCCAAACCAAACTGAGAATTCTATATATGCCTCCATGGAGATCCATGTATTTGGACAGGAATGTGCACTCTCTTCCTGAAGAAGTGCACCCTACATACCTTGCTTCCTTGTTGCTTGTCCAGCTAGGGCCATCCTACCCACTAGGGCTTTGTCTTACAGAGTTAACAGATGATGAGTGGTAAAAAAAATCCCTGCTCCCATTGAACTTGTCTGTCCCTGCATGTTCTACAGATGAGCCACACTGGCTGGTCTGTAATCAGCAGTGTCCTGGTATACTGCAGGCCAATGGTGGACTAACTTCCCAAAAGGGCTTGGGATTGTCAGGTAAAATGGGGGGATCAATTGATGGGGAGTGGGGTGGGGCGGGTGCCAAGAAGTGTGAAACATCTGTGCATTTTATAACTTTGTCAGGCTTCAATTGAACTTCTGAACAAGGCTGCAGGAGGTGATCAGGAATCATTTACCACTTGGGAAATTTCCCGATTTCCCCAATACTCAATCTGCCCAGTTGCACACACAATGTTCCCCCAAAAGAAGGCATTAAACTAATGACTCATTTAATTTGTGGATTGGTGCCCCCAAAATACACAGTCAAACCATTCTACAATATATTCTGCGAAGTGCTCAGAGACTCTCAATGACATGATAAGGCATTATATCAAATGTAACAATCATTATTATTTTTTATAATGAGTTCTCATTTGCCTGTTCAGGTGGACATTAAAGATGCCATGACATTGTTTGGAAAGTGCAGGCAGTTTCACCTGGTATCCTGGACAACAATTCCCCAAATAAAATTAGATATTCAATACATGGGATATTTGTGTGGCATTGCCGTCTATAAATTTGCTGGCATGTATCAACCAAAAATGTACTGTCACTGCCCTTCATAATATATCCTTTGAGATGTTCCCCCGATTTGAAATGGATATGTCAATATTAAATGTAGGGATTATTATTTCTATAGGCCACCGTTGGTGCAGAAAGCGGGTTAGAATTAAAACTAAATTGTCTGAACAGAGCATTACAGCTTGTGGAGTTCTATAGCTCAGTGGTTAGAGCACTCGCCTTACACTTGAGAGATCTGGGTTCAATTCCAGGCAGGGTGAAACCTTGGCCAAGTTTTCTTAGTCCACACACCCAATAATAATCTGTAAAAAAAATATTAATTGGTTATTTCAATCCACGACTCTTTGTGGCACACTGCTTTGTGCAATTGGATGCCACATTTCACCCATAAATATGCAAGCAATTCATTTTACAGTATATTTTGTGAAGTGTCTGGAGACGTCTAGAAGAAGTGAAAAGTGCTACATCACATGCAAGGATTATTATGATAAAGGAAAGTCACAAGTTCCAAATTGCATTGTACTGATCCACACCATAGTTTTCAAAATGCATTTTTCGTTATTTTATTTCACAGTACTACAATCCTCAGGGAAAAAACAACAAACCTATCACTTCTTGAAGTAGTGCTTTACAAATTAATCCAGCAAATCTGAATGCGGCTTCATGTCATTGCATTGCAATTGTCAAAGTACCACTGATAAAAAAAAATTGAATCCATAAACACATGGAATACAAACTTAGTTAATTATTACCCTAATTACACTGAACATTTAAGTGTCATTTCTTGTGGAATGATTCATGTGTGATGCCTGTAGAGATAAGGCACTTTTTTGAAGTTGTATATGTTGTAAATTGTTGCCTTTGAGTTCGGGAAAGGGAAGGGGTCCTGTTTCACCACAGGGACATGGCTCTTGGCATTCAAAGCCCGTCTCTTTGGCGTAAAGCACTGGAACTATTATTAGTACTGTGTTCAGTCTGTATGAACGGCTTACAGTGAATACAGTTTCTCATAATAAGCAGCAATGTTATTATAAGACATTGCTGCACAATTCAGCAAATATTTTCTCTAGATAGGCAGCGAACAAACCACATTTTTAAACTGGTGTACAAATAGATGGATTAACATTTGAAAATTCACAATAGAAGTCTCTTGGACTTGATGCACTTTATTTAATCAAAATAGTATTTGCAAGCAGTAAACCTCGAAAATAGTATTGGTTACATTTCTAAGAAACTGCATGTATTGCATTGCTATAAAATGGGAACTGGTAACATTTAATGCAAAGGGAAAGAAAAATGCAGAGAGTTTCTTTTAACTCCAGTCATTCTTTATAGTCATGTTTAACTGTGAAATTGACAAATTTGAACTTGACCTTGCTAGACCCATTAAAGCCCTATTAAAGGAGGGTGGGGAATAAATGTAGTTATAGTCTGGAACATTGTTTATTATGATCGAAGTCTACAGAATAGAAGAGAAAAGCCGTAGTAAATTAAAAAGGTGGACATTAGAAATATATGAAGGAAAGGTTCATGATTAATAATAATAATAATCCTTGCATTTGATATAGCGCCTTATCACATCTTCAAGACATCTCAAATCACCTCAAAGAATATACGGTAAAATGAATTGACTCTACATTTTGTGGGCAAAACGGGGCCACCAATTGCATACAGTCATGGATTGAGTGACCAAATATTTTTTTATGGGATTAGTACCCCTGGAAAAGTCACCTGCCAATTGAACAACTACCTACTCCTGCTTGGTCACCAGAGGCGTATAGAATAATCAAACTGGCCCAATATTCAAACCTGGATTCTCTTGCTCGGAAAGTGCTATATCCACTGAGTTACAGGATTCCACATAGTTGCACTTGGGCACTAAGTTATCCAAGTAGAGCTACAAGTACAAACAGTTGGTTTAATGACTGCTCCAAAGCGAACAACAACAACAAAATTACACTTGTACAGCGCCTTTCACTCAGGAGGACATCCCAAGGCATTGGACATTCACTGGTGTCAGACATGAGCTGGGGACAGGGGTGAGAGGGAAGGGGGAGATTAGGAGTTGCCGATGGGACCATCGAACAGGAGAGTTTTGAGGCGGGACTTGAAGGAGGCCAAGGAGGGGGCGAGATGGAGGGACTGCGGGATGAAGTTCTAGAGGTTGGGGCAGAGTGGCTAAAGGCTCAGCCACCAATGGTGGAGCGGATGGGTTGGGGGACATGGAGCAGGACAGAGCCTGCTGAGCGGAGGGGTAGAAAAGCCATACTGTACCAATAACTTATGCCAATGGGATTGGCATAGCTCCTCAAGCTGCTTTTCTCTTATTAAAAATGGCGACAAACAAATCTTATGGATAGGCTTAAGGCTGTCTGGTGGTGGCAAAATTGAAGCAATGTGTTGGTTGATAGAATTTTCTGTTGTAACACAACCTACAAAATCGTAAATATTCTTGGTTTGTGATGCCTGAGACGTAAACAATATGTTTTTATCTGAATTATATGAATTCACATCTTGGTGACATTCTGGAATTCACTATCTCAATCCCTCAACCTTGCCCCTCATTGTATATTTTTAACTTCCACTTTAAGATTAAGATTTGCCCACAAAATATACAGTCAATTCACTTGACAGTATATTCTGTGAAACACTTTGAGATGTTTCAAAGACATGATAAGATGATATATCAAATGGAAGGATTATTATTACCTCTTGGACTAATGTTACCGTCACTTCTCCCTTCTCCCTTGCTGAGTCTCCTATCCCACCACTGCGTAGCACTCTGAGCTGGGATCCAGTCCAAACTTTTTTGTTCTCTGTGTGTAGAATAATATCCTGCCACATAAGATGCAAAGCTTGCTTTCTTAATGCCTGGTCCCATCAACAAAACGAACAAAATCTAAACTGAATTGTCAACAAAATTTTCTCAAATCAATAATAGCGGGTTGAAATATTTATCACAGTTCCAAGCTTTACGTGCATGGATTAGGGCTCTAAAGTGATACAAGGACAGAGATGGCGATATAGCTTTAATTTTAGAGAGCTTTAGATATATTTATCAGAAGCAGTTAATAAATCAAATTGAAGGGCTTAATTTACCATATTATCAGATTCATTTTCAGTCCTTAAAAAAAGGAATTAAAATCCTTTTTATCCTGTGAAGCAATATCAAATGATATGATTAGTATTTGCAATTCTCTCGTACCACTGTACAGGAATGTCCTCTGGAATGTGAGCTCAAGTCCCATTCAAGCATAAGGCTTGAGCCCACAACCTTCTGACCCAGCAGTACGAGTGCTACCAACTAAGGCAGGTTGATAGCACATAAACTTGCCCTGTTTTACAATAGAATAGCTTTACCTTTAGAAATAATGTGTATTAGCAAACCAGATTTGTTGCATTCAATGCAACTTGCAGTTTACAACAACTGCTTAGTAAAATGTATTGCCAGCAAATTATACATCTCAAGCTGGCAAGGCCAAAAGAAAGTTGAGAAGCAAATTATATGCAGAGAAAGGCTTTTGGACTTTGCTGACATCAAATTTAAGATTGGGAATCTTGCAAACCAGAAATTGCAACAAATATAATGGGTCTAATTTACAGATACAGGACAACACGATAACAACATGGTCATCGCAGAGGCAGTATATTAAATAAACCCCCCCAAAATAGCCTTGCAGATCTTCTGTATGTCACTTCCTACTCTTTGAACTGTGTGCTGAATACTCTGACAATGTCACTTTCTGCACACTGGCTTGAAGTCACATCATGCACTAGGCACAAGAATGCCTCTGAAGCACCTCCGACATGTCTCCTTCTCAAAGTGACGTCAATATATAGCCTGTTCCTGTATATTCCAGCACATAACACCGACACGCAGCATTCAAGACATGACAATAAGTGGCGATCTGGTGAAAAGGGAAAACAACTTTTTTTGAACAAGGGGAAGCCAGCTACTTAGCATTCTGAGATGTCATGTGGCATAAATATAAATTGTTGTCTGCACTGCTGGAAGCCTGGTGCATAGTGAGAGTTCACCATAGGCTATAAACACCCATGTTCAACCACGAGGTTGAGGTATTACAAATTAGACATTAATATTTAACTGTATGCGGAAAACACGAAAATAATCTAATTTACTCCATAAATAAAGCAACAACAACAACTTGCATTCATATAGCACCCCTCATGCAGGGTAGTCTCCCAGAGAGCTTAAGCACTCAAAGCAGAATTTGTGTTAATCATTTTTGCTTTGCTTGCTATTGTGAGATGCTATTGTGACTGTACAACCAACATTTTCTTTTAGGTATGTTCTCGACTCCAAGGATTTTTCATTTTCCCTTTTATTGACCCCTTTAAATATTACTTTCCTTGGTTATTTTTCCCCTTGGGAAAAACTCCCAAACTCCTTTCATCCCAACTGCTTCTTATGGCCTGAGAAAGGGAAAATAACTGGCAACAAACATCAATACATCTGCTTAACTGAATAAAGGTACAAGGAATATTGGAAAATAAAGAACCCATCTGGTTCAGGTCAGGATATCAGCTGATCTATGTACTGACAGGAAAATGGATGTGACAATAAACTCCTGCGCTAATAAGGTACCCTATTTGCCATCTGTTTTGTTATAGAGAAGGAAAAATATCTCTGTGAATGTCTTGATTGCAAGATTTTGCAAAACATGCACAGTTCATTAGTGCTTTGCAACCAAACCAATGCAGTCAATGCAGGGACACCAAAGCAATTTTTATTGCATCGAATGAGTGATTCTACACAAATTCAGTCTGCAAAGTAATTGCATTGAAACATCTGCCTCTTAAACTTTTGTAGTTTTTAAATAACATTTCTGCAATATTTCAGCTCTCATTCAGAAGGAATCTGGTCCTGAAATTTAACAGAAGCCTGAACCTAAATCCAGGGGCAATTTTGAGCGTTTGGATCCGTTCTATTCATAACTCATTATGATATTGCTGTGTACAAATTGGCTGCAGTCTATTTCCTAGAAAATACATAGTCACTGCACTTTACAGTAAATCCTGTGAAGCACTTCAAGATATCCTCCCAATGTGAAAGGCACTTTATAAACATAATTTTTTTATTGTTCTAATTTTTTAAAATCCTAATCACAATCATAGAAATTGTTATAATTGATACAGCACCTTTCACGTTAGGAGGACATCTTGAAGTGCTTCAAAGGAATTACTGTAAAGTGAAGTGATATGTATTTTCTAGGAAATACACTGCAGCCAATTTGTACAAAGCAAATCACACAAATAGCCGTGAATTGAATGACTAACTTTATCTGGGAGATTATTAGACACGACAGCGGGAGAAACACTCTTCTAGAATTTTTAACTTTCACCTGAACAGGCAGGTGGGATCTCCATTTAACACACCTTCCAAACGATGGCACATTTTACCAGGCACTGCCCTGGAGTGTCAGCTGACAACATGAGTTCAAACTCCCGACATGGGGCTTGAACCCATAATCCTCTGACTCAGAGGCGGGAATGCTACTAATTGAGAAATGTTACACTTACAACTTTGACAGTGACATAATCATTTCCCATATAAATAAATCCCATAAGTATTTCTGGCATTCCACTTCTCTCCAGAAAAGAACATTAGAAATGTTGTATTCACACTAAAGGTCCGGAATGTCACCCACTCTTAGATTGTAAGACTATTTTGCCTTAAACATTACACACAACTACGGAAATTTCTTTAATTTATTCTTAATTTCAAAGCCTTCATTTATTCAACTCTTATGAAGACCTATTGCAAATTAAGTCTGAGTTTAAGAAATTTCCACAATTCTTCACAAGTTTTAACTTTTAAGATGAAAAGTCATGTAGGCTAAGGCTACGTAGAATTTGTGCCTCAAGTGTATTACCTACATTGCATTGTGTCCCAGTATTTCCTTTGAGTGGCTGCTAACTTGTACTTTACACAAGTTTTGCACAAGGCACAATTAAAATCAGAACTTTTTCAAAAAGGTGCAGAAACATCATGCACAAAAACAGGACTGTGTATTTTATTCAGATGCCGTATGACTGAAAACAACACAACTTTAATGAACTTGAGAAAGTATACAATTTTCCACAAGATTGTTGTTAAAATAGAAGAGGCTTTAGCCAGTGAGTTGGAATTATCTGAACTACTGGAACATGTTTAAGTTTTCCCTTGTGTTCCTGAACATTATTTTATGATGATTGGTCAATGTTTAGTACCTAGAACATGTAACAGGAGTTGGATTGTAACTGATTTAGTAGTATTCTCCTGAGAGCACTAGAACAAGTTGTGAAGGGACTATTGAAGCCGTTACCTTCACCAATTAGATTTTAATTCATCTTCGTCTACTTCTGGTTTAGGCTGGAAAGCTTACAAAAGGCCCATTAAATTGCAACATTATTGCCCTCAGAGTTTTGTCAGGTGTTGACCAGTAGAGCTCAGTGTGGAACGGGTCAGCTTACTAGCAGAAAATGGTCTTGAAAAATGCTGAAAGTGTCTCCACGGGTCAACAGAATTTATGGTGGACATCTGCTGTCAGTCTTCAGGGGCCACGGAAAGCACAAGTACATATGGAAGCCTTTGCTTAACAGCAGAAATATAGATACTTCTACAGCACAGGGCTTGATCTGGTTGCTTGGGTCTCATTACCACGGATTCTCATCACGAAGGGTGTGTGGCATGACTGTTGCATCCGGAGAGATTTATCAGGCTAAATTTATGTTATCGGCCTTCAGGACTCCTGGGTAGATGTGTTCACTACAGGCATTATTTTGCTCCTTCACATTCTTATTGGCTCAGTTTATTGCAGCAGCACGTCTGGTGAGATCATTTATTGCCGAGCACGGTGGTATGACAAGCTCATTTATTACAGAGGACTTTAACACACCGAGTGAGATCATTTATTCCCCTTCAGATGCCCAAACTGTAGGCGGTGACATCATCTATTTTCTTACAGACTAATATGCGAATATGACTGGCTTGGGATTGCTTTTAATGTGTCTGACCGAGTTGATTCTTCAAGAATTGCCTTTGGCATAAGTCTCCGGTTTGTCTATTTAGAGACGATCATTTTAGAACGATTCGTGCAAAGTCTTTGTGGAGCAGGTTTCCAGCACATGTTGGGCAAACGTTCGCCAAATGGTGGTTGGAGCCGGAAATAAAAAGAACAGTCTGTGAAGGATTGATGCCGTGTGCAGGAGATTCTGCACTCATTAGAGTTTTGAGAGGGTGCGTTTTAAACAGCCAAAGCTGCTGCAACGAGCTGCCTGTGTGTCTCCCTGCCTGTGAACTTGTGACCCCATTCCCATGGAAGGCCATTCAGATCAAGAAAAAGAGCGAGCAGTGATTTGCAGGTGAGGTGTGTGGTATTTCCATGCAAATATTTGAAAATTTTCCACGACGGCCACAAACTGGCTTTTAATAGCAATTTTTCTGCACAGTCCATTGAATGTATTCGCGGATTTATAAACAGAAAATGCTTGGCTGAAATACAATAGTGTATTGATTTTTACTCCGAGTTTATGCTGGGCATGCGGGGATCAGCGGCTAGATTTTGGCAATAATGTCTCCTTCAAACAGATCTGTTAAAAAGAGGATTGAGCTAAGTGCAATTAGGCCACACTCTTGACAGCACATAGAAATGATGGCTTCAGGAGCAATGCTATTCTCACTTGCTGCTGTAAAACCACATGGGTATAATCAACAGGGCCCACCTTTCAGAAGTCCATTGAAAGTTCTCAGGTAAAGTTCTCAGGGAACTGCTAAAGAAACCTACAACTCACATGCATGTTAAGAATTTGTCACACCACCGGCTTTTTGCAAGAGTTAAAAAGCAAACATGCAATTTTGATGACGTGCTACATTTAGCGCGCGTGCAGAATGTCAAAATCAGGTGTTTTATTCACAGCCCTTATTCAAAGTGAAGTGGGAGCTATAAAATCCTGCTTCCCCATTGCACGTCACTCAACAACCTGCACGTATATAGTGCCTTTCATATTGGATCGTGATTCAAAATAATGCAGCCACTCTCCCAGCAGCAGTGTAAACACAGCTTTCCTTTCAGCCTAGTGAGCCTACTGGAAAAGGCTCATTGCATTGATGTCTAAAACGTGGCAGTTTTAAACACCATTTCTTAACAAGGACAGCAAGTTGTAAATGCGAATTTCATCAGTTACCTGGAAGAACCTTGAGCGTACCCATGAGTACTCCTTTCCAATCAATCAGCCTTTGAAGTGAACTCTCATGGCTCAGTGAATATCCATTTGTGATTCAAGATTCCTCATTAAGAAGCCCATTCAAAATTGCAGTGTTTTATAATATCTTCCTTCCTCCTCCTCTCCACCAGTCTTTTTTGTATGACTGCGTTTTATGTTTGGCTCCTGAGTCCTGCCTTTCTCCGGAGACAATTAATATCATGAAAGATGTACAACTCAAGGCGCCAGAACTGCATGGACCCACCTTTGGGTCAGATCATCTACTGGCCGCAGAGTGAGTAACTGATTCCTGGCAAACAAGGGTGGGAGTGATGGGGTCACGGAGCTTGGTGTGGGAGAAGACACAAGCTACACAATTAGTTACCAGGGGAGGGTCAAATTTTGGTTTGAGTAAAACAACAAATTTGTATAGTGCCTTTCATGTCAGGAGGATGTCCCAAGGAGCTGGATGTCATGGATCTGCACCCAAGCTCGTGGTTGGGAACAGGGGGGGTGGAGGGTGAGGAGGGTAAGGGTACGAGGGTGACCGAGGCATGGTTCGAAGAGGAGATCAGTGTTGAAGGAGTGAAGTGATGGGGCGAGGCAGAGGGATTGTAGAATTCCAGAGGGTGAGAGGCTGAAGGCTCGCCCACCAATGGCAGGGGATTTGAAGGAGCCTGATGAGCTGAGGGTGTGGACAGATTGGTAGGGGAGTAGTAGGTCACAGAGGTAGAGAGGAGCAAGGTCGCAAAGGCCCTTGAAGGTGAGGACCAGGATCTTGAACTGCATCCTCTGAGTGATGAGATCAGACAGAGGGTATAGTTCAGGATCCTAATCCAGTTGAGTCAGGCGAGGATGGAAGTGATAGGGTCACAGAGCCTGGTGCGGGAGAATTCTGGTTGATCTGTAGCCTGTGGAGGGAGAAGTTGGGGAGGCTGACCAGCAGGGAGTTTGCGGAGTGAAGAGTAAACAGGTGAAGACAAAGATTTAAAGCTGTTTTGGAATAAGGTAGGGCAAAGGCATTGAATGGCTATACATTTCTATAAGTCTATGATTGTAAAATCTGGCCTGCTCAATCTGAACAAAGCAAAGGCCTCCTGAACCCTATATTAGACAGAATGCAACTGGAACTCGGTTGTCCCTGCACTCGGCCCCCACACCACTGCTCCACCCTCCAGCCGGTGTCAGAGTCCAAAAAACTGGCACAACATGATATTAACAATAATTCTTACATTTGTTAAAGCACCTTTCATATCAGGAGAGCATCTCAAAGCGCTTCACAAGATTTACTGGAAAGTATAGTGACTGTGTATTTATATTGGTGAATCCAGCAGCCAATTTGTGCACAGCAATGTCTCACAAACAGCCATGACATGAATGATTAGTTTTATGTGACGCTCAGGATACCGGAAAAAACTTCCTTCAATTTTTGTGTGATGCAACAGAATCTTTAATATCCACCTGATCAGACAGACAGAACAGTCTCACCTGAATGTCAGCACCTCTGGTATTCAGTGTTCCTGAAATTTGGAATTTTTATTCTTCGAAATGAAGTGAACAGTATTCCTTTGTGAAACACAACAATACCAGCTGCACAGAACCAAGTGAGATAAAAGCAATAACAAAGACTAATGATTACAATTCAGCTCAGAATCATTTGTTCATTTGTATTGCAATATCGTTGTGAAATGTGAAATTCTTCCTGACTGCAGAAATAGTTAACCTTTAAAGCATTGAAAAGCAAGTCCCACGATACAGGTTGGGAAGGGTTTAAATGCCAACACTTCATCACAGAGATTGCTGCACTGTTTACTGTGTCTTAAGCAAACACTGTCATGTAATACTAATCGATGATGAGGGAATAACAGGGCGTCGGGGGACAAGCAGACTTGCTGATACACCAAGAAAACTCCCACAGAACACGTCTTACCACTCAGCACTTCTCAGCAATGAAATGTCCCAGTTTTATTTTGGGGTTTCTAACTACTTGTGAAGGGAAGTCTCAAGCATCTCAACATGCACACTCTTATATTTGGCAAAAGACCTTTGGAATGTATGCAATTCCAGTTCTTCCACAATTTTCAGCCGACAGCCTTCACTCTTGAGCAAACTGGCTCTTCCCACTGCAGCAATTCAGATGCACAGCAAGTTAGAACAAATTGAAATCCCAAAGAACATCTCACAAATTGACTCTGACCTTTTAATTTGAATAGTCAAAGACTTCTCCTTTCATGGCCCCTCAATTGCTAGGTGGCACCACATAAAAAGTGCTTGGCAATAGTGTTGACCACATGAACTCGATTTGCTATCAACCCAGGTTATTCCTACAGATGCCAAGCCTGTGTATCCTTTACATCAACTGAACCAAACTTCAGACTGAAACACTACAATATGTTGCATGTCAAACATTTGCACATGGTGTAGTCTACATTAGTCCTTTCATGTTCTTTTTGTAATATCCGTCTGCACACATTCTTTAAAAGAATCGCAATTTAACCATTTCATGAAAAAAAAGACTTTATAAAACACAAAAATAATCCAGGAAATGGTTTTATGATATGACCTTCATTGCTTAATTCTGTGCCATAATCGGGTGACAGCCTGGTTCAATTGATAGCGCACTCGTCTTGGTGGGGCTTTGAAGCTCCAAGTCTTTAGATGGAACAGTAAACCAAGGTCCCGCCTGCCTGGTTAGATGGATATTAAAGATCCCAAGATAGTGCGGTGATGATGTAGAAGAAGGGCAAGGACAGAGGTTCTCAAAGCCAGTAATTATGTAAGTATGTCAAGGAGAGGGAGGAGAGCAAAATGACTTTTACAGTACATTAAATGGTAATACTTCTGTATAATCGCTTGATAATTATCATATTCAGCCATTTTTAAATTGTATGAATTTCATTCCTATAATTCAAATTGTTAAATGTATCTTGGATTTATTGTTGAACATGATATATAGTTTTAATTACAGGACTCTTATTTACTTTCACTCTAGGACCAGTCTTTTTTTTGGTTCTGGTTGATTATACTCAATTCACTTTACAGTATATTCTGCAAAGCGCTCTTGAAGACATGATAAGGCGCGACATCAAATGCAAGGATTATTATCATAATATTATGAGATGCATATATTATGCATCTCAGCCTATCTCAGTAAGTAGTACTTTTATTTTTAGGAACAGAAAATTGGGAGTTCCAGCCCCACTATTTGAAGCACTTTTGAATGCTACACCATTTGAAAAATGCTATATAAATGCAGGTTGTTGTTGTTATATTGGGAATTTGCTCTCATAGTCTGGTTGACACTTCAATAAGTGCTGGGGCAACATTGCATTATTTAAGTTGCTGGCCTTGGGATGAGATATTAAACCAAGCTTCTATCTGTCTGTTCAGGTGGATATTAAAGATCCCTTCATATTGTTAGAAAATAGAAGGAAGAATTTCCCAGTGGCCTGGCAAACAAACCTCCAGATAAATTGGTTATTGGATTCAAGGCTGATTGTGAGACACTGCTATACAGAAATTGGTTGTAGCTTTTGTTTACATGAACCTACAACCCTCAGAGTTATGAGTACTATTAACTCAGTCAACAACAACAGCTTGGATTTATATAGCACTCACTATACTTGGTGGTGTTTCAGAGCACTTCACAATGGCACCACATGAAAAGTACTTGGGAATAGTTTTGACCACATGAACTCGATTAGGCCGAGCCAGGGGGTGGAGAAAGGTGACCTTAAGTGCGGTCAAAGAGAAAGGTCTTCAGGCGCGATCTGAAGATGGGAAAAGATGGGGCGAGGCAAAGGGTTTGAGAGAGGGAGTTCCGACATTTTGGGATGTAGTGGCTGAAAGCATGACCACAGATGGTGGAGCGGAGGATTCAGGGGACAAGGAAGAGGCCGGACCCAGTAAAGCGGAGGCAGCATGTACTGTTGTGAGGAGAGAGGAGGTTAGATAGGTAGGGGTGTGTGGAGGCGTGGAAGGATTTAAACACAAGAGTGAGGATCTTGAAGTTGATCCACTCTGTGACAGTGAAGTCTGGCAAGGACTGGGCTAATCGTATAAGAACTTTGGTGCGGGTGAGAATGTGGTCGGCGGAGTTTTGTATGAGCTGAATTTTGTGCATGGTGGAGGAGGGAAGACTGGCGAGGAGGGAGTTGGAATAGTCCAGCTGAAAGGTGACAAACCATGGATCAGGGATTTGGCAGCTGTTGGGGTGAGGTACTGACGGAGATGAGCAATGTATCAGAGATGGCAGAAAGTAATGCTGGTAAGAGACTGTATGTCGGGGAGGAAGGATAATTGGGGATCGAACCTATCCTGCTAAGGTGGATGATGGAGGACAGGTTGTGGAGGAGGATGGCATGATCGAATATGTTGAATGAGGTGGAGAGGTCCAGGAGGATGCGGAGACAGAGGGAGCGCTGATCACAGATAGATAAGAAATATAAACAGAAGTTGTTGGGGAAACTCAGCAGGTCAGGCAGCATCCATGGAGAAAGGAAAATTAGTCAACATTTCGGGTCTACAACCCTTTGTCAGAACTGGGGCTTGTTTGGAGGGAGAGGTTTTTAAGGATGTTAGTGGGGGAGAGGCAGGACATGGAAGACAAAGGAGACAAAGAAGACAAAGGAAAAAGAGTCTTCTCTTCAACGTGACTTTAATTCCTCCTTTCTACCCTGCTCCCCCTCCCTACTAACCCACTCTTTTTTCTTTGTGAAAATCAGGGCGGAAGCTGAACTGGAGTGGTTCAATTAGGGTGTGAAGGGAGAGGTGTGCGTGAAATGATTGGCAACAACACGTACCAGAGCTTTTGCATTTAGACAGACACTTGCTAGAATTATTATTGTTATTTATGATGTCTTCTAATGGGTGAACTGTAGTGTCTAAATCTGCATTTTCATTTAGAGGGAATGGGTATGATGCATGCCCAGGCTCCTTCCAGTAACCAGAGATAGGCTATGCCAATTTACAGGAACTCTGGCAGGATTTATTTCTATAATAGAGTTCTCCGAAGTGGAGCTAGAGTTAGAAATCACTGTCTTTCAAGACTCCCAAAGTCATTGAAAATTCAGTCACATTTCTCTGAATCAGGATTTTAGGATGCCATTCACTCCTTCAATTTTATCACCGTACCTTTACACTGCAGACTGAACTGGCTTTACTGTCCACAAACCACCACAGTCACACCGCTTTACAGTATATCCTATGAAGCCTTTTAAGATATTTTGACGACATGATAAGACAGTATTTCAAATGAAAGGATTTGTTTTTGCTGTCATTATGTTCAGGAGAATATTGGGCCCCTAACCTTTCAGCTAAAAACACTGCAAGCATCGCCCAAGCCCAAGCATGTACATAACCACAGCCCTGATTCATTCTGCATTTCAGGTTACATTTTTGCTCCCAAAAATTCTAGCTTTTCAATATCAATGAAAGCACAAACTTTGCAGGATATTTTACATGGTGTATTATTACCTTAACGCTTATCTGCCAACATATGAATCTTATCTTTATTTCATTAGCCTTTTCTTTAGAGGCTGACTTTAATATAATTGCTGACCACATGAGCAGAAACATGGTACAATCATTTTTAAACCATTTGAGGCTGAACATGTCATAAGCTTGAAACCCATATCTCAGACTCACCACAAATTATGTTTTCCTCCTCCATATGGTTTAAGACAGTAAATGAAGTGCTTCCTGTGCTGTTTGAAATGAAAGGAAAATAAAACCTCTGTTCAGTAGTCTTTACAGTTCTTTGTGCTCACATTGAGGAATACTGATGCACAGTTTTAGCAGGAGTGTTTGTGTTATATGGGATTTTAAGGATTATACAAACAAACAAACAAACAAAACTTACATTTATATAGCGCCTTTCACGTCGAGAGGACATCCCAAGGCGCTGTACAGTCAGGTAGGACAAGAGCAGGGTGGGAAGGATCAGGGCAGGATGAAGAATAGTAGGAAAAGTAACTGTATTAGTGGGCGAAACGCGGCAGCCAAATTGCGCACAGCAGTGTCCCACAATCAGTCACGGAAGTGGGACTAGGGGCAAAAGGGGGTAAAGAAGCAAAAGGGGAGGGGTCGAGGCAGGGGGAAGAAAAGCAGGAAAGTCGACTGTATATTTGTGGGCGAAACGCGGCAGCCAAATTGCGCACAGCAGTGTCCCCACAAACAATCGCGAAAATGGGGCCAGGGGAGAAAGGGGGAAAAGAGGGTAAGGGGGGGGAGAGGGAGGGAAAGGTGGGATGGGTTAGGGTTAGGGAGGAAGAGGGGGGAGAAAGGGGGGCAAGGAAGAGAGGGAGGGAAAGATGGGAGGGGGCAAGATCAGGAAGAGGGAAGAGGGAGGGAAGGGGAAAAGGGAGGAGAGAAAGTGGGGAAAGGGAGTGAGGGAAGAAGAAGATGGGGGCAGGGGTGGGGGGAATCAAACAACAATAATAAACAATAATAAACAACAAAAGCAATAATATTAACAACAAAAACAGCAACAAACAATAACCAACAATCATCCAACAATCGTCCAGCAACCACTCCCTGTCCTCGCCGCCCGCCCGGACGATCCCTGAGATGGCGGGAAAAAAAGGGCGCGGAAAAAAGGGCCCAGTGTGGTGTCAGGCCCCAAAACCGACCGGCTCCTCAGTCGATGAACCCGGGGACTCCGTGACGGCCCTGGCTCATCGGACACGGTGCGTCTGGCCGGCTCGCACAGCAGCAGCAGCAGCAGCAGCCCGATCGCCGTCTGGATCTCCCGCGACGAGATGATCCGTCGCTTGCAGCACCTGGGCGCTCTCCCCCTCGCGGAAGACGTGCGCCACCCGCTGCCTGAGGAAAGTGCCGAGGTCGCGGCCTTCCCAGGTCCTGTCGAGGGGCCACTCTTCGCACAGCCGGAGGAAGCGCATATACAGGGTAACAAAGAGTATTGTGATTGATTTGGTCTGTTGCAAAGAAACAACATAATAAATCCTGCACTTCTCTGTCTTTCGTAAATAGAATTACAGTGTTACAGCATAGTAACAGGTCATTCAGCCCAACTCGTCCATGCTGGTGTTTATACTCCATCCCTCCTAATCCCCTCTA
Organism: Hydrolagus colliei; assembly: GCA_035084275.1. Taxonomy (NCBI): domain Eukaryota; kingdom Metazoa; phylum Chordata; class Chondrichthyes; order Chimaeriformes; family Chimaeridae; genus Hydrolagus; species Hydrolagus colliei. The sequence continues at coordinate 103,806,896 of CM068744.1, read as the reverse complement.
CTATATTTCTTTTATTCCTTTATCACTCATGGACAGTCAAAACTCTGTGATCGTATCAATTAAATAAAAATCTGGGCTGTCATTTGCATGACATAAAACATACTTTTAAATATGTTAATATATTAAAATAATTTGTCTCAGCAGGACTGTGAATGTGCAGATTTTTCAACAAGAATGTGGTGAAAATGAAGTCTCATCCTGGAAACAACCTTGCTTGCAAAACAACAATTTGCATTTATATAGAGCTCTTCTTGGAGTAGTCACAGTGGTGGGGTTGATCACCAAGTAAGACAGGAGGGGGAGATGTCAATCGGCGCGGTTCAAGAAGTAAGTTTTCTTGTGGGATAGAAGGGTTGATTAAGAGGGGCCATAAAGGATTGAAGCAGGAGTTTCAGAGATTAAGGGTATAGTGGCTGATGGCATGGCCATCAATGTTAACACGGAAGTGTTGGGCGATACGCAGCAGTGAGTTAGCAAACGCATATTCCGAGAAGGAAAAAGATAGTCACTGAAGATTGGTGACCAGAAGCTGTAGTCTGATAAATATATATAGCAAAGTGTTTGACTGAAAGCGAGCCAAGATGTAGATTCTTCTGTGAAAGGGATCGCCAACAGCAACCAGACCCACACACTTACTCAACTCACTTCGATTGTGAGACTCACAGCCAAGAACACTTAATGAATATGTTTGAAACAGGTGATTAAATATATTTATTGCTAAGATCTTTTACACAGTTCTAAGCACCATGTGCAAAATGTTGGCTGTATTTGTTTGAGTAAAAAATGTTTTAATCTTTCAAAATAAAATTATTGCTAAGCTGTCTTAGGCACCATGGGCAAAAATGTTAGCAGTATTTGTTTAAAAACACGTGAAAAAATAAACAAAATTTCAAATTGAAAATGATTAATTAAATCCTTGCATAATTAAACAGCAGGGAGGTCCTAATTTAGTAGTGTTTTAGGGCCAGGTCTGAGCCCAAAGGAGGCTAAAATATTAGAAATATAGTACAGTACTCGGATAACATTTGTAATTGGTTTAAAGCATTGCTGAAACTTGTAAATTTTAGCTGATACATTGAGCCATGAGGGATTTTTTTTCTTTAATAGTCCTTTCCCATCATTGATCTGCCAAGAGGGGCTAAGATCCATTCTCTACTCAACAAGCAAATGCACTTTCAGCAATGTTCTCAGGGGCTTCAAGCCTATACCAACAGCCTAGCTATAGGTTAATTTTGTGGCTGAGGACAACCAGGATGTTTGGCCTCCTCAGCATGTCACACTGGCAAACAATCATTTTCGCTTGCATGCATCTTACACTCAGATATGCTACTGCTCACCATGTCACCCGCAAAAAACTCTGTGAGGGTTCGATCTTACTCTCACGAGTGATGACCGACTAATGCTTAGACCAACTATGGGCGATGAGAGGTGGGGGGGTTGGAGGATGGACAGAGGGGAACAAAGTGGGCTCTTTGGTGCTGAGTTGTCTCCAAGCTGACATGCATAGCAATGCAATATCAGAATCTAATCAATCCTCTGTGGATCTCTTGCTTGTCTGGCTCCTAACTCAGATAATTTTGCAGTTCTCTCATGCACTGTTGATAATGGATCAGCCAGTGGGATGTGTCCATGAGACTTGGAGGCAGGGGTTCTTCTTGTTCAGCTCCTTTTAACTAGCTGAACAAAAAGTGGGGGAGCGAGCTAGCACATGTATACAATGACAAGCTGTACGGTTTTAATGAGTTAAACTTCAAATCGCACTCTGGGATGCCCACATTTTGGTTCTTGCCTAACCTAGGCCTGAATACTCTAGTTTTATGATCAGGGACATACTCTTCTATGGAGGAAATGCAACAACAACAAATTACATTTGTATATCGCTTTCACATCAGGAGGACGTCCCAAGCCACATTCCATTCCAGACATAGAGGAATGCAGACTCTTAAGGTGGTGGGTTTCCTTATGTATCAGACACCTGGCTGCCCAAAAACAAAACGACTTAATAATTTAGGAATTTCTAGATATAAACCATGTTCGACTCCAGTATTTTCTTAATCTCAACCACAAAAGACCATTCATGAACCGGAAATATACATTCAAATATTTCCTATTGTGTCTCAGAATTAACACCTTTAAGCAGGGGCTTGTTGGTGTTCGACCAGTTCTAAGATGACATGCTTGGAATGGAATGTCAAGATCAACTCAACTGAGGCAGTTTCGGTTTCTGAGCCAAGCAGGTGCGGAGTACTACAGGGCATTGCTGATGACAGACCAGCCAACCTGGCTCTCCTGCTGGACATGAAGAAGCAGACCAGTTCATAATACCAGTAATAATACTTGCATTTGATATAGCGCTTTTCACATCTTCTAGACATCTCAAAGCACTTCACAGAACATGTTGTAAAGTGAATTGACTTTATATATGTGGGCGAAATGCAACAGCCAGTTGCACACAGCAGTGTCCCACAAACTGTCACGGATTGAAATGACCAATTTATTATTGCATTTTTTTGAGAGATTATTATTAGACGTATGGAGTAAGGAAACTTGCCCAAGGTTTCGTCCTGCCTGGAATTTAACCCAAGTCTCTCGCTTGTAAAGCAAGTGCTCTGAGCTATAGGACTCACAACAGGAATTGTTTCCCACTTAGCTCTCATATGCTCTGCAATCCAAAGCCTTAATGGTTGGGGTGGTTCCTAACTGTGTCAACAGAAAATGGCAAGCTAAATAGTTTTACCTGATTACATTTTAGCAGAACTGTATTTCAATGCAAACTCTCGGGTTCCAAGCATTGGTTCTTGCCAACCTGCCCTTAATATTCCCTGGAATTTCGGAAGCAGGATGTATTCCTCCATGGAAAGAGGGTGCATTCCATTCTAGAAACAGGAATTTCCATGTGTAGGTGGGATGCATAGAACTCTCAGTTTTATTTCGATACTCTTCAGCAAAGTGATGAGTTTCCTCGTGTGTCAAGACATCCAGCTGACCAAAAAAAACACAGTTGTTACCACATAAATTGTTTTTAGCTAAAGAGAGCAAGAGCTAACATTTTCATGGCATATAATAATGGCAACATTTAAGCTAACCTTAGCCTGTGAGACCTTTTTGTCATAAAATGTTAGGTCACAGAATCGTTGAGAATTCTTAACTTTAGTTCTAATTTGGAAGTTTAGAACAGCTCCAAATTATGAGTGGATTGAATAAAATGTTCCCAATAAATAAAATATTGTGACAAAATGGGCTAACAGACTAATGCTAGGAGAAATTCAGAACCTTGCTTACCCTGACCAAACTCCATACCCCCATCTCACCAGTTTGGGCCAAGTTCCACTGCTTTCCCAACACCGAACAGATTGACTTCAAGATCCTCACACTCATTTCCAAATCTTTTCATTCAATGCCACCTCCCCACCTTTCCAATATCCTAACTCCCCAATCCATCACTCAACTGGCACTCCTACTTGTCCCTCCACTCTACCATTGGAGTTTGCACTTTCAGTCATTGTGCCCTGATGCTCTGCCACACTTTCCTTCAATCCCTCTACCTTGTCCCCTCTCCCATTTTTCGAGTCCTGCGTGAACACTTCCCTTTCAACCTCCCCCTTTCTTGAGCTTCTATTATATTTCTCTTTCATACAGGGACCATGTGTGTACTTAAAAATATTCTGCCTCTTGCTTTGAGCACAGCAGAAAGCAAAATTGATTGATGTGTGACATCAAAAAGCAACAGCTCATTGAGGAATTAAATAAAAATAGAATCTGCCAGGACTACATTACAGGACGATGTATTGGCTATTAAAGTTTGTTCAATGTTTCAGGGATGACCCTTCATCAGAAGTGAATTTCCCCCCCAAATGGAATTGATTTCTCTTCTGATCTCACCGCTTGAGGAATGTTGTTGCTTGCCTTGAAGGGTTTCTGCGTAAGTCAGACACCGGGTCGACCAAATAAAAAATGGAATGTTGTTGGTAAAAATCGGCTTTGTCTTTGCTAGTATAGCATTCACTTGCATTTCCTTTTAGGTGTTAGCCTGGCTCACTTGGTAGCAACCCAACCAAGTCAGAAAGTTGTGTGTTCAACACCAACAACAGCAACAGCAAAATTACAATTGTATAGCACCTTTCACGTCGGGAGGACATCCCTAAGTGCCGGACAGTCAGTGTTTCAGACCTGAGCTGGGGTCGGGATCGGGGAGGGTGGAGGGAAAGGAGGGGTGGTGGGGTAACTGGTGGAACCGTTGAAGTGGGGGCTCTTGAGGTGGGACTTGAAGGAGGCTAGTGAGGGACTTTGGAACACTGAGCTCACAGCCACAGTATTGCTCATTCACTGTTGAGCATTTTGGACTGGGGACCGGTTGGCTAGGACACCAGAAATTAATGTGCAAATTTACTGTCCTGTTTACCTACAAATACAGAGTCACTGCAATTCAAATAAATCTTATGAAGTACTTTGAGACATCTTGACATCATGATAAGTTGCTGTATCAAATAGAAGGATTATTATCAATATTATAAATGGAACTATTGGTCTAGAAAAGCTACTTGTTAAGACTAAACAGATCAAGTCAAATATTTTGGGTTCGGCCAGTTGTCTGTCACAAGCGCACAGATACCCACCTTGCAAGCTGCTTAAGAGTTTCCAAACAATTTCCATTTATCTGGAAGGACGGACCCTAGAAGTAATAGTTTGGTAAGAGCTGAGGCTAAGGGATCCTCTGGGGTACAGTGGGTACACTGTCTCACAACTTTCCTTTTTGACTCTGCCTTAGTGATTCCCTCACATTTGCCCTCCGCCACATTTATAATAATCCTTAAATTTGCTTATGATTCAAACCCCCAGCTCGGGTGCAAACCCTTAACTGTCCAGTGCCTTGAGACGTCCTCCTGAAATGAAAGGCACTGTATAAATGCAATTTGTTGTTGCTGTTGTTATTTTGGGAACACTGCTACATTTTAACCACCTAAAACTGAACAGCTTGCCATTTTAAAGACCAACTAGCAAGAATCTACACAGTGATAACCCAGCTATATGAATGCTGCAATTAACAGAATAAGCCTGTACCTTGAGGGCATGAAATCTCTGTTTGTCTGAAATGGTCTCCCTGGAAGGACAGACCCTCCTCATCCAATACTGTAGTACATTGTATACATGATGCCACCATTTCATTTTGATATACATCTCATCAAATGTACTGAGTGAGCTGCCTGCCCTGCGATCCATTCCTTTCCTTCCATAGGTTAATAATCTGGATACACCAATTCGGTGCAAAGTTATTATAATTTCAGACACCACTAAATTGTGTTAAAATATGTAACCAGACAAGACTTCTTCATTCAAGCCTGTCTTGCAATCATGTGAATGTACACAGAATTATATACCTTTCCAGCACAGAATAATAATAATCCTTGCGTTTGATATAACACTTTTCACGTTTTCTAGACATCTCAAAGTGCTTCACAGAATATACTGTAAAGTGAATTGGCTGCATATTTGTGGGTGAAACATGGCAGCTGGTTGCACACCGCAGTGTCCCACAAACAGTAGCAGATTGAAATGACCAATTTCCTTTTTTTCGAGGGATTATTATCAGGCGTGTGGAATAAAGAAACTTGTCCAAGGTTTCACCCTGCCTGAAACTAAACCCAGGTATCTTGCTTGCAAGGTAAGTGCTCTAACCTCTGAGCTACAGGATTTCAAAGAGAGTGTTTATTCCTATTTGTCTGTCCCTACCTATTCAATTTTAAATCTCCTTTTACTATTAATCCCACTTTCCACCTCCTTTGCTATGTCCCTCAATGCTTTTACTGCTAAATTGCTCATCCAGTTCTCCTTTGAATGATTCTATCCCTTTTTTCTCAGCAGGAAGATGAAGTAATGTCTTCCACAACATAACCCCACATATCGCATTTAGGAGGCGGGAAACTCCTGGGTAATTCGAGAAGCACTAAGGATGTATAAAGCCAGCAGGAATTAGAATGCCTAAGAAAAAAACATCAGTGTCACCCTGGTTCAGTTGGCAGCACCTTTGAATCAGAACATAGTGGGTTAAAACTCCACATCAGGTCTTTGAAGACACGTAGTCTAGACTGACACTCCAATACAGTAATGGGGTGCATTGCATGGTCAGACGCAGTCCTTCAGACGAGATGAGTTTGCCTGTTCAAGTTGATGTTAAAGATCCTATGGCATTTTTTTTTGGTAAAACCATGGGATTTTTAACAATCCACCGGATAAAATTGGTTGTTTATTTTATGGCTGTTAGTGAGACATTGCTGTGCGTCAAATAGTCTGTGATGTTCACCTACAAAAACGCAATCAGAATAATTTATAATGAATTCCCTGAAGTATTTTGAGATGTCTTCCTGATGTTAAAGGCATTATACCAAATGTAAGGATTATTATTATTATTATTGACATGATGCTGCTGCTATTTGCCTGACTGGAGCAGTGTAGGAGACCAATGATAGAAAAGACTATTGTACAAAATGAGTTGCAGTGAAACTTCCTCGCGATGGCAAGATTGTATTTAAGGACAAAATGGCATTGTTTGACAAAGCAGGTAATCTGGGTTTGGCCGCATGAATACGGAATGCACAATGAGCAATTAATACACTGTATTGAATCAGGTGAGGTACGTACAGATTGATATTCCATTTCTAAAGGCCATGTATTAGGCCACAGACAGAGGGTGCAAAGAAATATCATTGACCTCATGGATATCTCTGGGACCTTGCTGTGTGTAAAACTGGCTGCCACATTTACCTCCAAAAACATTCACTCCATTTGACAATAATTACTTACAAAAGCTCTTTGAGAAATGTTAATTTCATGTGTTTTACATCAAATGCAAAGATTAAGATTATTTTGTGTTGCAATTTCTGCAGTTGGAGGGTGGGGGGATTTTACATTTTGGAGATGAATGACAAATGGACCATTATTAATGCAGAAAATATAGAAATACTTGTAATAGGGATGAGCAGTGCAAAGTTTTGGTCAGCCCACAGTTCAGTTCTAGAAATGTGAGGATGGAAATTTATTCTGGAGTGTTTGCTTGTTTGTCTTTGGAACTGAAGAAGTATCAGTCAGAGCTTTACCCCTGGGGTGAAGTCAATGATCCAACAGTTCTTTGTGTACTCTACAAAGTGAGAGGGTTTGAAGAGCTGAATACTCTTTTCTCATGCCACGCTTTCTTACATTCTAAACAAAGTTGCTCATTTGATCCTCTCAGTGAATGGAAATTTTTCCTTGCTCAACTTCAAATCTGGTCTCTTAGTCTGCAGTGATTCAGAAGCTGCTGGTCTATCAATGAATTCACTGGTCACAACAGTATATTAATCTTGTGTATGACTTAATTTGTATTTCACTGCTTATCCACCATAATAGACACCTTATGGATCTGTTATAATATTGAGATACAATCAAGCATCTAAATATCATGTCTTATCTGTATGATGTAAGTATAGAGATTACAGTCTTGGTCTCAATTCCTGGCAGATAATTTGTCACTTTGCATATTATATTATGCGAATATTGTATCTCTTTGTATACACTACCTGAATATTTAATGACTGAAATGTTTGTTTGAGCACAGAGAGCTCACAGACAGACAGCTGAGGCTATGACAGTCTGAAGCATGAGCTGCTTAATGAAAGGGGGAGACGAGGACGATGCATCTAGTTTTACAAAAATCACCGAAATCTGCTTGTGTTAGGTCAGTTAGGTAATCAGTTGCCAGTTCTACTTATCTTAAATCTTTGTTTTACTATTTAGATATACGTGTCCATCAGTATTTCTCATAAATTACAAAATGAATGGAAGGAACAGCTGATAGTATAGACAAGAGTAACACAGATCAGTGGGGATTTAAAACTATCCCAAGCATCCAAATAGAAATGGGTTGATACAAAACACATGGTTTATTTTCATGTTATTGTGAACCACGTCTAATTTATATTTCTCTATTTGTTGCAAACAGACTAACCTCTGAGATCTTTATCAAACTATACGTTCGGCACAAGGCACCCCTTGGAGTTCTTCGCAATCCACAAATAAACCCAGCAAGACAGCATCTAAGTTAAAACAGCAGAACTTTTCCAGCATATCTGGTGTTTTTTAACAAGCAGAATGTTGCAAGCAATGTGTCAGTGATCTTTTATATACTGCCATATGCTACACTCTCTTTTATCTAAAGTTCTGGTTCAAAGAAACTAAATCTTCAAATGAAGGCTGGATACTTTTAAAACAATTTTGGACAGAGCTCATTTTACATTACAAGACAGAGAGAGTGAGAGTGAGCACATGAGAGCGAGCACATGAGAGTAGAGAGGCTGAAGGGTGCAGCTGAAAAACCAAATGTTAAAAACCATACTACTGCACACATTCATGTATTCACTTTAAAAAAAAGTACCAAAATTGTGATGCAAATAGACAGCTGGTATGCTTTGGGATAATGGTAAAAGCTGAGGATCTCTTGTACCTTTCAGTCAGAAGGTTGTGGGTTCAAACCCGACATTAGGACTTTGAACTCATATGATCTGGACAGACATTCCGATGCAGTGCTTGGGAAAGTGCTGAAGTGTTAAAGCTGTGGTCCCACTGATGAGATATTAATACCAAGGTCTAGTATCCCTGTTCAGGTGAACCTGAAAGATCTATGGTATTATTTGAAAAGAGATGGGAGCTCCCGGTCCTCGCCAGTCTCCCCTTCTCCACTGTTCACAAAATTCCACTCCTCCACCCACAGTCTCACCTTCACTAAACTCTGGACCCCGATTACCCCAGTCCTTGCCAAACTCCATTTACTCCCCGTCACAGAGTGGATCGACTTCAACATTCTCACTGTAGTGTTTAAATCTTTCCACGCCTTGGTAACCCCCCCTTAGTGTAATGATTTTCAATCCACAAAACGCAATGTTAATTGAATCCAATCCTTAATGAAACTTTACAGTCCAGCTTCTTTCCAATACCCTCTTTCTTTCTCTCTCTCTCTCCCTCCAACTCTCTCAAGTCATTCTTTCCAGAATCCTTATGTACGTGTCCCATTCTTAATTGCCACTTATGTTGTTAAATCTAATATGCAACACACCATACTTAATTATCACTTATTTTGTTTAAGTTAATATGCGACACCCATCTCTCCATCCTCATCTTTCCTCACAGTACTACCCGCGCCGTTCAATTAGCTCCCGCCTCTTCCTTGTCTGTCGAATCCTCCACTCTACCATCAGCAGCCGTGACTTCAGCCATTATGCCCCGAAGTTATGGAACTCCTTCCCTCAAGCCCTTCAACTTGCTCCCTCTTTCCCCATTTTCAGGTTGCGCCTGAAGACCTTCCATTTCGATCGTGCCTTTGGTCACATTCGCCTCCTCCTGGCTCAGCATTAGGCTCCACCATTGGTAAACACTCTAGTAGGGTCCGTCAATATGGAAATTTTTCAATATCGATATATCGGTTGGCCCATATCAATATATACCGATATATTGATATCACGGGGTTTTTTGTCCTGCGCATGCATGCCATTTGGAGGTGCACGCGCATTCGGGGGTGCGCGTGCATTCGGATATCGACAAGGTAAGTTGAAAAAGTTTGCATTATACCGATATAACCGATATAACTGATATATCGCCGGACACAATATACCGATATATGCGATATACCAATTTTTTTTTAATACCGAATTTTTCGATATACCAATATATTTGAATTTCCAATATCGGCGTATCGATATGAAAACTTATACCGATACAACCGATATATCGATACATCGCCGGACACTATACTCTAGAATGCTGCCTGGCATGTAAGCGCTGTATAAATGCAAGTTGTTGTTACTGTTTCTCCACATGTGCTGGCCAACAATCTCCCAGATAAAATTCACTTCACGACAACTCGTGGGATATTGCTCTATGCAGATTGGCTGCAGTGTTTGCATTCAAAATACACAAATGACTACCCACTGTAGTAAATCCTGTGAAGCACTTTGAGACATCCTTGATACGTGAACTATGTCAAATTGAAGGATTATCATTGAGCAGTGTTCATTAAAATGACAATCTCTGAGGACATGTTTATTCAGGCCATCTAGGAAACTTTCCCAAGCTTTCGCCGTGATCTGCCAGGTTCGAACACAGTTGAACGCAATTGAACATTATAATAATCCTTGCATTTGATATAGAGCTTTATCAGGACACCGAAATATCACAAAGCACTTCACAGAATACATTGTACGGTGGATTGATTGTGTATTCTGTGGGCGAGATGCACAGCCAAGTGGAACAGCAATGTCCCACAAACAGCCATGGATTGAATGACCAATATTTTTGGAGGGATTATTACCCCTGGAAAGTGATCCGCAATTGATTATTAATCGGTTTCCTACTTACTGCTAATTAACAGAAACATGTAGAGTAAGCAAATGTGCTTCAGGTCTCACCCCACCCAGGAAATCAAACCCGGATCTTCTCACTTGCAATGCGAGAGTGATAACCAGTGCACCTCAAGGTCAAATTGTCATATACAGTTTACCAGTAATTAGAAAAGAACAAACATTTCTATCTCAAAAAAGGATTGAAATGTTAAATTAATATTTTTACAGTCTGTTTTGTGTGTGGCTTATGCAACAGTCTGCTCCTCCAAAACACAATTTGATTTGTTATTTCTTGCTTTGTATACTCTCAGGAAATAATCCTAATATGGCTGCATGGTCTGGTTTGTAACTGGTTTGACTAGATGTTGCTGGTACATTCTGTACAGGTCAGGATGATAATGCGAACCGGTGATAACACTCATGTTATAGCAGAACAGCATCTTGAATTTCAAGCTGCTTCAGACTCCACCACTTTCATTACAACAACAACAACAACAACTTTGATTTATATAGCGCCCTCCACGCCGGACGGCGTCTCAGAGCGGGAATCAGTGTTATGCCAATCGGGTGCCAATTGGGTGCTAATGTGGTAAGGTATGAAAACCCAGTACTTCCAATATGCTGCCATGCTTCAAGATCCCGAGTCACTATTTACAGAAACTGCATGAGCAGTTGTGTAAATGATTGATGAATATACCACAAATCTTTTCAATAACATCAACAACCTATATAGCACCTTTCACATAGGAAAATATATCGAGCATGCCTCATTAGTTCGAAAGTTGCTGCAGTATTTATCAAAACAAATACCTCTTCATTTTCAACAAGGGATTAATCCTTTAACCAAAGACAACAACAACAACAAAATTGCACTTGTATAGTGCCTTTCACATCAGGAGGACGTCCCAAAGCGCTGAAAATGACATGAAATGTTCAATCCAAAGATGAAAGTTACACATTTTTACAGACGTTATAAGTCCTCAGATCTCATTTGCATACTTCAGCAATGCCTAGCCAGACGCAAATAACTGAATGTTTTAATTCACAATTTCCATGCTCGTTTCACGCTTACCAGAAGTTTTCGGTGATAAACCAAAATTAAGAGTGTGCCTCTTCAGATCTGCAGCTGCCTAAACTCACCAACTACAATGATCTCTTGACCTGTGGCACTAAGCTTTGAGAGATTAGTGCTTGAAGTTCACAGATCAGTTCAACACGCATCTCAGTGGGGAAAGAGCCCGAGGGTATCTTTGTGTTACATGGAATCAATTTGTTTTTTGTGAGCTAAAGCAATTCAGGGTGTTACTGATTATTGCTAGAAAGTCATGATTTCAACAAGTGACAAACAAGTGGTAAATTAGCAGCCTGTTTGTCCTTATTAGACTTCATTAACGTTGAGTATTAGCTCAATGACTGTAGTATTATAATAATAATTTGGGTATATATATGGAGTATATAGCCTTCAATTTGTAATGGGTCATGCACTCAATATTGGGCACCACTTTGCTTGTTTCTTTAGCTGGATTCCTTCATCCAGTTCACTTATAAAATACGCAGTCACTATATTTAACAGTAAATGTATCCAAAGCATCTTGAAACATCCTTCTGACACGAAAGGCGTTTCATCAATTGCAATAATTCCTCTTATTATAATAAGGAACTAAATTGTCTAATTGGAAATTTTGCTGGTAAATGGAAACAAGTTACTCTAACTCAAGGGAACTCCGCTTCCATGCACTTAATTCACTTAAAAGAAAAGTTTCAACCCCAAAACACCCAATAATAAGGCAGGTATTGTGCTTATATCAATGTGTTACATGAAGTGATCCAGTTTTAAATAAGTTGTGCTTGATACTGCATTCAATTGTTGGAACGATTAAAGTATTCACAAGATGAAAAAAAGGTGTTTAGGCTTATTCGCAAATAAAAACACTGCAAAGATAAAGAGTTTAAAATCATATACAGAGTAGTTAATTGAAATGAGATAGAGATCCACTGCCTTCCTCAGATACTTTGAAGTCTGGGACTTTTAGCTCAAGCTAAATCAGAGTTAGGCCAACGTAATTTATTTTACCATCATTATGGTCTTTCAGAATCAGAGATCCAGCAAAATTGATAAGACTGGATGCCCAAAGGGCAAAATTGGGCTTTGGTTCAAAAACTGCTGAATGCATTGACATGATAGCAGGGTGTGTTATGAACATGAAAGGAAATCTATCAACAGACTGGCTCTGATTGATTGCAGTTGGGTTGCATTTTAAACAAGCAATCTTTTGCTATCATTTATCAGCATAGTGGACATTAAAATGCTTGAATGGGCCTCAACAGCTATTAGACCAATTTACAGTATCGGATCAGCATTTCAGAAATTATGTGTAGTCTTTGGTATCACAAATGATAATGTCCCCCAGAGAGGGGAGAAATCATCCAGTTTTTGGGCATAACTGAGACAGAAAAGAGACCGACTAACTGCCAGGATTATTTTGCTTACAATCCAAGAATATGAGGCAATGATGCAAGCAACGTTATCTGTAGCTTGGATCAGAGTGAATCAACAATGGGTTGCTGAAAAGTGCAAACAGGGAACATTCACATGTAAGTAGGGTAAAACCACAAGCCTATGCCAAGTTTTATTCTGATGGAGGTCTTCAGCAAGAATAATCACAGAGTGTGTGGTATTGTGGAATCTTTCCAAAAAAAAAGTCAGATGGAATTTCTGATAGTCTTTAACATTCAGATCCTACCCTTTTGATGGGTATCACTCAATACTGCTGCAGTATGGCAACCTCTCATTAAAGATGTTATCACAGCCAATATGGGAGCTCAAACCCTTAGTTTAAACCTAGCCCTTTGTACAGTCTTGGCACAGTAGCTACCAGTTATCTAAGCAAAGGATGTTATATTACCAGTTCTACATATTTCACACAATTTTCACACAATTATAGCAAGTTCTAAAGAAGCTTGCACAAAACAGAAATAATTTGCAGTTACTATGAACTCACTACCATAAGAATGTAAACATTTTACATTGCACATAGATCACCTGGTTGATATAAGCTTTTCAGTCACTCTTTTTCCAATCTTATCTTACAAAGAAATCACTGAGCATGCACAAAATTTAGCACCTTCAGTTTTTCATTTAATATCACCTAGGCACATCAAGATACCCTCATGTTCTAAAAAAGACAACACATTTACATCACAATTTTCCCAACAATGAAGGACAGTGGAGGGTCAGGTTAGGAGCTGAGCATGGATCAGGGGACCTTGGCTTTTGCTGATCTGTGCCTATCTATGGAGCTCCTGTAGTTCAGTGGTTAGAGCACTTGCCTTACAAGCGTGAGACATGTGTTTGAATCCAGGCAGATCAGAGTGAAACCTTGGGCAAATTTCCTTACTGCACACGCCTAATAATAATCCGTCCCCAAAAACCACAGTAATAAAAATTGATTATTTTCAATCCACGACTGTTTGTGGGACACTGCTGTGTGTGAAGCACTTTCAGACATAGATAAGATATGAAAAGCGCTATATCAAATGCAAGGATTATTATTGTTATTATATTACTTTCTGGGATAAGTGAGTAGGGTACATACTCCAGGGGAGAGGGTCCAGACAAAAATAAATACTACAGATGGAAACTCTCAGTTTGGATAACTGTACTGATCTGACACTCGACTGATGAAACAAAGTTCTCTCTTTCCACTCCATAATAATAATCCTTCCATTTGGTATAGCATCTTTCATAACAAGATTTACTGTGAAGTGGAGTGACTGTGTACTTATGGGTTAAAATTGCAGCCAATTTGTGCACAGCAATATCCTACAATGAATGACCAATTTTATCTGGGAGATTGTTGGCCATGACTGGGAGAAACTACCTTCTCTTTTTGAATAGTGCCACAGGATATTTAATGTCCACCCAAGCATGCAGACAAGACCTCAGCTTAACATCTCATCTGAAGGATGGCACCTCCAACAATGTAACACAGCCTTAGCACTGAATTGCAGTGTCATCTTAAACCATGTGAGTTCAAGAACCGATGTGACGCTTGGATCCACAACCTGTGACTCAGAGGTGATAGCTCTACTTCTGAGCTACACTGACAAACCTCCTAAGAAGCTCTAGATTCAGTAAGCATAGGATGAAAGGAGATTATGTCATTATCAAGGTATCTACTTACTGTGATCTTAGTTAAAGTTAGTGCACTACCATACAACATTTAGAGAATCTTTGCCTTCGAACAAAGAAGATGTTTGCACATTTAAAAAAGGATGTACTTTTGGCCTTGATAGTGAAAAATATTTTCTGAGAAGTTAATTATGTTGTGGGACAGAGCACTGAGCTAAATGGTGCATCACAAGCAAATTTAATCCAACTCTTCAACAGCAATAACAAAATTTGCAGTTCAAAATGCCTGTCTTAGCATGTAGTATTAAAATGATCCTTTCGTGATGCTGGCGCCCATATTGGTACCCACTTCATTGTGAAATGATTAATGATTGAACACTGCCTAGAATTTTGGACAGATTATGCCATTGATTTGTCAGTCGTGATCTCCCATCATGAAGGTAGAGGCTGTTGTGAAAACAACTATTCCGAGTTGATTGCAGCAACAAGCCCAACATAACAAAGTAGAGACAAATCTGAAGCTATGTGGTTGTCAGCCTGGATATGTTCAGGTGTTAATCTGTCCCAACTGATAGCACTTGCACCTGAGTCATAAGAATATGGGTGCAAATCCCGATCAGGATCTTTCACGTTTCAAAACCTAAGGTGCCTCTCCAATGCAGTACTGGGAGAATGTTGCATTGTTTGATATGTCATTCTTCAGATGAAATGTTAAACTGAGACCCTGTCAGCCTGTTCAGGTGAATGGTAAAGATTACTTGCCACTATTCAAAACAAGAAGAGTTTCTCACTCTGTCCTGACCAATAATTCCCCTGATAATTCTGTGCAGCGCTTTGAGACATCCTTCCGCTATGAAAGGCGCTACATCCATAATGAGTGAATTATGAGTACTTTTATTATTAAACCATCTTCCAAATGAAAAGTCAATTTAACAATTTTAATCTTGAAGTTTAAGACAGTGAAGACTCACAGACAGGTGGAATTTCAAACCCACAATAATTTCTTATGTTCACAGCGCAAAGATCAGAATTTAAGGATGCTGCTGGAGGTAAACAATTGATAGTAAATAACAGTTCCAGTGACCCACAGTGAAAGCTTGAGGAACAGCACCTTACCATCTGCTGGGGACCCTACAGCCCAACATTGATTTCAGCCACTTCAGACCATAGAAGCTCCCCCTGCCCCATTGCAATCATCACTCCAGACACCCCTTGCCTCTTTGGTGCTTTGTCTGCTCTTTACTATTAACACCGCTTCTCCCGAGTTTTGTTTAAACCCACCCCCTTTTTGTTTCACATCGTTATCATCTATTTAACCCATCAATTAACACATTGTTTCCTTTTGTCTTCTTTTTCTGTCTTCTTTGTCTCCTTTGTCTTCCTTGTCCTGCCTCCCCTCCCTAACATGTCCTTAAAAACCTCTCCCTCCCAACATGCCCCAGTTCTGACAAAGGGTCGTGGATCCAAAACATTTACTCATTTTCCTTTCTCCATGGATGCTGCCTGACCTGCTGAATTTTCCCAGAAAATTCTGTTTTTGTTTCAGATTTCCAGCATCTGCAGTATTTTCTGTTTTGTGATATTAAATAGATATGTTTTATTCATTCTTGAGTTTGATATATTTTAGAGTACCCTTTTCTCTTCCCTGCAGGCCCTCCATCTCCTGAGACAGAGAACATGGGAGAAATGGACTTCAGCTGAAGTAATTTGAACTTACATTTTTTAGGGAGCTTCGATACTATGAGAATAAATGCAGTATTGTTTTCACTAGTTTTCAATATACAGTATATTTATTTGGAAATATCATATTTGGTATAATAACATAAACCTTAAAATACAACATAATTTGTTGTATTTTTCCCATATATCACGATACAACAACAACTTGCACTTACATAACAAAACATTTCCTTCATTACACTAGTTCGACTACCTAATAAGGTAACCTTGCTTTGTCCCTGTTTTTACTCCCTTGCAGATTATTATCAGTTGATACTGGTTCACAGTTCATGTGATCTGCTCAGGAGCTTTTGTAAAAGAGAAGCTGTTGCAACAAACTGCAGTTATCTGATACGTCTTATGATAATCTCCTATTCGCTGCAAAAAATTCCCAGTTTTCACAAATACACCATTGCTTTAACACTGACTGTTGAAACAAGCAGAGGAGTGTGTGAGGAGCCTCCCTGATTCCTTCTATACCCATTCAAGAGCCCTGCCCCACCTCTGCTCTACCCCTTTCTAATATCAGTGTGGCAGAGATAAGGAACTGAGTAGAACAGTAGGTGGAGCCTGAGTCCCATCGTTCTACTTTATTCTTTTTAATTTCCCAATCAGAAGCAAAGAATGTGGAAAATATTATACTCCATTGCTGGCTTAGTTCAACAGAAATTTCTGTTTCTGCGAAATACCACATTGTGAATGCAACCCTCGGAAGTGTGTGTATTTCTAAACGTTTCTGTGGAAAATGATCAGAAGTAGAACCGGCTGCCAACCCTTTCATTGTTGCCTGATTTCCAAACTGCAAAATAAACAATGAATGACAAAATCTGTCTAAAATATAAGATCTGAAAACAAAATAAGGAATAAACTCTACCCATGATTATCTTCAGATTGTCTTCATCATATTTTCATGATTCTTTGCTGATATCAATAATACAGCTTGTACCTTTCACATCAAAAATATATTTTAAATACCTACATATAAGAATATATCTGGAGAATATCTGTAACATGTCTAACATGTCCTTGGGACTAATCTTAATAAAAAGGATATGAAATAGATCAATGTCCGCCGAGCTAAGTGAGTGACACAGAACCATACCGGGTCAGTATGGTTGAAAGAGGTTGCAGAGTTATAGTCGCACTTTTCATAACATTGTTGTTGTGCTTTAATGTTTTAATTATAGTTGAACTTTACTATAAAGACTATTACAATACTTCAGTGTCAATACTGCTTTGAGAATGTGCAAACTGCAGTTCTGTTTCTATGGGGACTGACTGGTAAGAACCACACAGGTATTTAAAGTAGATTTCATGATTAGTCTCCTAGTATTCAACTCCGAGTAGACCCCGCCTATCTCCTCCCCCAAAGAGAATAGTTGATTGATCATTTGACACTCAACAAACGCAGATTTGAGCCTAGATGGATGGCACATACCAGGAACGCAAATGTGATGTTCTTGATGGGCTATAAAACTCAACAAGAAATGCATGAGAGCTTCACATTTTAGATAATTATGGTTTGAATTTAAATATTGGCCCCCAAAATCCTAACTAAAGGATATAAGAACATTGCATTCCAAGAAATGAGACAGCATAAAGTTATTCCCCAAAAGTTATTTCTGGCATTTGTTGTGTAAAAGGGAAAGCCAGTATTGTGATCATTACAGTGGTCTATATGTAGAGTAATATTGATACCCATCCATATTTTATTAATGTTAACAAGATTAAGCGATTTAACATTCAGTGAAATTTAAATTAATAATCATCCTGGCATTTGATATAGTCTCTATATTGTGGACTGTGGTTGTGCCTTGGGATGTCCTCCCGACTTGAAAGGTGCAATACAAAGTTAATTTTTTTTATTGTTGTTGTTGTAGTTGGAATGTCTCAAAGTGTTTCACAGTGAATATCCACAAAGCGCTGTGTCTATTTGTTCGTGAATGGAGTAGCCAAATTGCGCACAACAGCTTATAATAAGAATTATAATCCTTTGATTTGATGTAGCACCTTATCACATCTTCAAAATATCTCCAACCCCTGAACAGAATATATTTTATGGTGAATTGATTGGATATTTTGGGCGTAACACTCAGCAACCAATTGGGCCCAGCAGTTTTCTATAAACAGTCGTAGATTGAGCGAAATTTTTTTTATTTTTATTTATTTTTAAGTTATTCTGTGAAGGTATCATTTCGCTGGGTTCCTACTTACTGCTTGGCAAACAGGCATGTGGAGTAAGGAAACCTGCCCAATATTTTGCCCTGCTCTAAATTCTCTAATCACTAAGCTGCGGGACTCCTTGGAATTGAATCCCAGAGTCTCATCATTAAATCAACTTTAAACACATTTGTGTGGGCCTTACCAATCTCCACAGAAACAGAACTGCAGTATCCGTCAAACAGCCATGACATGCAAATGATCAATAATTCTGGAGCATTGCTGACCCGAGTATGGAAAACATTTGTTTTGATCTTTAACATCCATCAGCACCTTCAACAATTCAGCCCTCAGCTCACCCAGATATTGCGTAGACATTTTAATAATAATTATTGCCTTTTCACGTCTTCTAGGCATCTCTTCATAGAATATACTGTGAATTGACTATATAAATGTGGGCGAAACCCAGCAGCCAATTGCACACAGTGATGTCCCCAAAACAGTCATGGATTGAAATTAACATTTAATTTTAGGGAATATTGTCAGGTGTGTGGAGTAAAGAAACTGTTGCCCTGCCTGGAATCGAGCGCAGGCCTCTCACTGCTTGATAAATCTTGTTGAAAATCTTCTGTCTTGAATAAAATGAAACTGCTTCAAGATCCTACTATGTACCATGAACAGTAAAAACATCACTCTGATTTATTTTATATAGACGACAGAACTGATTTGTTGGCAAGGTTTGTCAGCTGGCAGGCAGTCATGTCGTGAAGTGTGGGCTCAATAGGGATCTGACACTCACTCCCATTGAGAACTCAATGGGAATCTTTGAGAACTGCACTGCCAGACGTAAAGATCTACGTAAAGGTCACAAGTCTGTTAACCTTCCACACATCAGTTTCTCTTTTGTTTCCAGCTGGTGTAGTTGACATTGTCCAGGTATCTATGTCACATTTCCTGTCTCAGATGACACATGCTTTTGTCAGATGAACAGACTTTAATATTGATTCTCTTGGTCAACACAACAACCGGTCCACAACCATATGGAATTCTCCCAAAGAATCACAGAAATCTATGACATAATAGGAGGTCATTTAACTTATTGTATCGATGTCAGTGTTTGCTTCTCAAATTAAGTCATCTAATTTAGTGGAGTCTGTAGCATATCAGTTAGAGCACTCGCCTAGCAAGCAAAAGGACTTGGGTTTGATTCCTTACGTTGAGCATGTTTCCTTACTCCGCATTTCCAGCCGTAATAATCTCTTCAAAAAATACAATGATTGTTTTTTAAATAATTTGTTCACTCAATCCACGACTAATTGTGAAACACTGCTGTGCACAACATTGCCGTGTTTCACCCACAAAATATGTAGTCAATTCACTTTACAGTACACTTTACTTTACAATTCACTTTGAGATGTCTTGAAGACCTGATCAGGCACTATATCAAATGCAAGGGTTATTATTAGGATTCTTATCTATCTTAATCACCATTCCCTACCAAAACCCTTGAATACCTCATGTGCTACCTACAATAATTCCCTTTTAAATGTCCCAGTTTTCTCTGCTCTGAAATCCACCCCAAAGAATTTGCCAAATTCTGAACACTCTGAAACGCTACATGAATGTAGTAAATCTAGAACTAGGGAATGTTTCTCCCCAGGATTTGTAAATGATATGTCCAAAGATTATGGTGTGACTACCCAATGTTAATAGCATATTTGCAAAATATAGAATAATAATAATAATAATCCTTGTATTTGATTTAGTGCTTTTCACATCTTCTAGACGTCTCAAAGTGCTTCACAGAATATACTATAAAGTGAATTGATCTTATATTTGTGGTCGAAACGTGGCAGCACATAGCTGTGTCCTACAGTCGTGGATTGAAGTGATCAATTTTTATTTTTTTCGAGCGATTATTATTAGGCATATGGAGTAAGGAAACTTGCCCAAGGTTTTGTCCTGACCTACCTAGATTCAAACACAGGTCTCCCGCTTGTAAGGCGAGTGCTCTAACCACTGAGCTACAGGACACCACAATGGGAATTTATATTTAAAATTATTCCACTAATCCTACATTCAAAGGCAAAACCCATTCAGTTTGTTAGACAACCATTCAACAACTGATCAGATATGTTGTCTGTGTAGTGAAGGACTATCCAGGTTTGTTACTGTTGATATTGCTCTCTAAACAGAACCATTAAGTTCAATAATGCATATAATTACTTACATTTGCCATACATTAATATCCCCCACATTTAGTCTGTTAATATTGTTTGTATGTGACAGCAAATAATATATACATTAAAATATCCAGGATTCATCATTTTTAATATTTCCAAGGAATATTATTTTTTCTTTTAAAAAATCACAATTTTAATGTTACTTTAGGTAAAGGAACATGTGTATTTACCTCTGTTGACTAAAGGCTCATTTCCCTTTGTACTGTCAATTACTTTTCCATTGCAAACAGCCCTTGTTGGCTCAATGTCAGTGTTATTTCCTCCACCAGATTTGCTTCACTCATTCTGCATCACCATCCTGAACAAATGGTCAGGTTCAACAATCTGCAATAAAGTATCTGGTCGCTTACTAGCTGACCCTTCCTTTCCGCAGACTAAAGAGTTGCTCTTCAACTAATCCACTTCCTCTGAATTCGTACTTTAGATTCCACACATCAGTGTTGATACCTTGTATTCTCCAGGATTATTATTATTGTGCACTAGTTGCAGAAGCCATCTCTTTTAGATATTCATTCCAATCCAAAACATGAGCTCCCATTAGCAGCTATTTGTAATGGGATTCTTGGAGACCAGAGGTAAATCATGCTGATTTATGGGAGATCCACTCTGACCCAGTCTACTTTTGGTGTAGAGTTCCTACAAGTTGATGTGATGTACATCTGGTCACTGGAATAAATACTATATAATAATGCGTGCATTTGGTATAGCAACTCAACACATCACTGAGACATCTCAAAGCAATTCACAGGATTTTGCTGTGAAGTGTAGTGACTCTGTATTCTTAAATAAATACCGCAGACCATTTGCAGGCAATGCAGAGATTTCTTCAATTTAGTTTTAATTTACCATTTGCTAATTTGACAGCATGTTTTTACAACACTATAAATATTCCAGCTCTAATTAAAGTGGTTTTACAATTAAATGGTGCTGACAATTTTGTATTATACTGAAAGACTATATTTGCATTAATAATAATCCTTGCATTTTGATGTAATGCTTTTCACATCTTAGCAACGTCTCAAAGCGCTTCACAGAATATACTGTAAAGTGAATTGACTGTATATTTGTGGGCAAAACACAGCAGCCAATTGCACACAGCCATGTCCCACAAACAGTCATGGATTGAAATGACCAATTTTATTGTTGTGGTTTTTTTTAGGGATTATTATTAGGCATGTGGAGTAAGGAAACTTGCCCAAGGTTTCTCCCTGATCTGCCTGGATTCTTACACAGGTCTCATGCTTGTAAGGCGAGTGCTCTAACAGCTGAGCTACAGGAGCTCCCATTATAACTTACAAGAGACACAATTAACAAGTTTTTCATGTTCACCCACAAACCATGCAATCACTTAATTTAAAAATAATCCTGTGAAACGTTTCAAGATATCCATCTGACATGAAAGGCATTTTACCAAATGTAAGTATTATTATTAGTGGGAAATGGGTGAAAGAAACATAAAGGGAAGAAACACATAAAGTCCGATTTGAGGTTAGTGTTGAACAGAGAACTTTAGAAAAAGAAAGTAAACCTTTTTTTTAAAAAAAAGGATACAGTAAATGCAAAAGATAAAACAAGCAGGAAATATGGACAAACGTCTAAGTGCATTTTATGATAATATGGTTTATAGTTTCAAAGGACAATTTCAAAACGGATAGCAAGATTTTTTTTATATCCAGAGAGTAATTGGTGACTGCAGAGGGTTACCAGGGTACTGGACACATTTAAAAAGCAGTGTAACTCTACGATGGAAGGATGGTAGGGCAGGTGTTCTGGAGAGATGACTTCAGCTAAACTGATGGGCCCTCCTTATGATCTTCAGTACTGAAACACAGCACAGTTCATTGGCTGGATCAGTTGTGTGAATCACTGGCACATATTAGCGATTCAATGACAGAAGCAGTGCGTGTACAGTGCTGACACATAGCTGAGTTTCAAGGGTTGGATCGGTTCTGTACAAAGATGACACATATCAACTTGCTCTCTGACAACAAGATTGATGAAGTGCATTTCTTTGAATTGATACTTTTAATTGATCACACCTTTAACAAACAAAAACATTTCAGTTTCTGTCAAAACTCTGACACATTCATACCAGATCTGAATCCATGCACACCCAAACTATGTGCACCTAGGTTACACCAAAACTATGCTTTCTCATTGAGGTAGCATCAAGAGAATAATCATTCCCCTTCGCACTGATTCATTGTGGTTCTAGAATAATTTCAGCCTCTGACATGATCATGTGTGCACTAAGGCTTGGATTATTGCCAACTGATTGCATTGCACAGCTTGAGTGTCACCTGGTAGTTGCATTCACCTACTCCTATTTTGGCAGCGCAGTCAAAAATGCGTTTGGTTCGAATACTCTTACGAATGGTGATGGATTTTCATAATTGTCGGCCACCCAGCTGACCAACAGAATGTGAAGGATTTAGGATTATTGGTGAAGGAATTTTTTTTTGGGGGG
Source organism: Hydrolagus colliei (assembly GCA_035084275.1). Classification (NCBI taxonomy): domain Eukaryota; kingdom Metazoa; phylum Chordata; class Chondrichthyes; order Chimaeriformes; family Chimaeridae; genus Hydrolagus; species Hydrolagus colliei. Next base: position 103,783,808 of record CM068744.1, on the reverse strand, counting down.
GAAGCTGAACAGTATTTTGGTTCAACATACAGAAGACTGAAGTAAATGTTTGGAGCTTTTTAATACATCTCTGAAATTCGTCAAGAAGGTTACCCAATGTGAAAGGTGCTACATAAGTTCACATTGTTGTTGTTTTACCCTGCATCGAGGAAGCATGTTTGGTTGATTTCAACATCAGTCCACATCCCAAACTGCAGTATGATCAAAGTGGTATTAATGACAGGGGCAAGGGTAGATATTTAGAAACAAATGAGCACATGAAAATACGAACAGAAAGAGGCCATTCAGCCCATGGAGCCTGTTCAGCTTGTTTGTTAGACCTTGGCAGCTCTTTAAATACCCTGTCCTTTTGACATACTCATTAACTACCACCCGAGTATCTGTCTATTTCTACTTGAAAAATACTTTACGGTTCCACCTCTAGTTTTCTGTGGCATAGCATTCCATATCTTCACACCTCTCTGTGTGAAGAAATAACTCCTGATCTCAGTTCTAACCGTCTTACTTCTGATTTTCATGCTACGCTTACTCTATCAGAGGGAAGGATTTTCCGTTATCTAACCTGTCAGTTGCTTGCATTACCTTAAATACCTCAATCAAATTATCCATTAACATCCAGTATTTATAGACCAGTTACCTAATACAGCCTTTGTTCATTTAAAAAAAAAATGAAATTGATGCAACTTTAGTTTAACAAAATAAATTATTTTCAACAGAAGCCATGTGTAGATTTGCAGCTAGTGTCAGCGAAAGTTCAATAGCCGATTGACTGTTTTGCAAACATCAAAACATTTGAACGACATTCAAATCCCTGAACATGCATGTGAGCTGTTCACCTTCTCCCAGCTGAGACTGATTCAAACTTGGCAGGGTAAGCGGATTGCAGGCTTGTACTCCTCAAGCCCAGATGCCAGTTTATCAATAATAGTTGGTTCTACATCTTGGACTTTGGATTGCCAGTGAAACACATTATTAAAACATATTGTTTTCGGGTTAGTTCTGAGGATTGAATGGAATGTATCGAAAATAAATGATGCAAAAAGAGGCAGTTGTTTAATCAACACCTCTTCAACCCATCATCTCCTATTCTCTACCCCATTTTCTCCTTTGTCTTCCTTTCCCTGCTTCCCACCTCTCTGTTAGTCCTCTGTTAAAAGCCTTTCTCTCCCAACATGCCCCAGTTCTGATGAAGGGTCATAGACCTGAAACGTTGACACACTTTCCTTTCTCCAAAGATGCTCCCAGCGATTTCTGTTTGTGTTTCAGACTTCCAGCATCTGCAGCATTTTGTGTTTTTTTTAATTGAATAAGAAAACCTTGGTCAGTGCTTTTCCCCCCTAATGCTGTGTGTATAGGTGAGACAGATATAGAAAGATAGCTGGACAGAAAAGTGCAGTGAAATATATAGAGATTGAAAGACCGCAAGTAACAAAAGATCACAAGATAGTAAAACAGAGACAGACAGAAGCAAAACAGATATAGAGAGAACCAAACAGTGAGAAAGATGGCAGGACAGAGAGAGGCAGTGAGATGAACAGAGCAAAAGTAACAAACATTGAGAAAAATAGCAAATGATAGAGACCAAGAGAGATAGTGACACAGATGGAGTAAACAGAGAGAAACACAGGCAATAAGAGGAAGAAATGGAGAGATGGACAGAAAGTAAGAACATGGACAGTCAGAGAGGCAAACAGAGCATAGAGAATGTGAATCTCAAAGAAAGACAGAGAAGAAACCATCTTCATTTCAGAAGTATACATTTATAGAGAATTTCTCAGAGAATAACGTAACAATTCATGCTAAAGCTGAAATCTTAGTTTTTGAAACGCCCTGATTGCTGATGGCTTTCATACCTCCAGTTTTCGGGGACTTATTAAAGCATTAAAAAAAATCTTCCCCGTGGAACATCTAATACAGCTTCTACGATGCTTTAAGCATTTCCAGAATTTTAAATCACCATTTCCTTGAGAAATGTAATGATGGGATCATCATGTGCTAAGCTTCCACTGCACAAAAAATATAAAACATTTGTTGGGTACTTCAGCTACAAGAAAGAAGGACGGACGGGTGCAATCTTTTTGAAATATGCAGGCTCCAGGAAACCTAATTCCAAACTTAGGTTGCTTTTTGTAGTTTTTGTGAACAGACTATGCTATATTTTAACTGGAGGATAATGTTATCCCTTTTAGACAGAACTATCAGTCACACTGTGGTTGCAGCAGTAGGGGGCTCACTTTTAGTCTGACCATTTGCGCATATAAGAAACTCCTCCAGTTTTACAGCTGATTGCTTCAAATAAAAAGATAATACTGGACTTCAAAGCATCAGGTGGCTGCTTTTCCAAATGTTTTGTATCTACTTAATTGTCCCCTTTCCCCCCCTATTTCTTTGCAAGGTTTGCAGTTTAAACTGAGAAGCCATCATAAATATCCTATTCTGAAAAGAATGTTACTTTAAAGAAACAGGCAGTAAGTTACATGCAATGTTTGAGGAGCACATTTGCCAATGAACATTTAATACTTAGAAAACTGAAAATGGATATGGGTGAGGGTATTAATTTATCGCAGAAGCAAAAACGTGTACACATTTATATAGTCCCTGATTACTAAAGAGTAATTCTATGCTGAATCTGAACTGATAGTACAAACCTGTTGAAGATGGTTCTGTATTAAGTACTGTATACCTGCTTTCCCTATGTTAAGTTTGATTAGAGTATTATGTTAAGCTTTTTATATCCAATGCAAACCTCCAGTATCGAGCCCAGCTCTATATTACATACAACATCAGAGAATAAATAATTGCCTTTCCTTTATATGGCAATTCCTGTATTGCAAATGCTAGTTATATGGGGCTAAGATCCTATTATACACAAATGATCTTGGATGATGTGTGCAATAAAATTAATATGCCACCCTGAGCTAATGTATTTTCAGGTTAAATAGTCAATATGCTATTTTTAAGTCAAATCATGTTAAACTTACCATTCGATGCCTATAGAGCACCCCAGAACATTCAGATGGAGTCTGTGAGTCGACATCAATCAAGCAGACAGCCCAATCTCCACATAAGATGAAGGTATCAATTAATGTTCTTTTTCTAGTGTAATAGTCATGCAAAATTTATTCCCAATACAAATGAAAATATTCTCCATCTAGCAACTGGTGAAAATTCATGCCCTCGTTGTAGGTTTGCACTGCTAAATGGAGCATGCAGGTAACATCTAGGTTACCATCTGTGCAGATACACTTCTATGTTTATGTGAAAATAAATGAAATATGTAATGTAATAATTTACAAAGCAAAAAATAAGTTTCAATTGTTCTCGGGAGGCTGGCACACACAAAACACAGCCCAGGTAAGTTTTTTTAAAATTGTGTTTGCTTTACCAATATATTGACACATTTTTATTTCTGTTAATGTGGGCTGCCCATAAATATTTGTCCACATGAAAGGATAAAAAAATTGAGCCATCCACGAAATTGTAATGCGTGGACATTTTTATGTATAAAGTATATGATGTGCTTGACTCACAACAGCGAAATAAATACAATAGAGCAGTAAGTAAACTGAGACAAAGAAATTGGAGAACAATATGGGTGCGGTACAGTTAAATGTCTCTTGCTATTAAACTCAGTTCACCATCCAGCATCATAGTTGGACTGTGATGCAAATAAAAATAGCGAAATGGAACTAAAATTAAATTAAAACTTTACTGTGAAGTGATTAGGTGAGAAATTCAGAAGAAACTTTGAAAACATTTCCCAAACTATCAATCCAACAATCAGCACTATTCATATGGAAGTATATAATTTGGTTCATGACCTCTTGGCAGCTAGATTAAATGTAGAAATGAAGTGCATTTTACCTTCAGATTTATTATGACTATGTGGGTTGCTTAAAATATAAAACAAGTCCTATTATAACAGGGAATGGAATCAATTACATAGAAATAAATAGGGAATGGTTTGGAATTCTTCAGTAGTAAGTACATTATGATATAAACTACTGTCAGACCCAGCAGGGTTTCACTGTCCTATAGTAAATGCAGTTAGCTGGTAAAGAGTTGGATGCAGATACTCAAAGTACTGTGTAACTTATAGTGTCCTTATGACTTGCAGCCTGACTTTCCTCGCACGGAATCAGTGCCCTAACCACCCCCTCCCCATACACGCAGACACACACAAATGCATACTCATAAATTCTCTTCTGTTGTGGGGATTCAGAGGAAAATGTCTAAATGCAAGAAGTTTCACATGTCATCATCTTAGCGTCCCTTTGCATTTCCTCTACAATTTTTCTCTGTTAGAACAGGACTTGTTTAATAAACTAAAGCAGTCCATATGGTCATAATAAATCTGAAAGTAACATGCACTTCGTTGTCACGCTTCATCTCACTGCCAAGAGTTCTGTCATGAACCAAATCATACATTTGCATGTGAATACTACTGATTATTGATTTAATCCTGAAAGATCAAAGGATTTTATGCCGTGGCATTTCAAAGGCCAATATGAATTTGGAGGAGCATGGGAGGTAGGAACCAGGGCATTGAGGAGGAAAAAGAAGCCAAGATGGTTTTTGTTCACAAACAGAAGATTGCAAAACAGCATAGGAAATAATATACTGACAGAAATGGGGAGGGACAGACACAACAAGCACCACAGAAAGGGGAACGGGGAGAGAGAGGGTACACAAATAAAAGAGCTTGGAGACTAAACTTGTTGTTTGGAGACTGAATAACAAGTTACATTTATAAGGTACCATTCACATTGGAGAACATCTCAAAGTGCTTCCCAAAGTCAGATAGGTTTTTACACAGGTTTTGAAAGCAGACAGGGAAGGAGTAAGACTAAGGGAGTTTTGGAAGAGAGGTACAGAAAGTGAGGACAAAGTGTGTGAAAGCTGAAATCACGCTCATCTTTGGAGGGACAAGAGTGGTGAACATAAACCAGGCTATAGGTTTGTGGAGATCTTATTGCAACAATTTATGATCTTACAGAGTATAGATTAATTGACCACAAGTATTCTACATTCGTGGAGTCCTGTAGCTCAGTGGTTAGAGCACTCGATTCGCAACCAAGAGACTTGGGTTTGATTCCCAGCAAGTTTCCCTACTCCACATGCCTGATAATAATCCCTCAAGACCTGATAATAATCCCTCAAGAAAAAAAGAATAAATTGGTCACTTCAATCCACGACTGTTTGCAGGATGCTGCTTTGAGCAATTGGCTACCGAGTTCCGCCCACAAATATACAATCAATTCATTTTACAGTATATTCTGTGAAGTGCTTTGAGACATCTAGAAGATGTGAAACGTGCTATATCAAATGCAAGGAGTATTGTTATTATTATTTCACATAGACACAAACTCTACCACAAAGGTCTCAAACTCAGGAGAGCAAAGTTGAACAGATTGTTCAGATTAAATTACTGTATTTTCACAGTGTGGTGAATCAGGGCAATTATGCAATACAGAGAGACGATAGAAGTATATTACAGCAGCAAATTCAAGACGGAATAAGATTTCTGGCAAAGATATTATTCGAAGATTCCATAACTGATATTTTCCTTCTGAGTTTGATACAAACACAACACAAATATTCTTCCTCATTTTATGCTCTTGGTTTATAAATAGCAGACAGGGAATGTTATCTGAGAGCAGAATGCTTGAGGCGAAAGTACTTTATGAACATTCTACTCAACTCTGTATCCCCCTTCCTAAAACAGGCTTCAATGCTCTCTGCTCAACGGGATGCCAACAATAAAATGTCAAAACGTAGGGCAAAATCTGAGGTATTCCCTAATTATAGAAATGACAGAATGGATGGAGACCATTTGACCCATTAAGCCTATGTTGCTGGTTCACTCCCCACTAGGGCTCACCATTATAATAAAAACAATAATAATGGTTTTGTTTGATATAGCACCTTTCACATCAGGATATCTCAAAGTGCTTCACAAGATTTTACTGTGAATTGTAATGCGTATTGTAGGTTTAATACTAACAATATCAGTTCCTTGCTCCCTCCCATATTAATTTCATTTGGTTCCTCTTTAGATACTTATCTAAATCCCTTTAAATATCATTATGGTCTCAGCCTCAATTGCTATTTAGAATCATACAAATGTACAGCACGGAATAAGACCATTCACCCCAGTGTATCTGTGCTGACTTTTGAAGAGCAATCCATTCAGCCTCATTTACCTGCCTTTCCCCAAGCTTTCAATAAATAATCCTTGCATTTGATATAGCATTGTTCATGTTTTCTCGACATCTCAAAGCACTTCACAGAATATACTGTACTGTAAAGTGAACTGCCTGTACATTTGTGAGTCAAACATGGCAGCATAAAGATGATACACATGAAGATCTATTGACATTATCTGGATCCTTAGATCTCTCTAGTTTTCAGTTGATCTAAATCATCACTTAAATCACTAAAATGGTTGTCCTCACATCTGGCTGATGGAGAAGTTTGCTCATGTGAAGTCAATAAGGAATTCACTGAATGCTTTAGCCTCAGCAATGAATACCTGACGAATAGCTTATGAAATTATAAAGAGAATTGTGGCTTGAAGCTCAGTTCTGGCTGATTGTACCTCCAAGAGGCACACTTGTAGGTTTGCATAAGTGGAGTCTTTGCATGAACATTGTTGGTAAGTGAATATGTTTGAGTAAGTGCTCTTCCACTGGATCAGTGGCCTTTCTACACTGGACTGGGCCATAGGTGTCCACTGCTGACCTTTGCATGCATATATCATTTTCAATTGCTAAGATTTCAACAAAAACTCCACTGGTGCAGTTTACACTTAAATCTTTGTTTATAGCAGCATGTTTACTAAGTTTAGAGACTTGGCACTGTTCTGACTGAAGTTAAATGGTGCCTGTCTTATTGTTAATTTCAGTTATTACAGATAATTGTTAACATAAGAAGTATGTAATAAGTAAATAACCACAGACGTAGAAAGGCCAGAACTCATCCAAAGAATGTCTCAGTACATGTAATTTCTGTAAATTTGGTAATGCTATGAAAACAAAGTAGATCATGTCCGTTGAGCTACATCCGTAGAAATTAATGATTTGGGTTTAATTTTTTTTGCCCTGGCATAGATCTGTGTCAGCATTTCTTGCATTTTCCAAAGAAACTGATAGTCTCTGACACAGTTCTCCTTCATTCCAGTGTCACTCTAAGCAGAATAGGGTAAAAGGATTACTCTGGTATACCTGACATATCTATTGTCTGCAGAGGCCGAATAAATGAAGTAATTCAACCCCAGCAGAGATAACAAAAGACAATCTGTGTGCAGACTTTTTTTCATTGGCAGTTTCCCATGAAGTTGCCAAATAGTTTCTAATGGACCTCAATGTTTTTTCACCCGGTGATATAAGCTCATGAGATTTAATTGATCTGAAGTGGTATAATCCTGACTGTGCCACAGGATGAAAGAGTGAAGTCAGTTGACTGAATCGCTCAATACAAGCAAACACAAGAAGGAAATATTGAAGTGTAAGGTCGAAAATGTAGCCTCTTTCTCTTTACTAGTACAGCTGGGTACATAAGACCATAAGAAATGCTTGATGAAAAAAGACCATCTAGTTCAGCTTCCACCTTCCTAGCAGGCACATGCACATATGTCCAAAACTATCTATGTACAATATCCCATAATGTTATTTCCAAAAAAGAAAACTATCTAATCTGTGTTTAAGGAATTAACACTTCCTGCTTCAACCGTCTCCCTCGAGAGCCTGTTCCACAGGTTTATATTTGTTCACTGAAATAGTGTTTCTGTAGTTTCATTCTGAATTTAGCCCCCTTCAATCATAGGCCGTGTCCTCTGGTTGTACTATTCTGCACTAGTTGAGACAGCCTATCATGATCTACATTGTCTAGAATCTTAAAGACAGCAGTACAAGTTCACGCAGAAAAATTAAAAATAATAATTATGTTTAGCAAATCATTTAAGTGCTAAAATCTTTTTGTATCACTCTGATTGCACATAATAGGACTTGATAGAAATGACATCCTTTGGAAACATCTTTTGGAAACATGCTATGAAATAGTCATATGTATTATAATACATATGTGTATATCAGCATCTTTCATGTTGGAAGTACCTCTCAAAGCTTTCCACACAACTGGCTTGGCGCCCAACCTTTCTGTTTTTAGAGGGTAAAGGGGAAGATGATTCAAAGCACAGTTGAATAATAGGCCTTAAGGTGTGTGTTTGATGGCGTACATCAAGGCAGAGGAATGCCAGGATGCAGTTTCAAAGTGTGGGCAGGATCGTTCGTCAGACATGTTAGTTCCGAGTGAAGAAGTTAACCACTGATAGATCTGCATTTGCAGTAATGCAAATGGAACACTCAATTGAACACAGAAAAACGTTACACGTAACAGATATAACAGCAATATAAAACACAATCATATTCAACCTGGCACTTAAAAGGTTATTTCCTGGCAACTTAAAAAGTTCTAAAGGCAACAGACCTGATTCTTTATAAAATGAACATAAGAGAATTTTGCACTGTGCTTAAAATGACATAGAGTGTCCTGTGATTATTCGTAATCTATTTTCTCAGCCGTGATGCTTTTCAAGCACTTTGCATATTGTAATCTCAGTATTTATTGCAATATAGCAACAATAATGATACAACAACAACTTGCATTTATGTTCAACAACAAAATTACATTTGAAGAGTGCCTTTCATGTTGGGAGGACGTCCCAAGGCACTGAAAGGTCAGGGGCCAGGACCCAAGGGGATTGGGGGTGGGTGGGACACAGAGTTGGGATGAGGGAGGGCAGAGAGGTAGGAGGGCGACTGAAAGCAAGGTGAAAGAAGAGGGTGTTGAGACCGGTCATGAAGTATAATACAGTACTTGCATTTGTATCATCACAGTCCCAGTCCTTTAAGTGAACCATTTAAGACTATTTTTTAAACACTCCCCATGTGAAATTTCAAAGCACTTCACAAGTAATTGATATGTATAGGAGGTACTGGAGGCACTGTACAAGTATAATTTTGTTGTTGTTGCTGCTGATGTCCAGAATGCTGTACAGGAAGTGATATGGCTGGGGGACATGGAATTCAGAAGTTTTTTATAGAGCTGGAAGTCAACTACATATTACCAGAAGCTTTGTTTCTTTTTTTAAAAATTATATACAGTAATATGAAATAAGAAAAGATAGGCTGAATAATTATTCAAAGTTAATGTTTACCAAGGAAATCAATAAACCTTGTTTGTTAATGACTCAGTCCTGTCCATAATACATACTTGAACGACAGAGCTTTTAGGAAAAAAATAATATTAATTATTTCATTTGATATACACATTATCACATTGTTAAAATGTTTCAAAGCACCTCACAGGATTTTCTGTAACATGGAAATGCGACCTTGGCTTAAATAAGACCGTAGCTTAATATTGTATGCAAAATAACTGCACCTGTGACAATGCAGAGCACCCATTTCCATCCCAAGCACTTGTACAGAAGTAGTATCCCAGACTATGAGTTCTAAATCATGAAGCGGGCTTGAACCCATAACCTTCTGACTCTTGCGTCAGCTCTGTGGTTAGAGCACTCATCTTACAAGGGAGAGACCTGCATTCGATTCTAGGCAGGGTGAAACCATGGCAAGTTTTCTTACTCCACACACCAAATAAAAATCCCTCAAAAAGATAAAATAATAATAAATTGGTCATTTCAATCCATGACTGCTTATGGGACACCACTGTGTGAAATTGGCTGCTGCGTTTCACCCACAAATATACAGTCAATTCACTTTACTGTATATTCTGTGAAGCGCTTTGAGGCGTTAGAAAATGCGAAAAGCGTTTTATCAAATGGAAGGGTTACTATTAGTTAGGGTCCGGCGATATATCGATAAATCGCTAAAGCCCGATATAAGTTTCATATCGATACGCCGATATAGGCATTTAAAAAATATCGATATATCGAAAAATCGGTATGCGCGCACACTGAACTACAAGACCCAGAATGCTCATCTCTATACACAATCCACAGACCGAGGTGCAAAGCCGCCATATTGTATTCATAGTCCCAGAATACAATATACAGGTATGCAAGGGGTGGTGGGGGGAGAGACGGCGGGGGGCGGGGGGGGTAAAGATGGGGTGGATGTGAATATGTACAGATAGATAGAGATGGGGGGGATGTGAGAGAGGAGAGAGACACAGACAGAAAACCACAGAGATGGAGAGAGTGAGAAACACAGAGAGAGAAAGATATTTACCTCCTGAGGAGATAGGCCCCGAATGCGCGCGTACCTGGAATGCGTGCGCACCCGGAACACGCGCACACCCCGAATGCGCGCACACCCCGAATGCGAGCACCTTCCGAATGCGCGTACCGCACGCGCATGCACAGTACGAAAAACCCGAAAATATCAATATTTCGGTATATCTCGATATGAGCACATCGATATATCTAAATCGGAAAATTTCCATATCGACGGACCCTATTATTAGTATGATTGTTGTTGAGATGAGAGCGCTATCTATTGATGCCCACCTGACAACAACAAGAGTTGACATTCTCATTACTTATAATCACGCTTTCACACGCTATGTAGAAAAAACAGCAAAGATTACCAAAGTGCTGAAGCCTGTTTCTCATTCAGATGCAGTACAGAAAAGTGGACAAATAGTATTTTAAACAGAAATGTGTCCTGAAATGGAGACAAGTCGTAAACACCCAACACCCCCCGTTGATCACTTCTCCTCCCCTCGGGACACGAGTGAGCTACCAATCCCCTCAAAACCAACTGCCGTTTGTATTCTGTTTTATGATGCAGATGGTTCAGTTAAAGGGATATTTACAAGCAGTAAATGATATTAAGTTACTCCATTTTCAATCAGTTGTATGAATCAGATTTTACTGCCTGTCACAGTGGTGCCTGGTTCATGGGAGTGCAGATGCAAATATAGTTTTGTGCAATATTTTACCTAATTTACTACACTTGCTTGTATGCCTCAGTTTGCACTTAAAGGCACTATAACTGGATAAGGCCTACTTGAATTACTAAAGATTTTATGTACAATGTGCTTACGATACACACAACTCCCCCCCCCCCCCACCCCTCCCACCACCCACCACCATCCACCCACCACATGGTTATGCTTTCTATATATTGTACTGTATTATTGTCAATGTCAGTCTTGAAATTCCTGCAAAAATGAAATTGATTTAATCTCTTTGCATAAGTGCATAAGTCCAACTATTGTGCAAAGAAAGGAGGACAAAGAAATCAAATTACAGTATTAGAATGATGTATCATGCCAAAACATATCTAAGTTCTTCACAAACAATCATAATCAAGTGTGGTGAATTATAAATACAAACAAAGTGACAGTTTTGTGCAGTGAAAACGGTCCTATTTTAACTGAATATTGTGGAGCTCAATGGTTAGAGCACTGACCTGGATATAATTCCAGGGACGGCGAAGCCTTGGGCAAGTTTCCTTACTTCACACGCCTGATAATAATTCTTATAATTAATAAGAAAAAAAATAACTTGGTCATTTCAATCCATGAGTGTTTGTGGGACACTGCTGTGCATAATTGGCTGCCATGTTTCGCCCACAAATACACAGTCAATTCACGTTATAGTATATTCTGTGAAGCGCTTTGAGACATATAGAAGTGAAAAGTGCTATACCAAATGCAATGATAATTATTATTATTACTTACCCTCTACAACCTACTTATATTAAAGTCATTGGTAGATGCTTAAAAATGCAGTTTAATGCTTGCCTTTCTCACCATTTCCACTTCTCGTCCAGCCCCCGAATTGTCACCGGTGGAGTCCAGTGGAACCCCTAACCTCTGGAATTCCATCCCGCAGTCCCTCCACCCCCGCACCCAGCCCTAGCCTCCTTCCAGTCCCACCACAAGACCCTACTCTTCGACGGTCCAATAGGTCATGCCAAACCCCCTCCTTTCCCTCCACCCTCCCCAATCATGACCCCAGCTCAGCACTGAAACATTGATTGTCCAGCCTTTGGATATCCTCCCGATGAGAAAGATGTTATACATATGTAATTTTGTTCTTGTTGTTGTTGTGCAGACTGAAATTAAACAATCTATCTGTCTATAATAGAATTTGGTTTCAGTATAATACCTTGAAAATCCTTTGAAGGGTATGATTTCTGTTCTTCTGAGTCTGATTTGTTGGTTGTTCCTCACTCCTCTATCCCTACCTCAGTGACTAAACTTTCAGTCATTATGTCCCTGTACTATGGAACTTCGTTCTAAGATCTCTTCATCTGAGCTTCTTTCCTTGTCTTCAGTATTACTAATCTAACACCATGTCTTTCATCAATGCCTCCAATTTCCCATTGTTTCCTCCCTTCCATCAAAAGTAAGTCAACAACAACACGTGACAGACCTGCAGCACAGTGGTTAGAGCACTCGGCTTACAAGCGAGAGACCTGGGTTACATTCGAGGCAGATAAGGGCGAAACCTTGGGCAAGTTTCCTTGCTCCACAAGGTTCGTATGTGGAAGGGGCACAGTGTAAATTGTTGTGTAAATTGCTGGGCAGCAAGAATGTACTTATGTGCTCAACCATGAGATTCGAGCCAAATAGTAGAAACAACTTTCTTTACTTATCAGTTTTTACTTCCCTCTCAAAAAAGCATCGTCAATTTTCCCATATTTTCATGCAATCCCGCAATCACTTATTTATCTGTCCTGTCAAAGTTTGAATTCGCCTAATTTTTTATGTCTCCCAACACTCCCATGGGAGGTGTCTGTCTTCTTCTCAGCTTTTACATTATTCCCATTTACTGTTCCATTATTTATCTGTAGTCTCTTCTGTACTGGGCCCTTCTGATTTACTGTGCTGCTAGTTCGTGATCATATCAAGTACACTGAAAATAAATCACACTAAGAACATTGTCAACAGCAGTCACCCGATTCCTGGTACAATTCTGCAGATTTAAGGAACAAATATTAAAGGAGGGAAAAAATTGCAAAACAAATATTTAAGAAAATATTGCAAACAGATTGGCTTATGAGTGCAAGAGGTTAAACAGAATAAATCCAGGCCCTGTGGAAATGTTGTGAACTTTGCAGCAATATAATTAGTTGTTTCACTGGGGTCTAACATACTATTTAACACGACAAGTTTGTAAATTGCCATTTCCTGAATATACAAGAGACGGAACCATTTTGTGGTGTCCTGTAGCTCAGTGGTTAGAGCACTCGCCTTATAAGCCTGAGACCCGTGTTTGAATCCAGGCAGGTCAGAGCGAAACCTTGGGTACGTTTCCTTACCACATGCTTAATAAGAATTCCTCAAAACAAAACAATGATAAAATTGGTCATTTCAATCCACGACCGTTTGTGGGACACTGCTGTGTGCAATTGGCTGCCGCATTTTGCCCACAAATATACAGTCAATTCACTGTACAGTATATTCTGTGAAGCGTTTTGAGACGTCCAGAAACATTATTATTATTATTTTGTTCTCAACAGAGTAAGCGGTGTTGACATCTTTAACTGTGAAACCTGATTTTGCAACCAATTTTTTGCCTTTGAGACTTTGCCTCTTGTAAACAGCACTATGTGGATTTAAGTTGTTTATATTGATCATCATCTTACTACACACTAGCTGATATCAAGCACAGACATTTTAACTTTTATTGTACAGTGTAAACAATTCAGTACACTTATGCAACCCAGCTTTGTGGACATTGGCATTGGGAATATTGTTGGCGGGATCCAACTCTAGTTTACCTGGGATAAATCTACTGTGTACCTTGGAAATTTTGAATTGTAATCTATCAATTCAAACCCCTTTATAAAGCTGATGTCAACATCTGAGTAGCTTTATTGCAGCAACGTTAGTTAATTTCAGTACAATACTTTAAATTTCATTGTAACAGTTCAGGTGCAACAGCCAGAAATCCTTGATGTGAACCCACTTGCTGATTATCAACTTACATTTACATTCCGCTATTTATTTGTAACAACAAGAACTTGCATTTAAATAGTGCCCTTCACGCTTGATGGTGGCGGAATCTGACCCCAATCCAGGGGGAGAGGGAAGAGGGAGCTGACCGTAACCACGATCAAAACAAAGGTACTGTATTTAGGTGGGATTTGAAAGTGGGGATGGACAAACATTTTAGAGTGTCAGAGTAGAAAGGACCTCACAGGTTGCATACAAATACATACGAGTCATTTCTACATGACTCACCAAGCCAGTCAGGAACCTCATTGTCTTGTTCAATCCTCAACTGTCTTTCCTCCCCCACATACAAGCCATGATCCTCTCTGCCTCCCCTCGCCTTCGCAATATTGTCCAACTCCACCACTACTTCACCCCTCAGGCCGCTGAAACCCTCATTCATGCCTTTATCACATCCCGGCTCGACTACACCAATGCCCTGTTTGTCGGCCTTTCCAATTCCTCCCTCCATAGACTGCAGATAATCCAGAACTCTGCAGCCCATGTCCTCTACGACTACAAGCTTCGTGAACCAATCTCCCCCATCACCCAAAGGATTCAATTCAAGATCCTGGTATTCACCTTAAAAGCCCTCCATTGCCTCACCCCACCCTACCTCTACAACCTTCTAATCCCTTACTAACTTTCCCGCTCCCTCCGCTCAGCAGGCTCCGGCCTGCTCCACATCCCCCAACCAGCTGCCCTACCATTTTTGGGCGTGCCTTCAGCTAATCTGTCCCCAGACTCTTGAACTCCATCCCGCAGTCCCTCCTCCTTGACCCTCCTTGGCCTCATTCAAGTCCCACCTCAAGGCACTCCTCTTCAACGATCCCATTGGTGACCCCAAATCCCCCCCTTTCCCTCCACCCTCCCCGTCCCCGACCCCAGCTCAGGTCTGAAACAATAACTGTCCAGCACATTGGGACATCGTCCTGACATGAAAGGTGCTATACATGTGTAATTAGGTTCTTGTTGTTGACTATAAATGATTTTTATTATACTGAAATATTTAAACTTGCAAGTACAAGGGCTTGTTTCATAAAATGTCAATTGATCTGAGCCATAAATATTCCCACACTCTATACTAATTTACAGCATGATGGTAGATTATTGCAACGCTGGCACCAATGCAATGCAAACTCCACACTGATTCATGTCAAGGTGCAGATAAACTGCAGCAAAAGGAGAGATGGTTAGGACACGGTGTTCCATGTATAGTATATTGGCTTATAAAATATAAGGGGGGAAAAAACTTTTAATTCTGTACAAGTTTAACATGATTTTATCCTAAAGTGTCAATCTAATTTCTAAGATGTGACATGTACATTGAATAGAACAGCCCTCATTAATGGAATCTCATTATTTTCCGAATGCAGAGAGGTGTTTGTCAGATGTCAAACAACCAACTAATCCCTGTAGTCCTTTGAGGAATAGATAAACTTGATCTCCTGGAGTTGAACTGGCTCCAAGGTGACATGCCTGGCAATGGGTTATCAACATAGAGCCAGTGCTCTGTGACAGTCTCTAAGCCAATTCCTGAGCAAGGCAGGTCCACAGTATTTTTGGGCACTGCTGATAACAGCAGTCAGCCGAGTTCATCAGCAGGACCTGTAAGGGAAGGGAATCATCCCACTCTGCTCCTGTTAACCATTCCAGCCAAAGCCCTAATGGGTAGGGTGGTCCAAGCTGCACAAGCAGCAGTAAAGCTTGCCAGACAGCAATATCAATGGCAAGCAATAAGGTTTTAGCAGATTAGATGCAAGCAGTACTCCAACGCACACTCTGGGGTCCCCAGGCCTTGGCTTTTGGCAACCTGCACATAATCCCTTGCGGGAGAGAGTGTGCTTCCCATTCCAACAATCTATCCCAGGGTTTTCCATGTGTAGATGGTTTTGGTGGACATCCTCCAGATGTGAAAGGCACCATACAAAAGTTTCTGCATATGCAGTGGATATCGGTTGGATTATTGCTAACCACTCTGCACAATGAAAAATACGTTTTTGTTACTGTTTTTGAAACAAAAAATAATTACATTAAAACAACACATTTCATGCAAGCAACATTTCATACATTTCATGCGAGCAAAATGCAATCTGCTGGCAATAATAAATAAATGAAAAATGAATTTAATTAAGGAGTTGACTTTTTGCAATAATGACTTGAATTCCCTATTTAATAATCGTTAATAAAAAAAAGTTTATTTTTACTGCAACTACCCCAGCCAAAGAAACATCTGACACCAAGTCAACACTTGTTCCAGTTTTCGCTTCTTACTGAGAAATTCCATTTTAAAGTGTCATAAATTAGTTTCCAATATTATAGATATATCTAATGCAATGCAGAATAAATTTACTAATTAATTTTATTGCAAATATTCAGTTTCATTATTTTAATAAAATGCACAGTTTCACCTGCGGTTACAAATTAAACCGATGTGTGTCTTTTGCCATTTGTGAGTACAATTTTTAAGCTTGACAGTGGTTATTATAAAAGTCTTAATTGACCCATATTCGTCCTGCTTATTCACGTTGTTGTACTGAATAGGGGTATGCACATTATTTCTTCACCTGACTTTGCAAATTGGCAATTGGGTTTACCTGTAAATACAGAATCACTAGACCTAACGGAATTCATGTGTGAAGTGCATTTCAGCTACTTCAATATTGCAGGTATCACACCAAATGCGATGATTATTATTAGCAACAACAACTTACATTTGTATACTACAACAACAAAATTATATTTGTGTTCACCTGGGTTACTTGAGAATGGTTCCAATGAACAAAAAGTGTTAGAAAACTAGTTTGTGCTATTTGGGCTGTGGCATGAATGAGAAAAAATACTACAAGTAGAAATAGATACAATATGCCAATTTAGTTTCAGGAATCCCAGTGGTACCTTAGAAAATGATATTTGAATGTAGTTTTTGTTGCATGTATATCTATATTTTACAAAGTCCTTGTATTTGAAATAGGTAAGGCAGGAAGATGTCTTAATACACTTTGCAGATGTACTGTAAGTGGGGTAACAGAGTATTTTGTGGAGTTCATCTGTTTTATATCTTAATGCGATGGATTCTTATTAAATCATCTGAATTGCAAGAACATGTTCTTTTTCTGGAGCACAATTCCCATGGGTTAACATGAATTAAAAGGCGGGTTCCTTATTCATAAGCCAATTTAAGAAATACAGCAAATTAGACCCCATTCCTCACATTCCTTTGATTGTTGAGAGGATATCCCAAAACACTTCACAGGATATATGCTAAAGTGCAGTGATTGTGTTTTTGTGGGTGAATATGCATCATATCAAAAGCTAAAAACTAAACTGAATATCTATTCAAAATTTCACCCATTACTTTTATAGTTTTAAAATCCTCCACAAGTCACCTGATCCTGAAGCCTTTTCAAATGGTACGCAATGGTAGTAACCTCTGAACATCATTTGTATGCAGGTGATTGTAAACTTTACAAGAAGGTGCCCTGTGCTTTTAAAGAGTGGAAGATGAAATGAAAGAGTGGAACAACTACTGACAATGTGACAAATGGCTCAAAAATATGTAAACAGTCCTTACCGTGACAGCAGCTGTCATCTAAATGGCTGCCAAAGGTTTTAAAAGAAAACATGTGAACAATGAGACATGACTTGTTAAATTATTCAAAAGTGCATTCCCAGGGTAAGTTAGAAATTTTAACACTGAAAGATGGCCCACTCCTGAATTCACGATTCTTTTTTTTTATTGTCCTAGGAAGTTTGGATACACAACTTGAAATCATTTCAAATATGGGCATTATTTCCCCAATAAGGTTAGTGTTCCCAATGGACACTTTGAACACCTTCTAATAGGTCTGTAACTAATTACTTATGACACTAATTGCTAATTGCAAGTGGATGTTAACGATCTTATGGCACTATTCAAAACAAAAAGGGAGTTTCTCCCAGTGTCCTGGACAACAATCCCCTAAACTGAGTAATTGCTGCGAGGGGCAGTTACATGTTTGTAGGCAAAACCAGAAGCTGTTTGCAAACAGAAAGATCACACAAAATTCTATGAGGCAAATGATTAATTACTCTAGAGGACTGTTGGCCAGGAATACGCTTTTCTTTTCAAAAGTCCCAGCACTTTTTGCATAGTCATGGAACCTTTATTGCCCACCTAAAAATAGAAAAGGAAACCTTCAATTTAACATTTGATCAGAAAGACAGCACCTCTGGCTATCCAGAGCTCCATAGATAGCACTAAATTATCAACCTAGCTCAAATACCGACGCAAGACTTGAACTCAGAACACCCTAACCCAGAGACCTCCTAACCAGAGCTGCATCATTCAAGCTAAATTTGCTAGTCACTACACTGTTGTACATTAGATTACTTTGGTTCAGCACAGTAGTTACTTTTTGATGTGCTTTTGTATGATTGCACATGAAGAGGTGTTGAAATGTGTCAGCATTGAATCAGCCCAAATCAATCCCTAAGGAGGCATGTGCTTATCGAATATGTTCCGGAACATTTGGTTTACTGTTCAATTGGGCGGTACTTTATTGGTGTTAAATGTCAATTCCTATGCTTTTGGCAAATATTTATTTCTGACTAAAGTGATTATGTCTTAATGATTTATACTGTTGTTACATCATTTCGTGAACAGCTTCTGTACATAGAATATTTGAAGCATGGATTTGTTTTTTTTGCCTGTAACAGACTCCTGGCTGACCAAGTAAATCTTGAATTGGGATTAGTCTTGATTTAAACTAGGTCTTCAATTGCTATTCCAATATATATTTTTAAATCCTAACCTTTCTTTCAAATACCAATGGACCTGTCATTTCTACCTACTTTGACATTCCAAAGCTTAGCTCCAACAATCACTGGAAAAATGTGCACAGATCTATGTTGATTCAGACAGACAACTCTTTTATATTAAACTAGTTGGACACATCGCAGCTACGCTTGCTACCAAAGGATCTAATATGGAATGTAGATGGATAGAGGCAGATTCAATGGCAACTTGGTGGAGTAGAGGTGGGGGAAGCTAGTGGGATACTACTTAGAGCTGAACTGGCTCAAAGCTGATGTGTTTTCAAACAGAAAGTCAGAATGAAATCAATCTTTTGTTATGGTCCTGATTTCTGAGCGACAATTCAACTAACACCCCTAGGTCTTTTTCATCTTCTCCCTTGGCAAGTTATATTCCATCCATGGAGTATGTATGCCTCCTATTCATAGGAGTCAAGGGATTTAGTTATCTCATTGGTAGCTTATACTGTCCTTTCCTATAGATGGAGGAAAATCCAACAGCCAGGATTGCCAGCTGCAATTTGTGGCATCCAACATTTGCACACGTGCAAACTTGTGTGCAGACAACTGCTTTTGTTGGAATCCTCCCTGCAATGTCAACATTGAAAATTCCAGTGCCAAAATCCTTGGGTAGTGAAGCTGCTATGCAAGATAGACATACAATTAAATGCTAGAATGAACAACAATCCCTCCAATCTAACCATCTGTTACCTAACTAGCTGTACCCATTGCAGCTTCACTTGTAATATTCAATATGGAATGCAGAATGCTTTTCTCTCTCTTGATGTTTCTCTATCTCTCACAGTCTCTCTCTCGCTCTCTCTCTCTCTCTCTCATCTGTCCCTCTCTCAGTCTTTTTCTGTCTTATTCTCTCTCACAGTCTCTCTCAGTCTCTCTAACTATCTTAGTCTCTCTCCCAGTCTCTCTGTGTCCCACATGGGAAGCTCCCATGACAACTAAAAAAATGCCATACATTTTTTTGCAGAATATAGATGTATCTCACTGAACAGTGTATGCTTTCCTCTGTCACTACATAGTTGCAGAATGTGATGCATACATCATATTTTAGAGCTTAATTAAAATATTTTTTAATATAGCTTATCAACAATGGAATATTCCCTCTAAAAAAATGTGCCCATGAAACTGCCTTATAATCCTTGCATTTGATATAGCGCCTCATCACATCTTCTAGACTCTCACAGCACTTCACAGAATATACTGTAAAGTGAATTGTGAAACACGGCAGCCAATTGTGCACAGCAGAATTGACCAATTCATTATTGGTTTTTTTGAGTGATTATTATTAGGCATGAGGAGTAAGGAAACTTGCCCAAGATTTTGCTCTGCCTGGAATTGCTACCTTGTCAATAAGGTATAAATTATGTCTCTACCTCAATTGGTTATTGCATGACTGACAGATACACAGACACACAGACAGAAATACACTTCATCCTTATTAGTACAGTACTGTATAGACAAATATTATGTGTTATGTTTGATAAGAATAATTTGGTCACTCGATCCATGACTATTTATGGGACACAATTGGCTGCCACATTTCATCTACAAAATACACAATCAATCCACTTTACAATATATTCAGAATATATTCGGTAAGGCATTTTCAGACATTATTCTCATTATTTTTATTGATACTTTTGATTTGATTGTATGGTACGTTTTAGTGTGTGTTCCTGTGTGCCATTTATTTAGTGCTGTGTGGAAATTGTTTGTATAGGTGTCCTATAATAATAATGCACATTGTTTGTGGAGTCTTGTAGCTCAATAGTCAGAGCACTCGGTTTACAAGCGAGAGACCTGGGTTCAACTTCACACAGGGTGAAACATTGGGCAAGTTTCCTCACTCCACATGCCTCATAATAATCCCTCAAAAAAATAATAAATTGGTCATTTCAATCCACGATTGTTTGTGGGACACATTTCAACACCTCATCATGTGCAATCATAGGCTGTGTGCATTTAATTGGCTATCGTGTTTTGCCCACATATATAGTCAATTCACTTTACAGTATATTCCGTGAAGCGCTTTGAAACATTTAGAAGACGTGATAAGCATTATATCAAAAGCATGGATTATTATTATTATCATTATGAATCCATCCATCTCTGATCACACCCCACTCTTCTACCTGACCCTCTGCTCAGCCGGCACAGGTCTGCTGCACGTCCCCTCCACTCCACGACTGGAGACTGTGCTTTCAACTGCGAGTGCTCTGAATCTCTGGAACTTCTTGCCTCAATCCTTGTATCTTGCCCCCTCTCTGCCCATCATCAAATCAGACCTGAAGACTTACCTCTTCATCCATGTTTTGGTCACCTCCATCTTCCAGCTCATCGTCAAGCCACAGCACTGCTAAGTGCTTCCACATGCTACCCACATGAAAGATATTATATAAAGGAAAATTGAACTTTTTTTTAGATAAACTCTGTTTCCTTGTCAGTTCTTTAAATAGCAAGTGCATCCTGGACGGCTCTTACCTTTGTCCTGTCAGTGACTGCTTAGCAGGTTGATAGCATGTTTTTTTCAACTCAGAAGAGAATGAAACTGGTTCTTCCAGTTCCTTGCAAGCGATTATAATAATAATAATAATAATAATCCTTGCATTTGGTGTATCGCTTTCCACATCTTATCAACGTCCCAAAGCGCTTCGCAGAATATACTGTAAAGTGAATTGACTGTATATATTTGTGGGCGAATCGCGGCAGCCAATTGCGCAAAGCAGTGTCCCACGCACAGTCGTGGATTGAAATGACCAATTTTATTATTGTGTTTTTTTGGAGGGATTATTATTAGGCGTGTGGAGTAAGAAACTTGCCCAAGGTTTCGCCCTGACCTGCCTGGATTCGAACACAGGTCTCCCCAGCTTGGTTTCCCCAGCTTGCAAGACAAGTGCTCTAACCACTGAGCCACAGGAGTTCCAAATGCTGGTGCTTGTTAGTGCTTTGGTCAAATGGTGAAATGTTTGAAATTAATCTGAGTACTTCTTGGTAACCTTATGAGTAGCGTCTTATTTTAGGTAATCGCTGTGATCAAGTGACTGGTGAGGATAAGTGCACATATAAAGTACTGTGTTGAGAATACACAAGTACATTAAGGTGAAAATGCTGCTCAAAATGTTGAGCAATTGTTGTTTACTGTGAGCAATGTACAAACTTCAAATATAAAAAACTACATAATTGTTCTTCCTAATTTAATAAATGCTAAACTTACTTGACATTTATTGCAACAAGTGTCTACAGCCAGTGAAATTGAGTATGTTCCATTGTTGATCGTGATGTGCACTGCAAGGACAGATGTTACATGGTTCAGTTGCGAAGATAGGTACCCATTACAGCATCCTAACAATGCAGTCTGGAGTGGCCTCACTGTTAAGTTCCAAAAGTTCAGTTCCAGTTCTCACATGTTGAGTCAGGTTTTGCAGAGACTCGGCTGCTAAAATAAAGGTAGCTTTCTGTTTTGAATTCCTCCGTTGACGAGACTAAAACTGCTGTCTTGACAACCAAAGACAAACAAAAGGTTTATCCTCATAAGAAAATAAAGTTTAGGGGTTGAAACTTTACGTTGAAACTAATATACTTTGAAACTTTTTTTAAAAAAAACCAAATAAACTAATACCATTGAAGGCTCATGAACAGTGAAGTTATACTCCAAAACAGTACACCCAAAATTACAGTCACTCTGGGCCTGCACAGCCATTTTGTCTTAACATTTAAGTTGGCATGGAAATATGAACAATTTTTCAATTCGGTCTGAAACAAAAGACAGTTCCCTGCTATTCTTAAAGCAACATCTTCCAAATGAAGGTCAATTTTCTTTGAGATTTTATAACTCACAAAAAGAAGCAGAAAGCTCCTATGTAAGGGTTTAAACCAGTGTCTATGAACAACATTTTATAGGAAAAAATACTGTTCAGATAATATTGTTGTGCTATGTTATCTCAGTGAATTTTAAGAACAGGTTTAAAATTGCAAGCATGAAGCTTCATGCTTGGAGGTATGGCTTTTGGCTGGATTACTGTGGTGTTGAATTGAGATGCTGAGAAAGATCAGCAAGCAGGTTGCGAAGATAGATGAGCTTGAAAACAAAACATCCACATGGAAATATTTGGCAGTAATAAAGATTAAATGTTTTCTTTTGGTACAAAATATCAGCGCTTGTAATGCTTGTTAAAGGGGGGAATTCTCAGCAGCGAATTTACGCTTCTAATTTGTGTCCACAAGCTGAGTGTAATGTAAATGAACAGCTTGGGCTCAATTAGGAAAGGCAGGACCCAGTGTGGAACTGAGCCATGTAGTCGAGGAACGTTAGTTTTGATCCAAAGTCTCTACAGAGAAAGGTACCGAGTTGCTCAGCTAGCTGCCAGTTTAGGCATGAAATTGGACTTAGCACTTATGGGTTATGAAGGGAAAAATCATCCAGTGTTCATGCTCCTGTATTACTGGAGTGAACCTTGATGGAACAGCAAGTGTAGGATCAACCTGCAGATGTGATGTCCTGTATGATTTTAAAAAAAATGAAGAATGCTTGAACCAATCTAAAAATTATGTAAACTGACAGCACTACCTATGAATTCAATAGAGAATAATAATAATGATAACAACAACAACAAATTACATTTATAGAGCGCCTTTCACGTCGGGAGGACGTCCCAAGGCGCTGCACAGGAGGCGTGTGACCCGAGCTGAAAGGGGAGTGTTTGGGAAGGGGTAAAACACGAAGGGGAGGTAGAGGAGTTCGGGGTGAAACAAAAGGCACGATCGAAGAGGAAAGTCTTCAAACCGGCCTTGAAAGAGGAAAGGGAAGAGACGAAACGGAGGGATTGAGGGATGGCATTCCATAGGGTGGGAGCGGAGAAACTGAAGGCCCGGCGTCCGATGGTGGGGCGGTTCGGGCGGGGGGCTTGGAGCAGGCCAAGTCCTGTTGAACGGAGGGTCCGGGTGGGCTTGTAGGGGGAAAGTAGATCGGTTAAATAGGGCGGGGCAAGGCCATGTAAGGCCTTGTAACATTAATCCTTCTGTTTTGTACAATGTGTTTTGTGTCCAGGTGATGGTTTAAAGCACCTGAGGAGAGGCCTGAGAAGGCCTTCACAAAACACATCCTGTCTATGATTCAAACCCGAAATTATTATTGGTCATGCATGCCAGCAGTAGCATTTTGAAGAGCAAATGCTTAAGGGATGCATGATATCTTGCATAATTGTTTTTTTAGATGGTGGAACAAGATGCTACTGGATACAATTAGCAAATGTTGAAAGATTTAGCAACTTTCCAGAGTAATCCACCAGTGAACAAGCGGCCAAGAGAAATACCATCCATCACCTACATGATTCCCTTTCAGTGGCTCATCCCAACACAAACAAATGCTCTGACACCATGACAGCCTTCTGGGCCTTGGCCAAAGAATTAGGCGTATGCATATAGCCAAGACAAACAAATAAACGCCCCTACATCATACTTACCTTCCCTTGGCTGGAACTGCTGGAGTTCAAAGCTACTTTTATCTAGAGTTGACCAATCATACAAGCAGATCACTTGAGCTGTTGCGATCATGTAAAAGATGGACAGGTCTATTACATAATGAAGTACTAAATTTAATTAGTGCCCGAGATGTAAAATGCCAATTCTACAAGCACAGGACAGCAAACACCAAATAACACAAGCAGATTAGCTCAGTTTATCCTATCATACTATTCCATCCATGTACAGTAATACTTTAATAACATTACTCCCAATCCAACTTTTTTTTAATAGGAAACTGCTTTGCTAAATGCAAACCTACTCACCCACTGATTGTGATGACCACCAATGCAGCATAGACAGTGATGTCATATTCCCAAAATCTTTTCTCTGAAAGCACAATGGAGAATTATTCTCCGTGACCAAGGATGTAAATCCCTTGAAAAACTCCTGCTGTCATCTTGGCACAGCTAAAAGCATGATTCTAGTACCTACTACCTAGTAATGTACCTGGAATTCTAGCTACCTGGCATTCCACAATAAATCCGCCCTCTTCAGCAGGTCAACCTGGGGAAAGCAATATTAAACAAGTAACAACCTAGAGCCTTACGTAGGACATACCATATCAACACTATACCCTGAGAAGAGCAAGCCAATTACCTGAAAGGTGCTTCTGCTGGTGTTCCTTGAAACAGCCCTTAAATAAGTTAAGAAACGTTTCAAGGAATACCCTCAACTTTTTAGATGTTCCATTAATTCCCTCTTAACTTTCTCAGAACTGTTCCAGCGAAATTTGCCCCAATTTTAAAAGCATATCCTCAGAAAAATAACCCTTTACTCCTTCATTTTTGATAAACTAAAATCGAAAAAAAACAAATTGTTCACCTCAGCTCAACCTTTACTAAATAATAACTAGTCAAGCAGTTACTCCCCACCATAAATATAGCCTGGTAAGAAAGTGCCAAGGTTCTGAATGAGATCAACACCTCTTGTGAAGGGGTTTTTCCCAATGCACTTATCAACTATTCCCCCAAATAAAATTAGTTATTAATTTCATAGATATTTGTGGGATATTGAAGTGCAACAGTTGGCTGCCTCATTTGCCCACAAACTCAGTCATTGCAATTTACTGTGAAGCAATTCAACAGTGTTTAATAATTGGAGCATTTGCTGCAGGTGAACTATAACAATAAAATTGTTTCAATAAAATACATTTTTGAACAAACTGTCTTCCATAAATTATTAAAGACTTCCGTACTAATATTAATAATCTTTAAATTTGGGAAAGATACCGATTTTCACTTCAGGAGGCTGTCTCTAAGTGCTTTTACACACTGTAAAGTAGAGTGACTGTGCACAAACGTTTATCTTTGTAAAGTGAAAATGTGATTGCACATCTCTTAAGATTTTCAGAAGCCTTTCCTGTGATCCAAATGTTACCAGAGCTTAAACACTAAATAATAAAATAATAATCATCCTGGCATTTGAAAAAGGGCTTTATCATATTTCTAAACATCTCAAAGCACTTCACAGAATATACTGTAAAGTGAATTGACTGTAAATTTCTGAGTGAAACACAGCAGCCAATCGCACACAGCAGTGTCCCACAAAAACAGTCGTGGACTGAAGTGACCAAATCATAATTTTTTTGAGGGATTGTTATTAGACATGTGGAATAAGGAAACTTGCCCAAGGTTTTGCCCAGTCTAGAATTGAACCCAGGTCTCTCGCTTGTAAGGCGAGTGCTGTAACCACAGCGTTACAAGATTGCATGATAGTAACATTTACATTATTATTACAGGGATTCCATTATTCCATCCATCCACTTTCAATGCTAACAATTCAGGTGGTTTGAATGAGCATTCTTCATAAGCTCTCTCTCACTTTTGAGTCATATCATGTCACTGTAGGGGAAGGGGTAATGTATTAGTGGAATGCTAAACACCACAGACGATGGATATATCCACAATGAAACTTCAGTCCTTGGTCTAGGCAGATTGACAAACTCATTATACGTTGATAAATGAGAGAACCCTAGAATTTACTAAAATCCAGGTCTGATAGTGAAAAGGTCCGGCACTTCCAGAATGTTTTCCTTGCATTTAAAAATGCCATTAGCACCTGCAGAATACCTCAAGTGAGTCGTTGGTCAAGCATGTTAAATTAAAGCAAAACCTTTTTAACCCAAGAGTCTGATGAATGAGCTTTAAACAAATAGTCATAACCCATTCCTCTGTATTTCAAGGCTGAAATGAAGATCATACACCAAATGTTTGTCATCTGGTCTATGTTACCTTTAATGGTAATGTTTCGTGGCGTTTCATATTTCTAAGACATTTATTGCTGACGTGGTCTAGTGCTGGCGTGGTCTAGTGTCACAATTGGTTCATGTAACCAACACACTGTGCTATTCAGTCACAGAATGTAGAATTGCTGGGTCATTGGAGCAATGGTGCAAGTCGCAGATTAGGACCCCATATGGTGAGCGAGCACCACCGAGTCCTTGACTTTGAGTTCGTCACAGAGAAAATTGCACTCAAACTGCATATCAAAATCACTAAACAACAGCAAGAGGAATTTGATGCCCAAGATGTTTCCTCATGGGAAGGGAAACAATATCAGTCCACTCTGGCACACATTGTTGTATAAATCCTTGAGACAAAGCGCATAGTCTGATCTAACACATAGTCTTAAAAGTCAAAGATGTTTCAGGATCTTTACTGATGCCTCCAGTGAATCCATAGCAAGTCTGAGATCCAGTTGCAAAAGTGACATTGAACAGTAGTGGTGTGGAAGCAAGTCACTGATATACAGTAGTAGATAGTGAAGCATTACATCAACAACAACAACAAAATTTCACTTATATAGCGCCTTTCACATAGGCAGGACGTTCCAAAGCACTGAACAGTCAGGTCGGGACCCAAGCGGGTGGGGGAGAGTTAGGGTAGGGGGAAGGGGAAGGAGAGTGGGAGAGGATGTGGGGGAGAAAGGATAGTTTGGGGTCGAACAAGGCACCCAGATTCCTGATTGGCTAATACTCAGTCTTTGCAAAAGGTTTGAGACATTGTCCCTAAGTAAATGGTAATTTTTGTTGTTATTTTATAAGTGAAACAAATATTGGTGATCCATTATGAATCCAACAGTCTGCACTGATAGTTTTCAGTCCAGTGTGATAAATAGTCTCACCAGTCAGGATTTGTACTGAGCTAGCTGACCTCACCTGTGCCTGTAGCATGTCTGTACAGCAATTGGCCTCAGCACCCATGGGAATGTCTGGTCAGTAATGTGTAAAACAACTCCTGCATTCCAGCCACGATTGTCATCATTTCTAGTGGTATTTTACTTGTCGTCAATATAATAAATCTCCATGAAGCTAAAGCCCTCCACAAGACAGAGAAAACAAATTGAGTTGACATTCCTAGGCCTATATCAGTGACCAAAATATAAGAACATAAGAACATAAGAATTAGGAGCAGGAGTAGGCCATTCGGCCCCTCGAGCCTGCCCCGCCATTTGATAAGATCATGGCTGATCTTCTGACCTAACTCTAATCACCTGTCCTTTCCCCATATCCCCTAATCCCTCTATTTTTAAAAAAATCTATCAGTCTCAGCCTTGAAAATGTTCAAGGACTGAGCATCTACAGCCTTCTGGGGTAGTGAATTCCATAAATTCACTACCCTCTGAGTGAAGAAATGTTTCCTCAACTCTGTTCTCAAAGGCTGACCCTTAATTTTAAGATTATGACCCTTGGTTATAGATTCCCCCACCAGGGGAAACAGTCCCTCACTGTCTACTTAATCCAGCCCTTTAAGAATCTTATATGTTTGAATAAGATCTCCCCTAATTCTTCTGTACTCTAGAGAATACAGCCCTAGTTTATTCAACCTATCCTCATAGGTCAGTCCCCTCATCCCAGGAACTAACCTAGTGTATCTATGCTGCACCCCCTCCACCTTTATTAAATAAGGAGACCAAAACTGCACACAATACAATATATAGGGCGTTGGTGAGATGTGGTCTCACCAAGGCCATATATAGTTGCAGCAAAACTTCCCTACTCTTGTACCCTAAACCTTTTGCAATGAACGCTAACATGCCGTTTGCCTTCTTAGTTGCTTGCTGCACCTGCAAACTAGACTGATGTACAAGGATACCCAAATCCCTTTGTACACTAATACTATCTAACCTCTCCCCATCTAGAAAATAATTTGTTTGTTTATTTTTGCTACCTAGGTGAACAATTTCACACTTCCCCACATTAAATTCCATCTGCCACCTACTCGCCCACTCCCCTTGCCTATCTATATCCTATTGCAATCTTTTTGCATCATCCTCACAGCTGACTCTCCTACCAAGTTTAGTGTCATCCATGAATTTAGACATGTTACATTCAATGTCTTCGTCTAGATCATTGATGTAAATTGTAAATAGCTGAGGCCCATGCACTGATCCATGTGGCACTCCACTAGTTACATCCTGCCAATTCGAGAATGACCCGTTTATCCCTACTCTCTGTTTTCTACATGTTAGCCACTCTTCTATCCATGCTATTATTCTCATTAATCCCGTGGGCCTTGACTTTGTGCAATAGCTTTTTGTGTGGCAATTTATCAAATGCCTTCTTAAAATCTAAATATACCACATCTACTGGTTCACCCCTATCCAACCTGCTAGATACATCCTCAAAAAACTCTAAAAGATTAGTTAAGCATGACTTCCCTTTTGTAAAGCCATGCTGACTCTGCCTAATCTTGTTATGGTCTTCCAGGTATCCCATAACAAGGACTCAAGAATTTTCCCTACCACTGATGTCAGATTAACTGGTCTATAGTTCCCCATGTTTTCTCTCCCTTCTCTCCATCTTAAATAGTGGAGTTAGGTTTGCAATCTTCCAATCAATGGGAACTTTTCCAATATTCAGAGAATTTGGGAAGATTATAGACAAGCCATCCACTATCTCAGTAGCCACCTCTTTTAAAACTCTAGGATGCAGGCCATCAGGTCCGGTGATTTATTGGTTTTAAGACCTGACAATTTACCTAAAATCATTTCTTTACTATATTAATCTTACTAAGTTGCTCGCTAATATTGCCTTCTTGGTTCCCCCTCTATTCTTGGTAGGTTTTTACTGTCTTCTATGGTGAAGACAGTAGCAAAGTACTAGTTTAACGACTCTACCATGTCTTTGTCCCCTATTATAATTTGCCTTGTCTCTGCCTGTAACGGACCTACATTCACTCTTGATAGCCTTTTCCTCTTTATATATTTGTAGAAACTCTTGCAGTCTGTCTTTATGTTCCTCGCTAGTTTGCCCTCATATTTTATTTTATCCCTCTTGATCAATTTTTGGGTTCTTCTTTGTTGATCCCTAAAGCTCCCCCAATCCCTGGGTTTGCAACTCACCTTAGCTGTTTATAGGTTTCTTCTTTTAGCTTTATACTTTCCCTAACTGCTCTAGTTAGCCACGGTTGGACCACCTTTCCCATGGCATTCTTATTCCTCAAAGGAATACGTACTCATTGGGAATTTTGCACTATCTCCCTGAATGTCTGCCAAGGCTGCTCTACTGTCAAATCCTTAAGTCTAATTTCCCAGTTTATCTTGGCTAAATCCTCTCCCATACCAACAAAGTTGGGTCTATTTAAATTTAGGGCCTTTGCTTCGGATTTAACTACTTCCCTCTCTAACTTAATGCTAAATTCCATCATATTATGATCACTTTGCCCAAGAGAAGCCTTAAGTTCCAGTTTGCTGATCAGCCCTGTTTCATTACGCAAAACAAGGTCTAATATTGCCTGTTCCCTGGTTGGCTCCTCAGCATACTGATCTAGAAAATTATCCCTAATATTTTCTATAAACTCTTCCTCTATCTTACTTTTCCCAATTTGGTTGTCCCAGTCTATATGCAGATTAAAATCACCCACAATTAGTGTCTTTCCTTTGCTACATGCTCCGCTAATCTCCTGATTTATACCTTGAGCGATACTTTGACTGCAGTTTGGGGGTCTATAAACTACTCCCACTAGAGTTTTCTGCCATACTGACTCTACATCCTGCTTTTCTGATTTAAAATCTTTCCTCTCCACTGTTTTTATCCCATCCTTTACTAACAGGGCCTACCCCCTCCTCGTTTACCACATTGCCTATCCTTCCTATATACCACGTACCCTGGAATGTTTAGCTCCCTTCCTTGATCACCCTGTAACCATGTCTCAGTGATGGCTACAAGATCATACAGGTTTGTCTCTATTTGTGCATTTAGTTCATCTATCTTGTTTTGAATGCTACGTGTATTCAGATATAGCGCCCTTGAATCTGACTTCCGGCTATTAGTCCTATTCACCAGTACCCTATCATTGGGCCCCTTTTTCCCGCTTGACACATTCTGCTCTAGTCCCTTGTTAATCTGCTCTCCCACTTTCGTCGATCCTAATTTTAACTGTGATGGACTATAACTGACTATGTTTTTACCTCCCCATAAATGTGTCCTTAGCACCTAACAAATTGTCTACTTAGAGGTAGGGTCCGTCAATATGGAAATTTTCCGATTTAGATATATTGATGGGCTCATATCGAGATATACCGAAATATCGATATTTTCGGGTTTTTCGTATTGCGTATGCGCGCACAGTGCGCGCATTCGGGGTGCGCGCGCATTTGGGGCCTGTCTCCTCAGGAGGTAATTATCTTTCTCTCTCTGTGTCTCTCACACTCACTCTCTCCATCTCTGTGTTTTTCTGTCTGTGTCTCTGTGTCTCTCTCTTCTCTCACATCCCCCCCATCTCTATCTATCTGTATATTATCACATCTCTCCCCCCCACCCCACCTCCCGCCGCCGTCACTCTCTCCTCCCCCCACCCCCTCCCCCGCCGCCATCCCTCTCTCCCACCCCTCCCCCCACCGTCTCTCTCCTCCCCCACCCTCCCCAGCCGTCTCTTTCCCCCTCCACCTCCCCCACCCTCTCTCTCCCCCCACCCACCTCCCCAGCCGTCTCTTTCCCCCTCCACCCCCCACCACCTCCGCCATCCCTCTCTCCTCCCCCTAATGCCGTCCCTCTCTCCCACCCCTCCCCCCGCCGTCTCTCTCCTTCCCCCCCCCAGCCATCTCTCTCCCCCTCCCCCCACCCGTCTCTCTCCCCTCATATACTGTACCTGTATATTGTATTCGAGGACTATGAATACAATATGGTGGCTTTGCACCTCGGTCTGTCTATTGTGTATAGAGATGAGCATTCTGGGTCTTGTAGTTCAGTGTGTACGCATTCCGATTTTTTTCCTCGATATATTGATTTTTCGATATATCAATATTTTTGAAATGTCTATATCGGCGTATCGATATGAAAATTATATCGGGTTTTAGTGATATATCTATATATCACCGGACCCTACTTAGAGAAAGACAAAATATGCATTTCCATTAGTAATAATGATGCCAAAACTCAATGGGATAAAAGCAACTTATATACAAATGGAAGAGTGGCTCATCCAAGGACCTGGAAAAGGATGGCACGTAAGTAACATCTAAATCCACCATGCAATCCAACTGTCTTTTTCCTCCACAATTTGAGCTCTTGGTCTCCAGCCTCCTCTTGCCAGGGTGAGGTTCCACTGGAGCTGACTGCCCTGTAGCACTTTACCCAAGTGAATGTTGTTCATTTGTGTGCCTTGACACACAAATGAACCGGTCGATTTGGGGACCTGTCACCACACTGGGTCCTGTTTCCCGCCATTTTAAAGATCAGCAAGGACAAGTAGCGGTTGCTGGACTGTGGTTGATTGTTATTGGTATTGTTTTTATTGTTTATTGTTGTTGCTTGATTCCCCCCCCCCCTTGCCCCCTGGCCTCCCCACCCCCTCTTCTTCTTCCTCCCTCACTCCCTTTCTCCCCTTTCTCTTCCCCTTTCCCTCCCTCTTCCCCCTTACCCCCCTTTCTCCCTGATTTTAATGCCCCACCACCTTTCCCTCCCTCTACCCTCTTTCCTTCCCTCCCTCTACCCCCTTAACTCCCTTTTCCTGCCTGATTTTACCCCACCTTTCCCTCCTTCTGCCCCCTTATCCTCTTTTACCCCTTTCTCCCCTGGCCCCAGTTCCACGACTGTTTGTGGGACACTGTTGTGAGCAATTTGGCTGCCGCATTTCACCCACGAATAGACAGTCAGTTTTTCTGCTCTCCTTCCCCCCACCTTGGCCCCTCCATTACCCTCTTTGCCCCCTTTTTCCCCAAACCCCACTTCCATGACTGTTTGTGGGACATTGTTGTGCACAATTTGGCTGCCGCGTTTCTCCCACAAATATACAGTCAATTATCCTACTTTCCTTCTCCCAACCGTGGCCCCTCCCCCACTGCTTTGGTCCCTACCTCTTTTCCCCCCTTTCTTTCCTCTTGTCTTCTCCCTCCCCGCCTGCTCTGGTCCCAACCTTGGACGTTGTTGTATTCTGTGAAGCGCTTTGAGACGTCGATAAGACGTGGAAGGATTATTATTCTTTATTATTATTGACAGTGAGGGTCAGCGCGCCAATCGAGTGTGGATGGTGTCACAATCAAGCCTGACCTCTCCCCTCCTCCCCCTCCCCCCGCCCCAGTGCCACACATGCACACAACTAACAGAGAGTGATGTAGCTGGACTCCAGGAGCTGGAATCCTGTCTGGCTTTGCTCTTCCTTGGAAGGCCGTAATGGGGCTAACCTGACAACCCATCAGTGGGAATAATAATAATCATTACATTTGATATCGCATCTCATCAAGTCGTTGAGACGTCGCAAAGCACATAATGACAATTGTACAAGTGGTGTAGCCATTCCAGGGCCCTCGTGCTTAAAGGCTCGGATGTGATTGCACTATTTGCATTGCTATCTGGGAATCACAATAATTAGATGTGACTCATTTTTGTCAGCAGAAAGAAAAATACATTTTATTTTTATGCAAAGCATTTTTTGCAAAGCACCAATCTAATACAAATTTTAAAAAAAGGAAACCTATCATTTGTTAAATGGATTGATTGCTATTCAAAATTTCTAACTGCTATAAAACTGTAATACTATAATACAAAACAATTTTGATAAGAATGCAAATACTGTTCGGTCACTATTGATTACTGTATGTACTTTGCCACAACTGAATCTAATCGGCAACCGGCATCACTTGTCAGTCACCGTTTGAAGAACTATCTGTAAAGCTTGTTTTTATTCCCCAATAACAGCACAGTTCCATGTGTGTGCCAGTTCTGAAAAAGCCAGCAACAAATTCCATTTAGATATCACAGCATCAACACAATTACCTAGGCAAAATATGGATTGAGTTAGAGTTTCAATGAGATCGTCTACATTAAGGTTAGGGTAATCATAGCATTTAATTTATTAATTATACATTTGATATGGCCCCTTCTCACATTCAACAACAACAAAATTGCACTTATAAAGCGCCTTTCATGTCGGGAGGACGTCCCAAAACGCTGAACAGTCAGGTCGGGACCCAAGCGTTGGGGAAGGGTCGGGGTAAGGAGAAGGAGAGGGGGAAGAGTTAGTGGGGGAGCCGAAGGAGCGGTCGAAGAGGAAAGAGAGGAAGCAAGGCGGAGGGGCTGCGGGATGGAGTTCCACAGTATGGGAGCAGAGAGGCTGAAAGTCCGGCCTCCGATGGTTGGGCGGTTAGGTCGGTGGACGTGGAGCAGGCCTGAGTCTGCTGAACGGAGTGGGGCGGACAGGCTGATAGCGGGTCAGAGAGATAGGCGGGGGCAAGGCCGTGAATGGCCTTGAAGGTGAGGACGAGGATGTTGAATTCGATCCTCTGGGGGATGGGGAGGCAGTGGAGACGGGTGAAGGTGGGAGTGATGTGGTCGCGGAACCTAGTGCGAAAGAGAATACGAGCTGCAGAATTCTGAATGTTCTTCAGCCTGTGAAGGGAGGAGCTGGGAAGGCTAATGAGGAGAGAGTTCCAATAATCAAGCCGAGATGTGACGAAGGCGTGTATAAGTGTTTTGGCGGCGTACGGGGTGAGAGCGGAAGGACAGTTCGGAGTCATTGTCGAAACACTTCACAGCATTTTGCCATAAAGTGCAGTGACTATATTTGTAAGCAAATATCGCACCAAAACATCTAAAAATACTTCACATGGAATTGTTTTGAAGTGTATTGATTGCATATTTAACAATTTGCAAACAGGAAAGTTCCATAAGCAACCATGAGGCGGATAATTAATTGTTGTGGAAGATTGTTGGCTCGGACGCCGAGAGAAACTCCCTTCTCTTTTCAAAGAATGCCATGGTATCTCTAGCATCCAGTTGAACAAGCAGAATATGACCTAACTTTACAACTTGCGTTTATTTAGAGAACTTCACGTTAGGTAGCTTCCCAAAGAGCTTTTTCAATTATCGTCTCGTCGGAAGGATGGCACCACTGGTGATGCAGTGTTTTCCCATCACTGAGTTGGAGTGTCAGCCTAGATCATGAGCTCCCAAATAATAATAATGATAAACCTTGCATTTGATATAGAGCCTTGTCATATCTGTGAGACGTATCAAAGCGCTTCACAGAATTTTACAGTAAAGTACAGCTGTGTCCCATAAACAATCAGGGATTGAGTGACCAAATTAATCATTTTTTTTTAAAGTAAGCGATTTTTACCCCCCAGAAAAGTGATCTGCCAACCGAATACCATATAAAGTTCAGGTTCCTACCTATTACTATATAAACAGAGGCATGTGGAGCAAGGAAACATGCCTAATTTTCACCCTGCCGGGAATCTTTTCGTTTACGAGACAAGTACTCTGACCAATATGCTACAGAACACTCCACAACATGCCATTTCTCTGAAATTAAGTTCATTTATGTGTTGACTTGAGGGGCCACTTTAGGCTACATTTAATTGACCAACAATCATTTTAAAAGAATTAGATAAATCAATGTAAATTGGAGTGGGTATTTCTGATCACAGAATAAATGAAGGATTAAAGTGGCAAAGGTCCAACGAAGGGAAGTTTTTCGAAATAAGTTTTTCCAAATAATCTGTTAAAATAACATTGGCTTTGTTCAAAGAGCTCAGAAGAAGCAGCAGAGCTGAACTGAGCAAGTCAGTCCCAGCTTCTGCTGCTCTGTGTGGAAGTGTAACTTACAAGTAAATGATGGGTCAGTGTGATAAAACAACAAACCTACTGACCTGAGCTAGATACTGGCGATAAAGCTACCCATGGGAATCACAGCCTTTAGAATTATGAACAATCTCACATATGCAAACAGTACTGAAATTACTGCAATGATATCAGCTGCTTAGTAATGTAATATACTGTATAGGCATATATTTATAATATGTGGCATTGCATTACAGCACAAAACACAACGTGAACATGTTTTATACTTTACTGTACTGTGGAGAGAACCTTTTCATTGGGTCTCCAAGCTCATACATTAAACCCATCATACGCTATTTATGATGGTACTATTTTGACTCTTAAGTGTGAATATGTGACTACAAGATTAATTAATGCTACATTTATACTGCTGGTCTAATTTATACTTCCCGCTCCACAGTACATCAAATTGGGACTTGGAGAGCTGACGGAGGAGTCCAGCTCAGTTTAGTGTTCACATGATCGACTCTTTAATAACATTAAATATAGGCCCCTTGAAACCTCTTGGGCCACGCATCAGACCCCTTAACCCTTAAATTCAGTCAAGCAAAGAATTTAGAGAATTCTTCTTCCCTACATCACAGCTAGTCAGACTTGGCTTCATTCCCCCCACAGTACAGTTTCAGTTGTGATGAACGACACAAGGAACAGTAATGCTCAAACAATGCATCCAAAACTCCACTTACAGGAGTTTTGTAAAATATTGTATGGCACTCATTCGAAACACAAACACAAATGCGTTTTTACACAAGGCCAATTGGAAGGACAAGACCTTTTCAGTTCATTTGTTAACCTATGAATTTTTTATCAATGTCCCTTCTCATAAATTAACAGCCTTTTAGTCATAATGGGAAATACAATATAATACACATAATAAAAAGATCACTATTCTCCATTTGATAGCTGTCCACGGAGGAAAATTCTGCGAAGTGCTTGGAGACGACAGGTTTTTGATTGTGAAGTCTAGTGACTGTATTTCTGAACAAACAAGGCAGCCAATTTGTGCACAGCAACATCACAGAAACAGCCATGAAGTGACTGGTGTTGTGAAAGCAGAGTAATCTAACAACTTGCATTGATGCAGAACATGGTGGCCAGCACAAGACCCTTGGGCTGGAAGTAGCCCATGGGGGCCTATACCTAGTGTTACCAGGTAAATCCACTTCCAATCAGTGATGTGTTTCAAATATTTTCTTGATTTAATATTTCTTGATTTATTGTATAAATCAAGAAATATTCAAACCAGAATATGTATCTTGTCGACTGACCAAAGAGGTTGACCACCACTCTCTTGGAGCCTTTTACATAAGATTAATGTCTCAAAGTAATTTATAAAACAAGGTTGATGAGAAATGAACGTGAATGTTGTTATACGGGCAAGATTGGCAGCTTATCTGCGTGTCCCATAAACAACATTGAGGTGAGCAGCCAATTGTGACCTCACACTTGTTTGACACGTTAGCGAAAAACCAACAAACAATCTAGTCTGTTTCTCAGCAGACGCAGAGAATGCTCATTTTTTTTTCTACTGGATTCAGCATTCAATGAAGCCAGCTAGAGCATGGCACTTGTTAAAGCTGAATCAATATTCATTTCACAGCTGTTTGTGGGATATTATCTGTGCTCAGATTGTTTGCCAAGTTTGCCAATAAATACTCCATACAGTCACCATACTTCACAATAAAATTCAGTGAACTGCTTTGAGACATTTTTGCTTGATAAGGAGCTATATCAAATGCAACATTTTTTTATTAAAAATTCATTTTAATTTGATTGAAGAGGGAACTTAAATGAGGATATTGGAAAGAAAGACTTCACGTTTGTTTGCCAAAGCAGCAGGTACAAGGGGTCTGCTTTCCATCCCACTGAATCACATGGCAGATACAGAAACAAAATTAGTAACACAAGCAAGACAGGGATGATGATCTGGAAATACTAAATTATACAATTATAAACAATATAAAATGTTGCTATGTAGGCAAACACACCTCAGTGTTTGTCCAAAATTGTCCAAACTTTTACCTCAAACAAAGCAACACGTGTGAGTGGAATGCCTGCTCAATGATCAGCTGCTTTTTCTCCAAGCCTTTTTATTGAAAAGCTTTACAATTTTAAGGAATGCAAGAGATTTTTGCTGGGCTGGATCATATCTTTTTAGCTGGATCATATCTTTTTAAAAAATATTATGCCATCCATAATCCGTAGTCTCTGGCTTTTGCATCCATTCTTAAACATTAGCTAATATGGCAGAATAAAAACTTTAAGACATCAAAAAAATCTTGAGTATGTTGGTACTTTTTAATTGTTAATAGCACTGACCTTCCTCAAAACTCCCAGTTCAGCTGCTGAAAGCCTAGTATGCAATCCCTTCTATGCAAGTAATTTTTAGGTTAATCTCCCCGATTAACTATTACGGACCTAGAATTCCACCCAGTGTGGAGAGATTTAAAATTTTGCAGAAGTTTCGCACAATATTTATTCAGTCTAAGTTTAGAAGTTGGTTATCCAACTGCTTTTTAAACAAAAAAAGTTAAGACTGGATTTCAGAATTTTTCACAGTTCTGCACAATTTTAAATTTTAAGACAACAACAGTTCATTTTTGTACAGCAACCACTTTGGGGGGATTTCATAAAGTACTTGACACAAGTTATTGTGAACCCCAGCTCGAAGGAGATAGCTTAGGTGAAAGGGAATGGAAAGTTGTCTGAAAATGCAGTTCGGTAGATAGGTCTTAAGGTGGGTTTTGAAGGTGGTGAGAGAGGCGACAAAACAAAGCAACTCTGGGATGGAGCGAGAGCAGATGGCTGGAAGGTGAAAGGTTGTGTGAAGCTGACCAGCGTTTGCTTGAATGGAGGGAGCAGCAAGAGTGGGGTCAATATAGGTCTCAGCAGAAGGTAAGGCAAGGGAAGGCATTTGAAAGTCAGGATGAGAATGTTGAATTTGATCCAAATGGGGGATGGGGAGCCATTGGAGTGCAGCACGGATGTCCTCGTGGATCCTACTGAGGGAGAGACCACCAAATTCTGGATGGTCCTATAGGCTATCTTTTTTATAGGCCTTATATTCTCATATTCAAACTTGAAAACAGCTCATCAATACTCTCTCTTTACCCTGCCACAGTTAGTAAGTAAGGCATCTTCAGCAAAAGAATTAATTGATAATGATAATAATTTTTGTTTTTGATACGCTGTCATATCATGACATTTAAACATCTCAAAGAGCATCACAGGATTCATTGTAAAGTGTAGTGACTAGGTATTTGTAAGGTGAATGTTGCAGTGAATTCATCTGGCTGCAGTGTCCAGTTAAAAAAACCAATGATAGACGGGTCCCATTATTTCTGAAGAACCATCAAGTGTGAAACTCTGCACCCATCTGTATTTGGCAAACAAGGATCCCTTTTATGATAGAGACAAATTGTATACAACAAGGTTCACATGGTACTCTTGGCAATGAAAGGGGAGAGTTGTCTTTCAGTAATAAAAAGATACTGCACATTAAAAGTTAATTTGAGACAATACATTGCATTGCATTTTCAAAGAAAGATTGTACTGGCAAAGGGACAGACATTAAATCATAACTTAGTTCAGCAAAACCAAGACGTTACATGTTGCAAATAAATGTATCCTCTCGGCCAGAATAACTGTACAATTTCTACGTTATGTGCGACCGGCATCTAATCACAGTGTAGAACAACTTGCAAATATATAGCACAATCACATGGGAAAATGTCTTTAAATGCTTTACAGAGATAGGTTGGGAGCCTGGTTGAGTAGATACACTTTTGCTTTCGGTTCAGAAAATTGTGTGTTCAAGCCTCATGCCATGACTTTGAGCTCACAATCTAGGTTGACACTCCTAACACTTAATATAATTTATGAATAGATTAGTGACATTGTCAATAAAAACAAAGCAATGTGAAGTCTTACTCCCAGTGCCTGCCTTTTGTAGTCTCCTCCTAAATCAAGTTCACCCTTGATTTACCAAAACTAGCCAAGTTTAAGTGTTTGGGGATATGTTTCTGATGCGCAAGATGCTATAGTATACAGATGTAAATTGGATTGTGCTCCCAAATTCAAATAAATTGGTGAATATACTTCCTATGGAATGTTGCTGGTGCAGATTAACAACCAGGTTTCCCTATAAAATTACATTCACTTCATTCAAAATCATATTCTCCATAGATTATAGCTCTTCCAGGTGTTTCACCATTACATTTTAAATGTACCTTATTAGTATTAAAATACTTACAATAAATATTCTTGGGGGGTGGGGACCACAACCAAAGTTATTACGTGATTCCAGCATTAAATAATTGTAAAATCCATAAACTTCTGAAAGCACTAACAACCCTGACCGATTTAGTTTTGTCCAAATTGGCTTTCATTTGTTGGTTTTATTTGAATATATAGTTAAAGACTGAAGGAACAGTAAGGTAAGTTCAGATACGTATTTTGTTCTCACACAAGAAAGAAGCACAGACATCAAAACTCTCCAACGGGTTCCATGTAAATTAAAGCAGAAATGCGAGCAGAAGCCTGCCGCTTCCTCCAGTCCGATCAGACTGATGAATTAATAGGAGGTTGTCATGCCAGAACTCTCATCTCCTCTGAACGTATCTTTAAAGACTCTTTCTTGACCACTGAGGTCATAAATAACATGAAATTACAGGCCTTGCGCTAAATCTGGCTGCTCTTCTCACAGCGGTACATTTTTCATTACTTCATCTTTAATTCTTGAAGATCTGAATCTCTTTTTTTCCCGATTTGAGTAACCATACTAAAGGCCGGATTGTTACATTGCTAAAGTCTATTGATTTCATATAATTGAAAATTATTTCTATCATATGCCTTTTCTCTCTATCAACCTGTTATCTGGAATATTGCTTTTGAGTAGCAAAGTAGCTTTGATGTAATGAACAGCAGATGGCTGCTTTCAAATGATCAGAAAGATATTCAGAATAGCTATGCATCTTAACTTTAACTTACACCTTAATCGCACCACTTGAATTTTACTAACACACGTGGATTTTCATACATGAAAGAAAGAGCAATTTTTTATTTGCCTGCAGATGTGTATTTTTCCAATTTGCTAAATATTTTCAAACGATTTACTACTAATATTCTATGGACGTGAAAACTAAAGATCAAAACAAAATACCAGTGATAAAGTTAAGACTTCAGGATCACTGCCTTTCTATACTTATTATCTCAAAGGACTATTGAATACAGGAACTAAACACAAATACACATCTGAAGCAAATTTGCGCAACAGAATTTTAGGTGTAAATCTCTGTCACTTCATTTATAAATTTTAAAAATCATAGTTTGGAACTCTTGCTTTCAATTCACAGTGTTATCTTTTACTTTGTTTACTGCTTTATTACAAAGACTCTTTCACAAAGAAATTGTGCAAAACACTCTGTTATCCAATTGTTCAGTCAAAGCTAGTAGTGGTGTGAAAGTGCATCCATTTGTTATGTAGTCAAACACATCCTACACACGAGGATGAAATAACTTTTGAGCATTTACCCAATCTGAACAGATTGTGTTTAAAGATTAGAAAGCATGAGGAAACGTGAGCCTAGTGGTCCTTGGCAAGCAATCTTCCCACCTTTTCCACCCACTCACCCACCCATTGTGCAGATCAAGGTGGGATTGTAGGTCTTGCATTTGATATTACATTTATCACATCATTGAAATGTCTCAAAGCACTTTAGGATTCACTGTAAGGCAAATGCAAAAGTGTTTGCACACAGCATTATTCTACAAACAGCTAGGAGGTGAATAATCAATTACTACTTGTTCAGTAATAGTAAAAGACAAAATACAAGGCAAATTGTTTTTAGTTCCATATGTACAATCTAGCAGTACCAGGTACTGGAGAGCCACCAGCACAGTTGGTAGGTCACAGGCAGTGAAATGGAGGTGAGGCAGTGCAAAGGCCTATAACCTGCATGCATACATCACCTCACGGCTGGACTACGGAAATTCTCTCCTAGTCGGCCTCCCCAGTTCCTCCATTCATAGGCTGCAGGCCATCCAAAATTCTGCAGCCCGTGTACTATTCCGCACCCGCCTCCGCGACCACATAACCCCCACCCTCGCCCGTCTCCACTGGCTCCCCATCCTCCAGAGGATCGAGTTTAAGATCCTCGTCCTCACCTACAAGGCCTTACACGGCCTTGCCCCATCCTACTTAACCGATCTACTCTCCCCCTACACGCCCACCCGGACCCTCCGTTCAACAGGACTTGGCCTGCTCCAAGCCCCCCGCCCGAACCGCCCCACCATCGGAGGCCGGGCTTTCAGTTTCTCCGCTCCCACCTTATGGAATGCCATTCCTCAATCCCTCCGTTTTGTCTCTTCCCTTTCCTCTTTCAAGGCCGGTTTGAAGACTTTCCTCTTCGATCGTGCCTTTTGTTCCACCCCGAACTCTTTTACCTCCCCTTCGTGTTTCACCCCTTCCCAAACACTCCCCTCCCAGCTCGGGTCACATGCCTCCTGTTCAGCGCCTTGGGACGTCCTCCCGACGTGAAAGGCGCTCTATAAATGTAAATTGTTGTTGTTGTTGTTGTTATAACCATATTCTAAACAAGCCTGGTGTGATTAGAATTCTAACAAAACAAAACACAAAATACTACAGATGCTGGGAATCTGAAACAAAAACAGAAGTTGTTGGGGAAACTCAGCAGGTCAGGCAGCATCCATGGAGAAAGGAAAAGGAGTCAACGTTTCGGGTCCACAACCCTTCTCTGGTGGCTTTACAATCTCAGCCACTTCTGTGGGAAGAGGTGAGTAGGAGAGAGGGAAGAAAACATTGGAGTTTAAAGGATCAAAGGATGTAGGAAAACTAAGAGGAAGTCAGGCAAATAAATAATAACAGTAACACTTGAATTTGATAGCGTGCCTTATCACATCTATGAGACGTTTCATAGTGCTTCAAGGTACTGTATATACTGAAAAATGAATTGACTGTATATTGTGTGGGTAAAATAACTAATTGAAAGGATGACAGTGTAAAAATAATGATGGGGGTAGTATTTCTGAAAAACAACAACAAAATTACATGTATAGAGTGCCTTTCACGTCGGGAGAACATCCCAAGGCACTGAACAGTTAGGTCAGGATGCGAGCAGTGGGGGAAGGGTCGGGGTAGAGGCAGGGGGATGGAGAGTTGGAAAGCGGGGAGAGTTAGGAGGGCAGCAGAAGGCACGGTCAAAGAGGAAGGTCTTGAGACCGGCCTTGAAGGAGGAAAGGGAGGAAGCGAGGCGAAGGGATAATACAGTTGTATATGGGGGAAAGCTGGGGAATGAGCCAAATGGTTATTTCTTTCAGAGAGCCAGCACAGGGATGATGCCAAATGGACTCATTTTGTGCTGTAAATTTCTATGGCACCATAAATTTATGGAGATCTGGCTTCAAACCTTTTCCCAGGTCCCTCTATTTTTTCCTCAATTCATCACTCAGTCATTCTGCTTCCAAATACAGACATTTAAAGCTACGAAACCTTCACTGTTGGATACTTATTAAGAAAATAATTAACCAGGACCAATGGAAGGAGACCGGGAGGTAGAAATGTAGGAAGCATGAAGAATCGAACAGAGGGTTTTTGGTTTGGAATGTTTTGATTTGTAACTTGAGAACTGAAATAAACGAGTGTTCTACACGTTGTTTGTTGAGAACATAACATTCACAACATGGTTCTGCTACAGACAACTGAAGAAGCATTGCAACAATTTAAGGCAAATTTGAGTAGGATTTAAATGTAGTGTTCTTGAAGAGAGGGTTTTGGTAGCAATTATTTTTGCATGCCACACAGTCTTTAGCACACTGAAGTTCTATCATTCTGTGGGTACATTTAATAGCTGTGAACATTTTGCAGCTAAAAGCAAACACTGAATCCAGTATTGCTGAATCAAGCTGGTCATGAATCAAAATTCAACAACACCCCTAAGGACAACTGGGAATAAACCAGTTGAACACTATTTTTGTCTAAGTATGACCAACCACATTCCAAATTCATGGTCCATTTCAATTAGTAGTTTGGCTAACATGTGATGGCAGTGGGGTGGTGGGACTGGGGGGTGGATGGGGGTGGAGGCACAGAGGCATTTCCAAAGAAGTTGTATCCAGTGGGTTTTCTTAAATAAAGTTATAGCTGTTTGAGTATATAATCAAGAAAGTTTGGAACAAATTGGAAATCATTCTGTTTCGCCCCTGCAGGATTTCATAAAACAGGCTTTCACTGTTCATTTCAACTCAGCTTTACCAACTGAGGTCTAACATGCATTATTATCTTTTTCTTTGCCACAGCATCTGATTGCTTCGCTGGGGTATTTTAAAGAAAACTAAAGGAACAGAAAATTCTTGGAATCAGAAAATCACACTTGATGCCAGGACGCCCTAGAAGACCGATAAACAGCTGAAAAAGAAAGATGGGCTTATGTTTTGGGAGTGACCCTACAGCACTGCAGATTACTTGTGAAAATAAATGCTGTTCTTAGTTTTCTAATGATTCTCCAGTATCCTTTAGATCCCCAGTATTGTAATAGTAGTCGAGGCCCTGGACTCATTTAAAAACAGTTTGATTTTGTGATGGGAATACAGGTAAGCCTCTATTTAGGATGTT
Organism: Hydrolagus colliei; assembly: GCA_035084275.1. Classification (NCBI taxonomy): domain Eukaryota; kingdom Metazoa; phylum Chordata; class Chondrichthyes; order Chimaeriformes; family Chimaeridae; genus Hydrolagus; species Hydrolagus colliei. The sequence goes on along the minus strand of CM068744.1, from coordinate 103,739,808 downwards.
TCTATTTAGGATGTTTCAATTGAAGGACCATATTTTTTAACACCTTTTGATCGATATAGGACACTTGGATTCGTTTTAAGGACCTTTTTTTTTTCGCATGCGCAGTAAATATTGTGAATCACACGGTCGCATTTTGCGCGTCCTTTTTGTCCATACGCACAGTCCATAATGTATTTGCTGGTAAATCGCGCTCACACCTGATACACCAGCAGTTGAACTGGCCAATAGCATGTCGCTATGTCATTATTTAAAAGCCAGCTGATTTTGAAGCAACACCGTGCCATGTCAGTATTACAAACATTTCCAAACATTCCCGAGCAACTTCCAGCAATTTACAGCCTCTAACGCGTTTATGCCATGTAGGGAAGAGAGCCGTACTGTAAGTGAAATAAGCAGCGGTAATACTGCTAGCAGCCAGAAACCCCGCAAAGCCATCACTTTAAATACCAAATTGAAGATGATAAAGCGCATCGAGTCTGGTGAAAAAGGTACGGATGTCGGGAGGGCTTTAGGGCTAGCTAGATCAATGGTGGCTACTGTAAAACAGAATAAGGACAATATACTGGCAAGTTCAAGGTGTGTTATAGCTGCAGGTGCAAGCAGATCAGCAAAACATAGGAGTGATGTGATGAAAAACATGGAAAGAATGCTGAATGTCTGGATTGAGGATCAGAACCAGCGTAATATACCACTCAATACCTTGGTTATCCAAGAGAAGGCAAAATCATTGTTTAGGGAGTTAAATAATCAGGAAGAAGAAAGCTCAACTGCACCATCTTTCAGTGTTAGCAGAGGGTGGTTTCAAATGTTTAAAAGACGCTATGGGATCCACAACATCAAGATGAGTGGGGAAGCTGCAAGTGCCACTGCCACTGTCACACTGCCAGTATTAAAGTTTGCCAGTAGTGCACTGTATTAAAGTTTGCCAGTAGTAAAGTACAATACTGTACAGTTATCCCAAGTACCCCTTCTTGCCTGTGTGTTAATTTGTGTATTTTGTGTGTTATGTTGTGTGGTTTAGTGTGTTATGTAGTGAGTTTAAGGTCTGAAAATGTTGTGAAAAGAACGCATCTCTGGTTATATAATGGGATCACATGGGAAATCGTGTTTAAATTTATTACGTTTCGATATAGATACAGTTTTTCAGGAATGCAACCCCGTCGTAAATAGATGTTTACCTGTACTGTTCAACAACAACAACTTTGATTTATATAGCACCCTCCACACCAGACGGCTTCTCAGAGCACTTCACAATAGTGGATCCCAGGACTGAGCCAGGGACAGGGGTAGAAAGGTGACCAAAGGTGCGGTCGAAGAGAAAGGTTTTCAGCTGGAACCTGAAGCTGAGAAAAGAGGGGACAAGGCAAAGTTAGTGAGGAAGGGAATTCCAGAGCCTCGGGGCATAGTGGCTGAAAGCACGGCTGCCAAGGATGGAGCAGAGCATTCGGGGGACATGGAGGAGGCCATACCCAGTGGAGTGAAGGCAACGGGAGTTGGTTTGAGGAGAGAGGAGGTCAGAGAGGTAAGGGGGTGCAGAGGAGTGGAGGGATTTGAAGACAAGTGTGAGGATCTTGAAGTCGATCCTCTCTGGGATAGGGAGCCAGTGAAGTCTGGCAAGGACTGGGGTAGTGGGGGAGTGAAGTTTGGTGCGGGTGAGTATGCGTACGGCAGAGTTTTGGATGAGTTGGATTTTATGGATTGTGGTGGAGGGGAGACCGGCGAGGAGGGCATTTGAATAGTCCAGTGGTGAGGTGACGAAGGCGTGGACCAGGGAGCCGGCTTTTGGAATGAGGTATTGCCTGAGACGGGCGATCCATCGGAGGTGGAAGAAGGCGGTGCTGGTGAGGGAACAAATGTAGGGGAGGAAGGACAGTTGGGGGTCGAACCTGATTCCTAGATTGCGCACAGGTTCGGAGAGTTTTAGGGCAGACTGGGAAGGTGGAGGAGGTGAGAGCCACATGAATGGAGACATTGATGAGAGCCAAAGAATATGACCTCTGTCTTGTCAACATTCAGCTGCAAGAAATTTGCGCTCCTGATGTCTGACAGGCAGGCTGACAGAACATCAGGGGAATGGGGGTCGCAAAGTGAAGTGGAGAAATAAAATTGGGTGACATGTGGAAGTGTGCCCCATGTCTGCGGATGACATCCCCAAGAGTGAGTGTATAGATAAGGAAGAGGAGGGGGCCAAGGATGGATTCCTGGGGTACCCCACAGGTAACCGGGTAAGAGCGGGAGGAAAAGCCGTTCGTGGAAATGTACTGCTGGAGGTTTGTGAGGTAGGACTCGAGATGTTCATCAGCCAATTATCTCTCTGCAACATTCAACTCTCTTGCCTCCTTGAAGTCCAGTACTAAGCACTTAGGGACACTATCCCACATGAGGGCTGCTATATAAATGCAAGTATAAAAATAATAAGATTCTTGCATTTGGCATAGTACCTTTCAAGTCAGGAGGACATCCCAAAGCCTTTCACGGAATGTAGAGTATAGTTTACATTTCACAGAGTGTAGTGGCTGTGTGTTTATGAGCAAACCTATTCGCTCCAGTGAATTTTGTGAGCTTTCTATTGATTTATTGGTGACTATTTTATATTTATGGCCCCCTGATTTGGGTCCTCCCAAAAGTGGAAATATCTTCTCTGTGTCTACCCTATCAAAACCTTTCATGATCGCTTTGTGACCCCATCTTCCTGATCCTTGTCCGCCTCCTCCAGTCAACAGGCTCCGGCCTGCTCCATGTCATCCGACTCATCCCCCCTCCACCCCCACCATTGGCGGGTGAGCCTTCAACCACTCTGCTCCTAACCTCTGGATCTCCATCCCACAGTCCCTCGAGCTCACCCCCTCCCTAGCCTCCATCAAGTCCCACCTCAAAGCTCTCCTCTTCAATGGTCCCATCGGTTTGAAATTTTACTGTCGATCTCTGAGGTCAAACTATTAATGTAAATTGTGAAAAATAGTGGTCCCAAGATCCATCCTTGTGAAACACCAGTTCCCACCCTCTGCTAATCTGAGTACTACTTTTAAATCTACTCTCTGTTTTCTATCGTAGCCAGCTTGCTATCTATCCATTCTGCTACTTTTCCCCTGACGATACATGTTATGACCTTATTCATTAGTCTATATTGCAGTATCTTATCGAACGCCTTTACGAAATCCAAACACCTGTATATCACATCTACTGTATTACTCTTATTTACTCTTTTTGTTACCTCTTTAAAGAATTCAATGAGGTTGGTCACAAATAACCTTCTTGTTTGAAATCTGTGCTGACTATTCTTTATTATATTGTCGGTTTCTAGAAGTTTTTCTATTAACTCTTTCGGTAAGCATTCCAATATCTTTCCTACCATTGTTAAACTGACAGGTCTGTAGTTCATTGGGCTTGTTCTATCTCCCTTTTTAAGTTTTTAGGTATAACATTAGCTATCCTCCAGTACTACTCCCTGTTCTAAATAATTATATAGATGTATTCATGCCTCTGATATGTCTTCGCTAGATTCTTTTAATATGCCAGGATGGAATCCACCCGGACCAAGTCTTCAGCCACTCTGAACCAACCTTTGGGATTCCATACCGCAATACTTCCACCTCACCCCCTCCCCAGCCTCCTTCGAGTCCCACTTCAAGACCCTCCTCTTGATCCCCCATTCTCCTCCCTGCCTGATCTCGACCCCAACTCGGGTCTGAAGCACTTATTGTCCAGCGCCTTGGGACATCCTCCCAGCGTGAAAAGCGCTATGCATATGTACTTTTGTTGTTGTTGTTGTAATTGAAGCCAATAACAGAATAACAAACAAATCGACACATTGATTGCTGATAGGATATTTAAGGAAATTTGAGTAACACTACTGCCCGAAAGCAATACAACAAGTCCTGCTGAACGGAGGGTCCGGGTGGGCTTATAGGGGGAGAGTAAATTGGTTAACTAGGGCGGGGCAAGGCCGTGTAAGGCGTTGAAGGTGAGGATGAGGATCTTGAACTCAATCCTCTGGAGGATGGGGAGCCAGTGGAGACGGGCGAGGGTGGGGGTTATGTGGTCGCGGAGGCGGGTGCGGGATAGTACATGGGCTGCAGAATTTTAGATGACCTGCAGACTGTGAATGGAGGAACTGGGGAGGCCGACCAGGAGAGAGTTTCCGTATTCCAGCCGTGAGGTGATCTATGCGTGCACGAGTGTTTCGGCAGCATGGGGGGTGAGATAGTTGCGGAGCCTGGCAATGTTGCGCAGGTGGAAATAAGCAGTGCCGCTCAAGGCACAGATGTGGGGGAGGAAGGAGAGTTTATGGTCGAACGTGATGCTGAGGTTCCTGACTGGCTTTCTGAGGTGGAGAGTACAGCCTTGGATGTTGAGGCTGGCAGCACCTGATGTGTGGAGGCGCTGGCTTGAGCCAATCAGGAGGGCCTCGGTCTTGCTCACGTTCAATTGGAGAAAATTGTCCCTCGTCCAGGACTCAATGTCGGACAGACATGCTGTCAGAACATCGATGGTCTGATACTGATGTGTGTGTGTGTGTGTGTGTGTGTTAACCCATTTATGTATTTCACTATAACCTTGCTAATAATTATAAATGCACTAACTGCACTAAACATAACCTTAGCGAGTTAGGGAATTATATTTCTGCACGAGGCACACAGAATATAATAATACATAATATGTCAAATACAAGGAGCATAATGGAATCCTGTATCTCAGTGGTTAGAGAATTAGACTTGCAAGTTTCCTTACTCCACATATCTCTGTTGACCTAGCAGTAAGTAGGAACCTGGTTGTTAGACGATTGGCAGATCGCTTTTCCAGGGGTAATAATTCCTTCCAAACAACAATCATAATAATAAATTGGTCACTTGAATCCACAACTGTCTGTGGACACTGTTGTGCTGCCATATTTCTCCCACAATATTACAGCCAATTTAGTTCATATTATATTCCGTGAGGCACACTAAAACTCCAAGACGTGATAAAGCTCCATATCAATGCAAGGATTATTATTAGTAGTGGTAGTATTATATTCTGTGTGCGTCATGCTGCATCTGGCCATCCTATACCTGAGGTGTACATTAAACAATAACCTACCTTTACATGCATACACATGATGGTATCATTACACCTAACCTGCCTGTCCAGGCATGCACTACACATTGCATAAACCCACACTAGTGCAACGATTTACCTTAATAAACACCAACCATAGAGATAAACCAAAGGTACTCAATCTTTGACAGGGGCGTGTTATAGTGATTTAGGGGCATTTTGGGTGATCATTGTGGGCATTCAGTCAACTCTTGATCAGTGATTTCTATCTTATTCCCTTTGTTCAAAGACTTTTCTCTTCGACCGCGCCTTTGGTCACCTTTCTACCTCTGCCCCTGGCTCGGTCCCGGGTATCCGCTACTGTGAAGCGCTCCGAAGCGCCGTCCGGCGTGGAGGGCGTTATATAAACCAAACTTGTTGTTGTTGTTCATGGGACAAGAAGACATGATGATCTAGTGTCTATGTTGCACCAGTTGTCATCAAACCTGAGCTGTGGGGATCAATCTGAATCATAAACAAGTTGCAATAAGATAAAATAAAAACTGGCATTTATATTCATACTTAATACTTGATCATGTCATCCACATGCCTCGAAGGCACATCACTGTGCTACTGTGAAGTGTATTTGTCAGCAAATTGCTGACAAATACAATTGTGGGGGGGGGGGGGGGGGGGGGGGTTGTGACCAGGGACACAGGAGCAAATCGCTCTTCTTTTCAAATATTGCTATGGGATCTTTGATGCCCATCTGCACAGGCAGGGAATTCCTTCTGCAAAGGATAGCACCAAAAACAGTACAGCACACCCCAGCAACGCATGTGAGTGTCAGCCTAGACTGTGATTTAATTGTCCTGACGTGGGGGGCTCAGAAACCACCGTTGTTAACACTCAGAAGTCAGACTGCTGATACTTGGTGGGAGAATTGAAGAACAAAGGAAAGACACATTCATTCATCTCAGATCTTCCTAAGGTGCTGATTTGCTGAGTTACAGAGTCTTACGAACCTTAAGGGGAAACTTCTCTATTCTTTAGAAAGCGTGCTCTTGATATGGGCTGAAAACAGGCAGGACTAACATGTATTCTGTGCCAGCTCTTGGTGTGTTAAATCCACCATCATTTTCAACCAACATTTATTTTTAAAAAAGAGATTATTTTGTTCACTGAATATATTATGACCGAATAGTTTCCATTCACTGGTGAGGCGCATTGATTCGGTCTGGCAGAAACACAGGTGATAAGACATACAAAGAAAACAAGCCAAGCCCTATTCTCCCTACCTCCAAAACACACACACACACACTCTGCGAACTAATGTGTGCAGGAAGTTTACGTGCAAGATTTGTCCCGAAGACTGATCTTCTTCAGAGCTGCAATTTTAACTCTTAGAAACCACTGTTCCGTACCTTATGTTTGGCCTCAATGAATATTGAGACCACATTTAGATCTGTGTTCAGTACACGAGCCAATTATTCATATGAAACGATTTCATCAGCAAGTATACAGTTAATCCATTTTACAGTGCTTTGGGATACTGTATATAATACGTGTGAAAAACTCTATATCAAGTGCAAGATTATTATTATGATTATTATTATTATTAAAAAATGTATTCTTCAGAATTATGTACATTTATATCAGTTGTATCAGTTATCAAGATTGGTAGTTTCAAATAAAGCATCGAAACTGTGCTTGAAAATCTATTCTGACAAGAGAGCGACAACCGACTTAAAATGAATGAATGAAATACGCTTTATATCAAAAGGGAATTGTGGCAGGTGATATCAATGCCGAAAACTGCTGGGGAATTTTGTGGGCATTGACAATATTACTAATACAGTATTTGAAAGACTTAATTGATACTTATTTCCAGCGGCGTGATGTGCTATCGGTATGTTAAGCCCTACTGATTTCAGGACTGATGTAATTCATTTGAGCTGCCTGTTACTTCTATGTTCAAAGCATCTAAGAAGGAAACAACCTCAGTCCCGCGTTCATAACGAAAATCCAACAGTATTTTACACCAATCCAAAAAACACTGGCTCATCCTCCAACACATGAGGAAATTTCAAACAAACAAAAAACACGTCTGAAAGATAATTAGTAAACAGCATAACATGATCGGAAAGAACCGCGACGCCTAATGAATTAGATTTGCTCTTTGAGAACCATTATGTTTATTTTCTGCTAAAGAATGGATATTTCAGTTTCTTACCAATCTGACAGTAAAACAGACAGCAACACGAAACAGGCTATAACGGGGGATTCATTCAAAGGGGCGGGTGGGGGGACGCGGGGTTTGAAAGCTCGGGCCGAATCTAAAACCATAGGTAAGGTACCTTATCATTTTAATGAAGTGCTCACAAGTGTGTTATACCACGGACCGACATTCTGTCACATCAGCGATCTTCCTTTGCTAGACCCTAGCAATGGCGAGGCTATCGTTGCACACACCATTTGTTTGCGGCGCTTTAAGCAATGTACAGTTAATAAATCCCTGGCTAACGTGATCTATCTTTCCAGCCGAAAATCGCATCACGACAGAAGTAATTAAATCATCGTCAGAACCCAAGGAGACAGTCTGGAAGCGTTTATACGGACCGTGTATGAATTTATTTCACCTAATGTATATTTGAGCCTCACGTTTTTGTTTCGCTAACTGTTTATTGCCCGTGTTTTGCTTGGCATATTCTTTCAGAGATAGATTTTTTTTTTTTTTTAATTGTATCAAAACTATCAAGGGACGTGTAATAATAATAATAATCCTTGCATTTGATATAGCGCTTTCCACATTTTATCAACGTCCCAAAGCGCTTCACAGAATATACTGTAAAGTGAATTGACTGTATATATTTGTGGGCGAATCGCGGCAGCCAATTGCGCAAAGCAGTGTCCCACAAACAGCCGTGGATTGAAATGACCAATTTTATCACTGTGATTTTTTTGGAGGGATTATTATTATTAGGCGTGTGGAGCAAGGAAACTTGCCCAAGGTTTCGCCCTGACCTGCCTGGATTCGAACACAGGTCTCCCCAGCTTGGTCTCCCCAGCTTGCAAGACAAGTGCTCTAACCACTAAGCCACAGGTGCTCCACAAGCTCCACAAGTGTAGAGAGAGAGAGAGAGAGAGAGAAATAAAACGATAGGGATTTAAGTGAGAACAAAAGAAAATCGAGAATGTAGATCTTTTCAAGATTTGTACTTAACTTTACAATCCAATGAGCACAGCTATATCATACAATGTTCATTAAATATCAGCACACGAGGGGCGTTGAAACAGCTTGCTGGGCAATAGGGAAACCACGTTACGGTCCCGCGCTCTCAGTCTGCACTCTGTCTTGGATTTATTTCAGCATAAATGCATATTTTAAATTCAAAATATAAAAATATAAAATGGACCGCTGGGGTAAAATATTTTTACATTTACAGTCTCGGATATACATCAAAACGTGCACGATTTGTTCACATCATTTATGCGTGTATGTGTGACAATTGCGCCCGGGTTCGCGAAGCTATGTACAAATGACATACAAGGCATACAAAGCACTCCATTTACTCGCAAAGTAATGAGGAATGGGCGGGGGCCGCGTTTACCAGCAGGATCACTAAAATTCCTTTGATTATTATTATAGTATGGCTTATATTCCCATCGGCTACATACAAATGTGAATTCGTTTCCAACATTTAACACATACAAGAACACAATGAAGAATAATGGAGCTTCCCGCCACCGACAGCGTTGCTGAAATGAAGAAGCGGCTTGTGTGTCCAGGCAGGGGTAGGTAGGATTAGCGTGCACACAATTTCTCCCCCACAAAAGCGCAGTTTACATTCACTTTACTGCATTTATGTGGCAGTAGCTTTACCGATACACAAGTCTGTGCAGGTTTGTGTTGCCGCTGCAATTTGAATAGTACTTGTTATCAAGCCTGCAGTTTTTAGTTCTTGGAGATAGCCCTTGTCCTTGGGTGTAAAATTCCCTTGAGACCTGATGTTTAGGCAGCAGTCCGGGTTGCTACCAGTGTTCTGCTATTGGTGGCTCTTACGTAGAGGAAGCTGCAATTGGGAGTTCATGGATATTGCTATGAGCTTCATGTGGTTTGTTAGCGGGATTCACGGGTTTTCTGTCCACCACTGAAATTGTAAAACCAAAAAAGAAAATTGAGATTAATTCTAACAAAAAATACATACTTTGCCGCTTGTTCACTCAGAAAGATGGCTTGGTTTGAATTTACTTGAATCGAATTTAGTTGATGAGCGGAGGACCAAATGAGAAACATGTGTTAAAGTGCATCACACGTTATAATGCTATGTCGATACCATTTCCAAAACAAGAGGAATTTGAGTTTAGGCGAGTTAAGTTCTCATTCAATATTTGCTGCTGTTAAATGCTGGATATTTAAAAAATATATATGTTTTCAGAATGCTTCTGTTGCATTCCTTGGAAATGTTATTGTCGGCTGTTCGTTTTAAATATTGAATCAAACAGGATAGTTATTTTTATAAAACATTAAACAATATACATTTTAACACTGGATTAAACGTGATTTTTTAACGATGGATGGCACTATACCATCTTTGTAATGGATTAAACAATATCTTTTTTTTTACAAAGAATTAAACAGTAAACTTTTTGTTAATAATTGTTTTTGTTGAAATTAAGTGTTCTGCGGGAATTGAAATCACGACAGAGAGAAAAAAATCATAAAACCGAGTCCCAAGAACCTAAAAAAAATCTACATAGACTTTACTGCAAATCTCTTGTAAGGGTTCAATTGCGGAAAATATTCCAATGACCAAAAATGTTTCTAAAAGTTGCAACGTTTGATTTTCGCCCTGTGTTTTTGCGTCTCGTTTATCTATATAGATTTTCACGCAAACTTTCTGCGTTGTATACGTTCAGGAAAGAACACTTTTTAAAAAAACATTTAAAGCTAACAGTACGAGTTTTTACGGCGAAATTATTTTGTTTCGGAAAAAAATATGAATCATTGGTACAGCGTAGGAATAAATTAATTCCACGAATAGCAAGTTGAGACATAATGAGATCAGACGGATTGCACACACTATACATATGGTTGTGGTTTTCGGGTGAACATGGGAATCAGGAGGGCTGGTGTGCAAGACCTCTGGGAAAACTGACTTCAGATTTCTTATAACAAATTGTAAGCGGTTTCGGTTTCAAAATGCGTTTATAAATGGTTAATAGAAAACCATTAACTTGGTTCGAATATTAATATCGCCAAGGAAATTATTCACGAGTTACCTGAGCCAAGTTCACGGGGTGTCTGAAACCTTCGCATTGTCACACGGTGATAGCTAAACAGGCTGCACGTTGAGGTAGCCTTTCCAATTGGCTGTGTTTAATTTGTAGCATTTATTATAACATGTTTAGAATTACCTTTTCCAACGCATGTGTTTTCTATAGAAACGCGAAAACTCGATGGTTGGTTTTAAGAGACCTATTGAATGTGTGATCATTGAACCCTGGTGGGAATTCCCCTCTCCTCCCCCCCCCCCCCCCCCACATTGCCAACACACACACACACACATACATGCTGACACCAAATAAACACAGCCTGAATACGTCCTCGTTCATTAACGCTGGGTGACTGCAGGATTTGCTTTAAAAATGTTTCTTGTGCAGAAATAACACAAAGGGCGGGGAAGAGAGGGTGTTGAAAAAGAAACACGTCCGAGGGGGAAAAGTCGCCCGGACAAATGGGCAGGTTGGCCATTCAGCCCCTTCCCATCCCCCGTGTCGTGTTCACAATTCACAAAAGGTTCACGAGTCTCTCCTTTTGTCTGCTTTGGATCTTAACAGAATCCCAATTTCCACCCTATAGGAGTGCGGCCTGTCCGGGAATTTTGAACAGCCAATAAACCCGAATCAATCCCACAACACTGCACAAAGCAGAGATACCTCGAAACCTCGCAAAACCAACAGCGATGAATAAACAAACTAGGGTGCTACGATTGGCGGATTGATAGGCGGATTAAGGTTGAATGACATTCCTTGGTTTGATTTCCAGTTTCCAGTTTGTCCTGATTCCCGTGTAAAATAGTTGCAGATGCTCATGTTCTCCTCCATTAGTTACCGCAGAGTAACCCGGCGAGGGTTTGAAGTTAGTTTTAATTTGACGCCAGTGACAGCCAAGATAGTCGTCAACAGCCTTTAACACCGGGACCTCGCGTTTACAGTTCAGATTTCGACTCTCGTATTTGCGAACGGAAATGTTTAAACTGTTTCAAAGCTGTAAATTCCACTTAGACTTGTATTATCATTTTTCGTCTGGAAATTTAGAGTAGGCCAGCATTGTGGGGGATATTATGCAATCCGGTCTAATTTGGAGGCCGAGTCTGTTGAAGAAATTAGGAAAAACCTGCTTCCAATTTAAGATTGTATTGAAATATTTTGCACATTTCGGCTGAACACCAAATCTGATACCATAACGGCTTTACGGATTAATACTAACTGGAACCCCTGGTATCAAAATCTGTTGTCTTCTTAATGTGTTCTATACATAAAATCGAATACATTACAGTATTGTTATAAACGCTGAGTGCTGAATTTGTCAAACAGAATATGCTTTTAATTAGTAGGAATGCATTTTAATCATGGTTTCCCCATGAAAATAATTCGGTTGTCGGAGAGTGGGGGGGTTTGTATCCACCAGGACCTCTCACTACTTTTAAATCCACGAGTTTTCTTTAACTTTACAACTTTAAAATCACCGTACATATTAATGCATTTGGCAGACTTTAACCAAACCTTTTGGAGTGTGTGGATGTACAAACGACTCATCTCTGGGACTGGGTTTAACTTTTGCTATTGAAAGTTAATTAACTGGCGGTAAGATTATCGAAGAACCCTTCAAAGTGGAAACTGAAAGACTGTATTCACCTTGGCAATTGTGCAGTTTCCTGCAATTTCGATTTCATTCAGACATAAGAGGAGTGGGAGGGACAGCAGACACTGGCGAGTCTCAATTGAGGCTCTAGGTTTATACAGCTTCACTACTTCATCGCAAATATAAAAGTGGAAACAGAATTGCAGTTGTCAATTCCAGGTTAAAATCGATACACGAGAAAACAACAAAACAACAAACGTTTGGGGTGAGGGTAGAGGTTTTACTGTGTTTTAGAAATATTATATTTCTATGTGATATTTAATTTTGGTTGAGAGAGTAGGTTAGCAATGGAGGCAAATCAAGTGAAGGGTCATGTTGAACAGGTTTTTATATGGTTGATTAATGTAATGATTTGTACAGCAACAGTGTAACCATACACATCCTGCTCCCTTGTCATCGTAAACGGCATAATTCGAATTGTTGCACGTTTTATTAGTTTAGTTTGGAATCAATGTGTGTATATCTGTGCTCAACCGGGATAATTAGTGGCTCCTTTGCTAAACAACTAACCTCCGAGTTTTATTATTGCTGGAAAATGTAAGGCAATGTTGTATTTGGAATCTGACAATTAAACTATTCATTTTACAATACATGACTTGTTGTAGTTTCAAGCCGCACCTTCCGATCTTAAACTTCGCTGGCGATTATCTAAAATAATCGAAACATTATCATAATATTTGTAAGTCACAGTTAAAGATGTCACTTTTTTTTATTCTCTACTATTCTGTGTGTCATTTAGAGTCGTCGGAATAAGGCTACCGTTAACTGTTTGCGGTGACAAACAGTGCTTTCCCGAACTCCACCGGGCACACGATCTCGAACTGACAGTAAATAGGTATTTTAATCAGTAATGCACACCTTTTCATTGGTAGCTGATATGCTACGTGATCATCCAAACATGAACTCACTGTAACACCGCTTGCTATAGGCTGCTTCTGCGAACCATATGTAAAGATTGTTGCATGCCTAAAACGAAACAAAAGCAGCTTTGGGGAAAAAAAATAATTGCCTCCCACTGTAAGTGTTCCAAGATCAATAGCAAAAGAAAAAAAAACACCGAAAAATCAATGCATAATTGCATACACGATGTGCTCAGCTGTAAACGCGGTCCACTGACAAGCAAGTTAAAAGCGCTCCCATTGCAAACGTTAAAAGGAGCACTAGTTTTTTTTTTAAAAGCGATTATTTTACTCGTGATTAAATATTTCGACACCAAAAGTCTACGCATTCTTCATCTCCTATCACGTATGTGCTTTTACATAATGGGTTATTACTGTATGTTATTTCCGTTTACTACAGCACACATTTGCATTAATTTTGCTACATAAAACCACATACAGCTTTCAATGCAAAGCCACGTTAAACAATCGGTCTATCAAATCTTTGATATACTTTATATATACCTATTGTTAAGGCGTATAACGCAATTACATTTTTTTTTCAATCAGCTACTTTTGTTTCATTGCAGAGCGGACGAGAGCTTCGAATCTCAATTGCGCCGCACGCCCAATTTTCAGCAAAATGAACCGTGTCGGGATAACGAGAAAAGTGATTTACCTTCTCTAGCTGAGAGGTGTTTGAAGGGCATCGACGCGTGGATATCACCGCCGTGCATGGCGATTCCTGGCCCAGAGTGGGAGAGACTGCCGCTCTGGGACTGCCAGGGGTGACCGGTCATGTAGCCCGCTCCAGGGCCACTGTACACCCCATAGCTCGGCACTTGATTCGATGAGGGATAAGGGCCAACGCTGCAGGCAGGAACAAAACTACTCACAGCAGGCAGTCCAGATGCAGCCTGTAATACAACAATACCAGCTTTGCTGCACTTCAATGTGGTCGTGTTAGAGCGAAATATACACACACACACACACACAACACACACAGAGAGAGAGAGAGAGAGAGGGAGAGATGGAGCAGATTATTCTCTAGATCACATCGTGCACCGTCAAGCGGAATAAAGTACACAAACAAGTACCTGAGAATATTTCAGATCAGAATCGATGGCCTGTTTCTCAGTTCCATTGATACTTTGAGTAGAAGGGAAGCCTGTTCTATTAACGTTATTCCAATCTTCCATTTTCGTTGGGTAAGGCGAGGCCTCGGCTCCACCGATAGAAGCTAAAGATTTGTTTAAAAATAATACGTGCAAATGAGTAACATACAATATAAAATAGAAAGGTATTTTGGTGACTAGCAAACCCTGTTATGCATTATACATCCCCTGCTATATATATGCCGCCCTAAAGGTACGTACAAATACTTATCCCTGATCTCAGTAATTCTACATTTATCTCTTTCCAAATGATGTATTATATCTTTCACGTAAAATATAAGGACATTTAAAATCCACGAGTTGCTTAGATGTTGGTCGGTTCTCAAATTATTGTAGTACATCAATGTTATTTTCTTGGGTGTGTTTTGCGTCTTGGCAGATGTAGCTGCCATAACGAACCGTAAAACAGGTATCGTTAAACAGCCACAGTCAGCATGAGACGTCAAATATAATAATAATGATCCTCGCAATCGATATAGCGCTGTTCACGTCTTCTGGGCGTCTCAAAGCGCTTCACGGAATATATTATAAAGTGAATTGGCTGTACATTTGTGGGCGAAACGCTGAGGCCAATTGCGCACATTCAGTGACCCACAAACAGTCGTGGATTGAAAATGACCAATTTCTTATCGATTTCTCCTTCTTGAGGGGTTATTATCAGGCGTGTGGAGCAAGGAAACTTCCCTGAGGTTTATCCCTGTCTGGGATCAAAACTAGGGCTCTCACTTGCGAGACGAGCGCTCTCAACACTGAGCTACAGGACTACAGTAACCAACACTGGAGTACAATAGCAAAGATAGGATTCGCAAAACGATCGAGGCCCACAATTTTACCTATTCTAGCTCGTAAAACATTTTGATTCGAAATCTGAAGACTCTCTCTCCACCCCCCTCCCCCCCCCCATCCCCCACATACACACACAGACCACACGTACACATCAGTTGAAAATTCATAGATTCAACCTATCTTTTGAAGGCAGATTCCCTCAGTTATTTGAATAGAACCAACTTGCAAATCAACACGGACTTTATAAGAACGCTTCCACCATCCTGTGTGATCTTAAATTTTAAACAAAATCCAGACAGCTAGAAGATGTGAAAAGCCCTATATCAAATACAAGATTATTATTCTTAAAATACTCTCGCAGGTTGTGACTAGATGAAATTTCGGGACCCTGGTTGTGTTATACTGCTCAGAATACCTTGCATCGCTACTGTATATTCAACATCCTAGAACATTTATCTTCCCGTTAAAGAAAATCAACAAGTATCAGAGATCAATAAAACATTGACCTTTAAAACTCAATGAAGTGAATGTTAAAACCACCGATCAAACAGTCTGATTGCTTTGAGACGTCGATAAGATGTGAAAAACGCTATATTAACTGCAAGGATTATATTATTATTCAATTAATTGTCTGCCGCTCTGTAAAGTGGAACTAAAATGGTTTACCACTTGATTTCTAAAAAAAAAGTTTTAAGTTTCGTTTTAATTTTCTTTTGTTTTTAAATTGTTCCTGCAGTGAGTAATGTCTGTAGGGGACATAATCCGAGATAAGTACAGCCAACGTTTATAAAAAGGCAGAGACATTAAGCAAACTACTGTAAAGGTCATTCAGGTGAGTAGGGATTAGGCCTCAAAGATGCTTCCTGTGTATCAAAGAAAGAGAAGGTAAACATTTGCTAGCGTATCATCCTTCTCTTAGTGAATGCCAATGAAGACAAAGCTCTCTACGAGGAAAACCAGGCGAGCGATCGTGATTTATTAAGCATTATCCTGTGTGTATGTGTGTGTGTGAGAGAGAGAGAGAGAGAGAGAGAGTATGGGGGGAGGGGGGAAGAGTGTTTTCAGCTAATGAAGGAAATAAACCCATAATTGACCTGAATGTAATTTCCATCAACTACAAAGCTGTAAACGGTGTCAGATCCCCCCCCCCCACCCCCTCGGTCGACTGCCCCCCAAAAAAGAATTATGTCACATGAAACCTGAACTTATTCGCTCTCGGTGATCGAAAAGTTTTCTGCGGTGATTTCTTCTGGTACGAATTTATACATAACACCCACTACCAGCAGCACAGACACCGTAAACACAGGAGACCACTGTACGTTGGAAAGTGAATCATTAAAACGGTGCCACAAGTCACACCCGACGCGTCTCCCACTTTAACCATTTGTAGTTTTATGGCGAAATTGAATACATCCACCAGCTAATCAGCGACCTCGGAATATTCTCATCCCGATTCACATGATCTCTCGTTTCTAAATGCAATATCTACAATATCCGTGCGGGATTGATTGATTGATTTATTGTTTGGGGGAGTGGGGTACGAGAACATGAACCATAGATAGCTCAGTCGGGTCGCATCGCTGAGGCGAATGGAGTAAGGAGGGGTTACTCACCTGATGCTTCAATAATACTTCTTAGTCCGAGGATGTTGGTGACCGAGTGAGCAGAGGGCCACGCTCGGTGGATGCCAACATGTCCCGCCATGGGCATCCCGGCGGCGGGCCCCATTTTTGTCCCAGTCGGTGACATGTGGTTGGGGTAGGAGTACTGGTAAATGGGGTTGTAAGGCAGCGCGGACTGGGCGGGGTGATGCTTACTGGCCTCGTATGGAGCTGGGTGACACACGTTGCCGATCTTGTTTCGCAAAATTCTGCTGATGGAGCTGACCGAGGGCACGTTGTACTTGTCGCACACCCCATCGCCCAGGAGCCTGTCCCGAATCTCCCAAGCAAAGATCCCCGGGTCACCGTTCTTGTATTCCCTGATGTGTTTCACCACGGTCGGTGTAGTGACTCTGGGTTTGCTGCCTCCAATCGCGCCAGGTAAGATGGAGCCCGTCTCGTTGTAACGGGCCAAGATTTTGCTCACACAGCCGTGTGAGACTCGGAGCTGTCTGCTGATATCGCACGGTCTGATGCCGAGCTGGGCTAGTTCCACGATTCTTAACCGGATGGCGTTGGGAAGGGGTCTGCCGTTAACGAATACACCTCCCAGCTGATTCACCTCCCCGTAAGTCTGATCTACAAAAACAAAAATTAATTGAAAGAGAAAGAGAGCGAGAGAGAGAGAGAAGGGGTGGGGGGGGGGGGGGGGGGGGGGGTGTAAACGTCACTCGTTATAAGATATCAAAAGACAGAAATTAAACAGCTGTCAAAATAGCCACACTTCCCACAACTTTGTCAAGTTTGATCATGGAAATAACTGCAGGATTCCAACAAAAATACATGCGCAAACATAAAAAAATATGAAGTAACGCGTTTCGGGAGAACGGTGTGGCATTAGTAACAACTCTGTGCGGATTGCATTCACTCTCGTTTCCTTTCTACTTTACATTTCACGTTCACACGCGGCAGAGTGCAGCTCTGTGTGGACACGGGGTTTTATTTACAGCCTCCCCCGACGCACTTTCCGGGCGCTATCGGATTATGGTTTAACACGCAGTGTGCTTTTTTTTTTTTAACCTGGTTTCATTTGAAACGCAGCTTTGACACGATGCTTTTTTGTTTTAAAGGCATCGGATTTCACGGCTCCCATCGAAAACGCGGATCCGAAGAGCGCTCTTCAAAAAAAAAAAGGTCCCGATTTCCTTTACGTGAAACAAAAAAAAATACCCTGTTGAGTACATTGGTCGAGGCGAAGAGCCGGCCGACCGTAGCGTCCATCCATTTCGAGCTCCGATCCTCACGTTGTGCAGGCGTGTAAAACAACTCTTTATTCTGTTATCAAACGCACGCCAACTGAACCGTGTAAATAGGAGTCAGCGCTTACCCATTGCCCAACGAAGCGAGAAGGTTTCAGCAATCGTCGCCCCCACCCCCCACCCTCCCCCACCTCTCGCAATGTGGCTGAACGTTTCGGTGGCGTCGGTGTAGCGAGTCGGGACCGGGGAAGCGGCGGCGGCGGCCGGCAGGAGGAGAGGCTGCCGCACGGGAGAATTTCCTTTCGCAAACCCCCCGGCGAAAGCTCGAGGAGCAATTTAAGATGTGCCGTACAAAACGCACAGGGCTGATCCTCGTCCGATTAGAGTAAATTTTGTATATCCCGGAGGCTGCAGTTTGTCCAGATCGATTTTACGCGTTCTCCACGTCAATCTTGATGGTCACGCTCCGAGCCCCTCATTAGCGTTTCATTGGCTGCCTCCTCCGCCCATTGGCTGCCCCTTCGCAGCAGAACTTATTAATTCCGCTCAGAAACTTTCCGCCTTTTGAACCTCCTCGGAATCACTGGGGGAGGGAGGGGGGGGGAGGGAGGAGGAGGAGAAGAAGAGAAGGAGGAGGGGGGTGGCAGCGAATACGAGTCGAGACCGATTCGAAGCAAATGTGTTTTAAGATCGGATCCGCGGAAATGCAAACCGATTCGCGAGTTTTTTTTTCTTTTTTTTATAAAAAAATATAAATCGCCCATTTTGCTTGAAATACCCTTTTTGCTTGAAATACCCTTCAGCTTTTATGTTATACCTCCCGCCCCCTAACCAACCGCACATTCCCTTGGTCCACGCAGCTCCCTCACAAACGTTGCTCTGAACACTCGCAAGTATATTTGGCAGCCTGCTAAATACAAAACAAAACTGGATCCCCAAAGAGGTTTCAGGTGATCGTCTGATTTCAAAACTGCGGGCAATAACATTTCCTTTAGATCGATGGAGTTTTTTTTTTTAAAAATACTACCGAAGGGAGTAAACTTGCATCCAGTGTTCTTCGGCAAGTAAAACATATTATTCATAGTGTAATACTTTCTAAAACAGAATTTCAAAACGTACATTTAGCTATTAATTCCAATTACCCTTCCTACAAGTCCATTAATATGGAATATTCTGTTTTATTTTCCCTCTGCTCTACTCGATCGTAATAATAACAATAGTGAGTAGAATCGAACATAGTTGTTAATAGGAATAGAAATAGGATCCAAGCATCTTTATTTTTTTTTAAAAAGTACTTTAAAGATTTTTAAAAATTGTGTTTTACTTTCATAAACCCAATCTCACGGTGCCTTAAACCGCTCACCTGGATGTCTATGTTTTGCAGATATTATAAATTCAACTCGTATATAATTTCCCCCTAAAAGCACAAGGTCCCTGCAAGAGGATCAAACAACAGTGGTACAAGTCAAACGCGTTGCACAAAAAAGCTTGCTTTACAGGAACTTTTGTAGCCATGATAACAATTTGGATAAGAATAGGTTTACCACCCCCACCAAAAAAACACACACGCCACCGGTGCATTAAAATATGCCCGATGTATCAGTCTCGATTCTCGCATATGTTCTATTAAACAGGTTAAGCAATTGATGCAAGGACATGTCAACCAGGGGAGTTTTTAAAAAATACAAATGTCTATTCAAATAATCGGACGTGAAGATTAAGCCAGATCTTTTCGTTGCTTCGGGAGGGTTACAGTATATCAAACAACATCGCTATTTTCAGAAAATCAAGTGTAAGATCTAGTCTATAAATCAGCGCAGTGTTCCTGATAACTATTTTAACACCTGGACCCCCAAAATACCTACAGCTTTTATAGTAGGAACTCGGTTAGTGTAAACAAGACAATTCCCATCGCATCCCTCCTTATAACTAACCCATTGATTCCAATTACCGACCGGTTATAAATAAAATATACAGTACGTCGTAATCAAACGTTTCCTACTGAACACCTTTTGACATTTACAAACATTTAGCCAGCTTTCAAAATATTCCGAATGCGTAGACCTTGTGTTCAGTGAATGCACTTCTGAGGGCAGATTTGGTCGATTAAAAAGTGATAAGATGGTATACCATCAGGAATGCACAATCTGCGTGCCTTATGTCTGCATGGGGGGCACATCGTTAATCTGCTCATCCTTAACACAGTTGAAATAATAATATATTTGTCGTCCCACAGGTCACAAAGAAACTGTCAGTGCTCCTGGAAGTTGCAGTTTATGGCTTCGGGACGTGCCTGGCTTGTTTCTCCCGTAGTGACACACATGTAAGAGATCAGGACAGGTCAAAGCTTCAACCTTTTTTTTCTCTCTCCAAAGCGGTTCGAGGAAGTGACCAGATTTTTAAAAAAATTTAATCGAGAAAAATAAATCTCGCTCGCACAAAACGATCTGGTTTGTGGGGGGAATTCCGCGACATTGAGCAAAACAATGTTGCCAAGTGTATATATGTATATATATATATATATATATATATATACACTTGGTGTGTATATATATATATACTAAATATATATATATAAAGATATATATATTCTTCGAATAAATTTTTTTGTTTTCCAATTTTGCAATGCAAACACCATCTGAAATACCTGAACGCAAATTTTCAGGCAATGCAAATCGTTGCTATTAGTGTCACAATCGTTACTATTATCCCAGTCGCAACAGTTCTGTACTAATATGAAAAGCGACATGACATGTAACAGGCGTAACTTACAATTGCAACCGAATTATTTCGAATGATACGATGTCCACCTTATTTCAAAGCTACCTAACCATGAGAAGATGTTTCAACTTCTTCGGCTTTCCTGGCAGCGCGCTTCATTTGAAAACCACAATTAAATATATTCAGGTGGAAACCCGTAGAAAACTTATTTAAGAACGCACTGCTGGTTCAAGAGTCCACTGTACTGACATGCAAGTCCTATGTCTTTTAATTTGTAGTAACAAACAGCGAGGTGCAATTTAACAGAGTTTTGAGCGGATAGTTGAGAGACCACGCCATCCCCGGCGATCGCACAGAGAAATATATTAAAGAGAATCAATGATTGGAAAATCAATGCTTTCTGTAAGTCTTATTTGTTTTTAATTTTTTTAAAAAAAGAGAATGATCCAGAATTACACAGAATGTTAACAGTTCCCGATGCTCCCAAAAGTTGCCTTTTGGGTAATGTTCTGCGTTTTAGATGTTTCATAAATCGAGGGTTTCGGAAGATGAGGAATTCGTGAAATGAGCGTTGAATTCGAAGTCCGCGACGCGACACAAATATTGCGGCGAGATCGGCTTCGTTCATCCAACGCAGATCCCACGTTTCAGTGACTTCCTATCGGGAAGGCTGACACTGACGGGAAGCGAATCCAAGGAGACGGGTGCTGATGGAAATGTGCCCCCCCCCCCCTCCCAAACATGCCCTCTCTACCCTACGGTCACAAAGTAGCAATTTAAAAATGAGAAATTGCGAGTTTTATTCAAAAAACATTTTCGTTCTCCCCCCTCCCACCAAAACAATACTAATTTGGAAGACCTTGAACTTTTTCTCTCTCTCTCTCTCTCTCTCTCTGCCAGTAATGATGCGACCGAATGTGATTTATTCTCCTCGGAAATTCTGCGATTCAAGACGTTTTTTTTTCCCCACAAAATATACAGTCAATTTACTTGACAGCAAATTCTGTGAAACCCCCGGAGACGTTTCGACGACGTTATAAGGCGCTTTTATCTAACGCTGGGATGGTGATTATTATCGTTATTATATAAAGACACATGAGTACATACTTCGCCCTCAGTGTCAACTAATCCCACGAAGGGAGTGTTATGCTTCTTAAATCAATAATATAAAATATATGTTTTAAAACCCCATTTGGTATAACGTCTCATGATGCAGTTAATATGTTCCAAAGAGCTTCACGGAATTTTACTGTTAAATGTAACGACTGTGTTAATAGACTTTTATTTTTGGAGGGGGGGCCGTCCTGACCTTTGTATTTGTCGCAGTTTACGGTGAAGTATCACGCCTGTGTATCTGAAGGTGAAAAGACACAGTTAATTTGCGCTCTGCGATTTCCCTCTCGCAAAACAGCCATGCAGTGAACAGTCGACTTCATCCGGAGAGAGCGCCCTCCAGTTTAATACGAAAGCAGTTTTTCGAGATGTGAGGAAAACATAAAATACATGAAATCTAGTGGACCCGGAGAGGATATTAAATAACCAAACGTGTGACACAATGAAATAAAATAAAAACATACTTTATTGCACCAACACGTCCAAGGGTAAATCAAATTATCCCCGGCGTGGAAAAGCGTCATATAAATATAAATTCGATTAGATTGTACATTTTAGAGCATATTGCAAAAACTTCCTATTAGCCTTTAACAATCTCAGATAATGAATTTTAAATGCCACTTCTTGCAGAAGTGTTCAATGGAGTGAGAATCGTGTGAATAAATTGCAATACAGGTGGTAAATGTTCAGGTAAATCTCGGTGGGGGTGGGGTGGGGGGAATGGAGGGGGGGGGGGTAGAGGGTGGGTGGGAGGTGTGGGAGGTGGGAGGCGGGAGGGGGGGGGGGGGGGTGCAGGGGGTGGGGGGAGCAATGTTGGAGTTGGGCAAAGTGTTAAATTCAGCAGAAGAGTGTCTGTCTCCCTCTGTGGGTTAGATGGGGGAATGTTTACCGCTGATCCGGCGCTGAGAATCAGGGTATGAGGGAGACCGATAAAGACCGAGTGAGGTTTACTGGTTCAGAGCAATTACTTTATTGGAGGCGTTTCTGGACGGCAACTGGCACATTTTCAAAATGACAGGGTTTACGGAATTGTACCAATTAACGAATTCGCTCTGCCGTCAAAGGTAAGTATGTTGTTGCCTGTATATTCTCTGAGTTAGAGAGCACTTCAAAAGCGAAGGATCTCTCCCGTGCATACATACGCTCGCAAAGTGTTTCTGGCTGTAAAATTCACCCCCCCCCCCCCCCCCCCCCCCCCCACCACCCCCCCACCCCCACCACGATCCCCACCACCCTCCACCAAGGCTTTATCTTGAGTAACAATATGTTTTGCTATCAGCGTCTATTTTTTTTTAATGTCTGATCAAGCGAACCAAATAAATGTTTACCGGATTACGAAAATAGCAAATACTCATTCTATTCGGTGCAAAATAAGATTGTTGCCGGGTCCCAGGGTAACTAGTTCCACGATATTTTTCTTAGCGGCAAAGCTAGGCATTCTTGTACAAGGGCATTCACTCAACTTCAGCTGTTGGTTTCCACGGTGAATTTTTTTTTGGTAAAAAAAAATCACGTCGCGTCCATAACTGGGTTGTGCGTTGCGGTGTTGTGTATCGCTGCCTCTCGGGTTTAACGCGGGGAATTCCTCAATTGGAATGGAAGAAAGAACTATTTTAGTTCGCATCCCTGCATTATAAATAATCGTGTCTGCACACTCTAGTCTGTTACTGCCGTATGCTTCCCCCACATCACGGCATTAAGGTTTTACATTCAAAGTTTTCCGCACTCTGTGCGTGTGTACATTTTAATTTACGTTTTTTTTTAACGACGTTGCTATAAATTCACACACAGCATGAATAGAATAGTTTTAAAATGAAAACTACTGAATACTCGTGTCGATCCAGTGAGTCTTGTCATTGCCCAAACGGTGGAACTAATTTATATCGGTCGAATATGATATTTACTCAAGCCCCCGTCCTTATTTTTACATATTTTGTACGTGCGATTGCGAGTTGGAAATCGACAATCATGTTGTTGTCTATGAGGAAAGTAAGTTTTAAATTGAACTGTTGTTTGTGGGGCGTTGATGTGTGCAAATTGGGCATGGCTTTCACCTACACATGCATTGAAATTCACAGTAATAATCATACGAGGCGCTTTGAGATGTTTCGATTATTATTAATTATCATAATAAATTGATTCATGTTTCTTTACCACGTTGGCGATTTTGCGAAGACCTAAATTCTATATTGAAATGACCCAAGTTTCGGCTGCCAGCAGTGTTAAAATACTACTGCTTGTTTTTCAGAGAAGGAAAAAAAAATCCAGATTAACCCACACTTTGTGCGTCAATTGAATTTATGTCACGATTTAACTTCATCTAAAAATTGCAGGAAAATTTTGTAAAAATAAAATACAAGTGGATTGATTTTAATTGCCCATTCACCCCCCCCCCCCCCCCCCCCCCCCAACAAGGACCGTAATCACAACCTGAAGACCCAATTACCCAGTGTTAGTGGTGGACAGTGTTAATTTCTGTCATTCAGTGTCTCAGCGTTGGTAAGTGTCACCAGAGTAATGAAGCGAGGGAGAATGAAACATGTGTTTTACGAGTGATTAATGAACCCGCGGGTGAAATAGGGCACGAGATGGAGTTGAGTACACACACTGAGACCAGACAGCATTAATCACCCAGAAATGCTCAGTGTTGGGATTTGCATTGCTATTGTACTGAAGCTTCATGAAACAAACGGAATCTATGTTCATGGTACACACGCATAATCCAGATAACACAGATAAACGAACCGAATGCAGCGCACGTTACGAAAGTGCCATAAACCATTTCATCTGCGTTGAAGAGATTTGGAAGTGTTAGTTTTTACGGCGTAAATGTTCGCGTATTCAACACGTTTGGCGAGAATTACTCTGTTCGCACCCTGCAGCCGGGACTAACGCGAGTCCCTTAAGATTTTACTGATCCCCAAACGAAACCCACTCGGTTTCTGATCAATCCTCACCTCGCCGGGTGCCCAGAATTAAACAGCGATTTTCTTCTGCAAAATTATCCTCGGATCCATACAACCAAAGGAGCTCCCTCTCCCCCCCAACAAGTGATTTTAATTGCTGTTGAAATCAATATTGCCCGATTCGCTTGAAAACTTAATATGTTGTTGTGCGGTCGGATTCAAAGTGAAATGTACCTATGTAACACGCCGATTTCCTCTCCTGTCCATCAAAATAGCACCACGTATTAAAACACAAACCTGTGAGACAGGAGAAAACGCGGCTTACATTTTCATAGTCACAAAGCGAATTGTTAATTATATTCTTTCAACTTTGTGCGACGGCTATAATTTCTCATGGACAGGGAGTTCAAACTGAACAACTTGCCAATCAATGTAATGTCCTTATGTGCTTAAATAATCCATGGCGCCCTGGTGATATCTCACCGTTTAGTATTGCTTGCAACTGGCGTCGGATGAAGTAAGGTATCAGCGAATCATGTGGAATATTATTCGTAAACAAATGTGAAATCTTTCTTCAGCAAATTTGACCAAATATGTGCTCCCACGTAAATTGAGCACGGGATTTGATTTCAAACAATTCCTTTAATGTTTGTTTGATGACTCTGAACGCAGGGATGCAATGTAATAGAATACAATAAACTTCTCACAAATATATTACGTGTATATATATATATATATATATACAGACACAAGCACACACGTATGGGGAGGTTTGTGAAACTTTATTTTGTCCGTCTTGTGTAAAGAATGATTTGAAATAATGATAGGGTTACACTAAATATAGCCTTAGAGGAATGGGAGTCAATCTTCAGAACTAAATCACATCCTGTATCTTCTCTCAACACACGAACAGTTGTCTAAAATGAGCAAATTGAGGGCATTCATCATTTATTTATTGAGGCCCTGAATTTCATTTTGCCGAAGCTTGTAGAAATATAGTCAGTCTTTAATATTGAAACAAGACCACGCCCTTTCCCAGTTACCTGATGTTCTGTGAACAGTTATAGTACCTCTTCATCTCAATGAGGGTTCGCCTCAATATCATATGTACATGAGACATTTTCTTTCGTATATGGTTTTGGTTTTATTTTTCTCTTTCTCTCTCTCTCTATCCGCTCGTTTTTATTGGAAAAAAACGCCGTGCCTCCAGTTTTGATTGATTGTATGTGAGTTTTGTGATCTCATTGCCCAGTATGGAAAATATTAAACAGGGTCCAGATTGCGTGCAATAGGCAGACTATGATCAACATGGGGTAAAAGAATAAAACTCTCTACACAAGAAACCTGATGCAGAACGTAAGAGATGCATCCTCCCACTATAATATATGTAATAATTCCTCCCACTAAAATACTATTATAGGCATGGTACTCTCATTCCATATTATATGTTGAATTTCCCCAATAAACTATATACAGTGCATTGAATCCTCCCATTATAATATATACATTATATCATTCCTCTATACCATTTACCTTGTATCCTCACAGTATCCTTTATTGTTTCCTCCATCTAGATTACTGTATTCTATCCTGCCACTATGCTATATATATTATACCAGGCTACATTACTTTATGCACCATATCTTCCCATGATATTATATGCATGTATCCTCCCTCTATACATTGTATCTATCCACTACATTGTATTTATTTTATCCTCCCACTATTCTATATGCATTGTGTACTACCACTATACTAATATACATTATATCTTCTCACTATGTACAGTACAATGTACTCTTACTAAGTTATACAGATCTACACTCACTGACCTATATACATTCTATCCTTCCACTATGCTCTATGGATTGCATCCTCCCACTATACATTGTATATTTCCAGGCAGGGAGAAATCTTGGGCAAGTTTCCTAACTCCACACGTCTGATAATAATCGCTCAAAAAAAATTAGTCCTTTCAATCCCAGACTGTTTAAGGGACACTGCTGTGTGCAACTGGTTGCCGAGTTTTGACCACAAAATATACAGTCAATTCACTTTACACTGCATTCTGTGAAGCGCTTCAAGACATCTAGAAGATGTGAAAAGCACTACATCAAATGCGAGGATTATTATGATGATTAACCTCCCACTATGGTATGTACACTATAGTATGTACATCCACCTCAATGGATCCATCCTTGGCCCCCTCCTCTTCCTCATCTATACGCACCCTCTTGGCGATGTCATCCACAGACATGGGGCACACTTCCACATGTACGCGGATGACACCCAACTCTATTTCTCCACTTCACTTTGCGACCCCCAGTCCCCTGATGTTCTGTCAGCCTGCCTGGCAGACATCAGGGGCTGGATGAGCGTGAACTTCCTGCGGCTGAATGTTGACAAGACGGAAGCCATACTCTTTAGCTCTTGTCAACGTGTCAATCGTATGGCTCTCAACTCCTCCACCTTCCCGGCCTGTGAGATTTCAAGATCCTCACCCTTGTTTTCAAATACCTTCACTCCTCTGCACCCCACTACCTCTCCGACCTCCTCTCTCCTCTCTCCTCAAACCAGCATCCGTTGCCTTTGATCCACTGGGTCTGGCCTGCTCCTTGTCCCCCGA
The DNA here is from genome assembly GCA_035084275.1 of Hydrolagus colliei. Classification (NCBI taxonomy): domain Eukaryota; kingdom Metazoa; phylum Chordata; class Chondrichthyes; order Chimaeriformes; family Chimaeridae; genus Hydrolagus; species Hydrolagus colliei. The sequence continues at coordinate 103,712,799 of CM068744.1, read as the reverse complement.
ATCCTGCGCTCCACCATCGGCAGCCATGCCTTGAGCCACTACGCCCCGAGGCTCTGGAACTTCCTTCCTCACTCCCTTCGCCTCTCCCCCTCTCTTCCCAGTTTCAGGTCTCAGCTAAAGACCTTTGTCTTGGACCGCGCCTTTGGTCGCCTTTCTTCCCCTGCCCCTGGCTCGGGCTCGGGCTCAGGATCCATTATTGTGAAGCAATAAGACGCTGAGACGCCATCCAGCGTGGAGCGAGCTATATCAATCGAACTTGTTGTTGATTTTGTTACACTGTATTCTCACACTATTCTTCATGCAATGTATTTTCCCATTACATTACGTGTAGTGTATTCACCTATGATACCCTATTCATTGTATCCTTTTACTATGCCTTATAGTACCCTTCTTCTATATTATATGTATGAGATCCTCTGCTTTTTGATAATGATAACTTTTGCTTAAATTAAGTTTCAAGAAATAAATAATGTCTCCCTCCCCAATCAATTGTTCATTGTGCACTACAGGTATTTTATTTAGGAAGTATAATCTATAATATAAAACATTGTTTTGGTGGAATGAATTATTCAAAAATCATTGGGAAATATTTCTGCATACAGTATTTGATGTTGTTAACTGTACTACAAATAGACAGTTTGTTGGTTGTTATAGAGCACTCCTTTAATAACCAAATAAATATTTGAAAATACTGCAAATGCTATACTTGTGATTCTATGGTGATGCGCATATTTTCTGCCATCAATCTGAGTTTCAACGCACTCTGTAGTAAAAATAAATCTGTGAAGTGCTGCTTTGACAATATAATAAGGTGCTATATCAAATGCAAGGATTATTATTAATATTATTATTACAGTGTGAATCTATAACTAATTTAGCAAGGATGCTATAAGTGAGATGAATCCATCATCAGTATCATTCACATTCAGAAAAATGTACGAACATTGATCTCCATGGTAAATGCATTACTACCATGTTCATACATCATAATTGGCAGAGACTGGGTTATCCCACTGTTACTGTTAATCTCTGAAGTCTATGAAAGCTATCACCAGTATAACATACAATATTTATGAATAGGTGTGGCTTTCCTTACCTGTGCTGTGTCACACTGTCACATAATACAATTTGATTACGATTTAGTGGGAAAACTGGTGTTGCTACATTACACTGATGCAAATAATAAGAACAAATGATTCAGTTGCACAACTGGTCTTAATATATAAGATAATATATTACCTTATTTTACCATCTGTTGCACAACTGGTTGTGTTTTATCTCTTTATTTCATGTTCACGTTATTTACTGAAGTGAATATTTTAAAGATGACTCTCTTACACAGTTGTCTTATTTTTATTATATATTTATATAATATATTATATCTATATATTATATTTTATTATATTTCAAGATCAACCTTGTGAAGCACTTTTAGACATCTTGATGATAATAATAATAATCCTTGTATTTGATACAGCACCTTATCACATCTTCAAGTGTCTCAAAGCACTTCATAAAATATAATGTGAAGTGAATTGACTGTGAGCAATATGCGACAGCCAATTGTGCACAGCAACATCCCACAAATATAACACTCATGGATTGAGTGACCAATTTATTATTAGTAGTTTTTGAAGGAATTATTACCCCCGGAAAAGCAATCTGCTAAACGACTAACAACTAGGTTCTGAGTTACTGCTAGGTAAACAGAGGCATGTGGAGTGAGGAAACTTGCCCAAGGTTTCGCCCTACTGGGAATCAAACTCAGGTCTCTCACTTGCGTGGGTATATGCTCTAACCACTTAGCTACAGAACTCCACAGGATGATGTGATAAGATACTAGGCACGAATATCAATTTCCTGTAAACCAGAGCAAACAAATGTGGATCAATGTCACTTACTTGTGACTCATGCATTAACTGCAGGTCAACAGTCGATATTCTTTTAGTTGACAATTTTAAGAAGCAATCATACCTTTATGTCACATTTCTTTTCAAAAACTAAGACTAACTGGGAAATTACATATCATAGAAATGTCATTGACAGAATGTAAATGTGTCATCTGCACTATGGCTGGGAAGGGTCATATCTTCAACTGAGTGCTCAGGGACATACATGTCTCTGGATTTTCACCTTCATGTGGGATGTTGTCCAAACTGGGATTATGACTCAGTGCCAACATAAAGAAATGTGTTTGTTCTGTTTCCTGACATGGTGACATTACTTGTATGTTATGCATTTCAGAGCTGGAAGAAGCAAACCCATTTAGCTTAGTATCCTGGAATTATTCATTAGGTTTTTTTTTGCACAACCACTGGGTGTATTGTGTATCAAGACAATTCATTTTAGAGAGAAAGAGAAACAATGGGACATGTAAAACCATTTACACCTTAATCCTAATCCACCCCTTCCCTCCCTCCCTCCCCTGTCCTCAGCTCGGGTCTGAAGCAATGACTGTCCAGCGCCTTGGTACGTTCTTCTGACGTGAAAGCGCCATAATTTTGTTGTTGTTGTTGACTTGTTACCCACATTCCTACCATGGCATACATATCCATAAATCTAAAAACCAGGAATTATCTAACTTAATTCTGCTTCTATGACTTTCTTAGACTTACTGTGGTAGCTCAGACGAAAAAGACCCTTGATTTGATCACAGAATCAAATTTTGTTTAAAAAAATGAGTCCAGTGTCCTGGCTTCACTACCCTTCCTGACAACTTGCTCCAGTCATTTATTACTCTCTGAGTAAAGAACGTGTGAAGAACTGGTCTCTGATCTCATTTCTAACTCTGTACCCTTTCTTTGGATACTAGTGTCAGACTGGAGTCTTCCCCTTCCCCATTTGCTTGCAAATTCTCTGCATTATTTTATGCGTATCACTGCTTAACCTCATAAGAAATGTGGGGTAAGATGTTGTGATGTTCCTTAACCTGTTCCTTGTGTTAATTAGCATAAGGAATAACTTAAGAGATATAAATTTGTTCCAAATGAGTACTGGTGTAAGCAGTCTCCTCAGCTGGGCCAATAAAACAATGTGGTCACATCTTTGCCATATTTTCTCCTACAACAACTGTTACGGTCCCTCTGCTTTTTTCCACCTGCGACATATTGCCCGTCTCTGGCAATAACTTACCCCAAAAGCCGCTGAAACTCAGGTCCATGCCTTTATCACCTCTTGGCTGGACGATGCAAATGCACTCCTCACTGGTCTCCCCTCCACCGCAATCCATAAAATCATGCTTATTCAGAACTCTGCTGTCAGTGTTCTCACCTGCACCAAACTTCGCTCCCCGATTACTCCAGTCCTTGCCAGACTTCACTGCTCCTTGACCCGGAGAGGATCGATTTCAAGATCCTCGCTTTTTGTTTTCAAATCTCTCCGCTCCTCTGCACCCCCCTACCTCTCTGACCTCCTCTCTCCCCAACACAGTACCCTTTGCCTTCGCTCTCTGGTTCTGGTCTCCTCCTTGTCCCCCGAATCCTCCGCTTCTCTATCAGCACTACCGAGCCTTCAGCCACTACTCTCCAAAGCTGTGGAACTACCTTCCTCACTCCCTTCACCTCGCCCCGTCTCTTCCTAGTTTCAGGCTTCAACTGAAGACCTTTCTTTTCGACTGTGCCTTCGCTCACCTTTTTCCCCCTCCCCCGGCTCAGGCCCAGGATCCGTTATTGTGAAGCGTTCTGAGATGCCGTCCCATGTGGAGGACACTATATAAATTAAAGTTGTTGTTCAAGGGCTTTTTAAGTGCAAGTTGTTATTGTTGTGCTTTTCTCTGTGTCTCTGAGCATGTGTGTCTCTCTGTGAGTTTGTAACTGTGTGTGCCGCTCTCTACGTCTCTGAGTATGTGTGTGTGTCTTTCTGGGTCTGTGCATATGTCTGTCTCTCTGGGTCTCTGGATTGCCGGCTCTGATGAGCTCCTGTAGCCTCACTGGTGTGTGTCCTCCCCGTGCTCCAGTCACTACAGATCAGATCACCTATTGGCCCCACAATAAAATAAACCATGAGAAGATGTGATTATAAAGAGCATAAAGTCGGTTTCTTGACCTAGGCCATGGGAATGCTAGTTCTAACTCTATATAAAGATTGCAAACACTGGGATTATTCCTCAACCAATATTTACATTCCATATACAGAGTTAGAACCAGCATCGCTCCAGCCTAGATCAGGAAACTGACTTCAATGTCAGCTACAGAATTAAGTGACAAGACTACTTATAGCAGCACTCATTAAGGAACAAATTTGCGGTGGTCCTTAGCATGTTCCTGTGCTAATTAACACAAGGAACACTACAGACTTTTTACCAATAACTCAAGAATATGCATCCCTTTGTTGACTGTTATAGGTAAAAATCTATTCCACCTGGGCAACCCTTCTCAATTCATCCCTTCTTTGGGTGTTTGCTAATTTTATATTCATATCTTGGAGATCTATGTTCATACTCCAACTTAAACAGCGTGCTTTGGCTGTTTGTATAACATTGCTGGCTGCCACATTTCACCCACAAAATACACAATCATAGAATCATAGAATCTTATGGCATAAAAGGAGGCTATTCGGCCCATCGAGTCTGTGGCGGCTCTTTAAAAACAGCAATTTAATCCCACTCCCCAGCTCTCTCCCCATAACCTCGCAAATAAATGTCCTCCCCAAATAAATGTCTCTGGAAAATCGACCTCCACCACCTTTTCAGGCAATGCATTCCAGATTCGAACAACTCACTGGGTGAAGAAATTTATCCTCATCTCCCCTCTGCTTCTTTTTGAAACTTCTGTATTTTAAATCTGTGACCATGAGTCATTGATATGCACACCAGTGGAAACAGGTTTCCCTATCTACTCTGTCGAATCCCCTCATCATCTTAAAAACCTCTATTAGGTCTCCTCGCAACCTTCTTTGTTCCAATGAGAATAAACCTAGCCTCTCTAACCTTTCCTCATAGCTGAAGTCCCTCATTCCTGATACCATCCTAGTAAATCTCCTCTGCATCCTTTCCAATGCCTTAACATCTTTCCCAAAGTGTGGTGACAAGAATTGTTCACAATTCTAACTCTAGCTGAGGCCTAACCAAAGTTTTGTAGAGTTTAGTCAGAACTTCCTGACTTTTGTACTCTATGCCTTTATTTATAAAGCCTAGTATACCGTACGCTTTATTGATAACCTTGTCTACCTGCCCAGCCACCTTCACTCACACAAATCCCCAGGTCTCTCTGTTCCTTCATACTGCTTAAAATTGCACTATCTAGCCTATATTGCCTCCCCTTATTTCTCCTCCCAAAATGCATCACCTCACATTTCTCCACATTAAACTTCATCTATAATGTATAATGAATCTACATTACATCAATAATAATAATCCTTGTATTTGATATAGCGCTTTTTACGTCTTCTTCTTCAGTATATACTGTGAAGCGCTTTGAGACATCCTCCTTATGTGTAAGGTGCTATATCAAATGGAAGGTTTACGATTACAATACTCCTCTCTTCTTGGAAATGAAAAACTACAATTCTTTCCTTTACACTTAAGAGAATTAGTCTCAGACAGTAAGTTATTTGAAACCAAATGTATGTCCATTTACTGATATGCAACTGAGACAGAGTCTGAAATTATTCATCTAATTTGATGTTTGACTCTGCATTTTGCCCATGGACAAATGCGTCTTTGTTAACTGTTCATATAGCCAAGCAGATCTACAGCCAGCTTTACATTTTACATGTCTAACATGTCTCTGGTAGTTTCTGTCTAAGAGATGACTTTTCCATAATGAGATAGTATCTATGTTGCTGAAAGTTATTTTAATTTTTTTTAAGTTTCCAATAATCAAATAAACACATAATTCATTATTTTCATTTCCCAGTTCCACCATAAACCTAAAGGAATAAAAATAAATTCAGTAGTAGAAGACAGTGTTTCACAGTAATGAAAAGGCCATCTTTCATTTATAGACTCATAAAAACAGCACTGTAGAATTTAGATGGATTGCTTGGTTATGTAAAAAAAAACTCAAAAAGCTTTGGTTGGCTGGTCGGTGTCCATTATACAAGAATTGCTTGCATTCTAGAAAATCACAGGTTAGAATATTGCTCCATGCTGACTTAAACTCATCTGTTCACCATTGCGTTGCACCTCAGGATAGATCCCTTCCTGCTACCTTCCTCAGAAGTGCATCTCACTCTATAATCGAGTGAGTCTCAAAGCCATATGAAATGTCTACGTCTCAAACCATTTTACTTTACCAGATTAACAAAAAAAAATGAAAAGCAGCAGCTGGAGACAGCTATCGGGCTTCTACAAAAAGGAGAAAATGTGGGATCAATATTTAAAGAGTTAAAAGTAAAAACTGCTTTTTGGAAGCAGTTTTAATAGCCAAACAGCAAGGAATAAAGTATTCAAATCCCCCTTATATACCAAGCATGCTAATAAAGAAACCTGATCATACTCATCAATACTGTGTGATAATCCATCAATACTGTGTGATAATCACAGAATGCATGCTCTCTGCCTAATATATAAAGATGGTGGGGGGGGAAGTTTTTTTTATCAATCTATTCAGCTTGCAAAAGGTTAAATTATATTACATCGTAAGATTTTCTTACATGCTGAGTTGATCTCCATTACATTTTGCCAACTTTTCTCATGGTACTCTATAAATTCCAACTATTTAAGAAACTGAAAGGCATTTTCAGCAAAATTGCCAAATATACCTGGCCTTGACTTCTTTTGATAAAAAAAAACTTTTGCAAAAATTCACATGCTCTGTAAGTCAACACCTCTCGATAAAGCCAAACAGAGTATTGGCAAACACATTCCCTCCCCAGCACAGTATGCGTTAAACACCCAAAAAGATTCTCTAATCCTGCAACTCACAATGTGGCAGTAAAATAGGGAATCTAGTTTTACAGCAGCTGGCTATGGGACTATGTAATACATTGCAAAAAAAAAATACTGCTTAACAATTTCTTGTTTTTGCCAATGGAATTCTAATAAAAGAACAAGCTGCATGACAATCAATGATTTGATGTACTTGTGCGAGTATGTGAGAGATTCATTTCACTTTATACTTTACCCAAGTTTACAATTGAAGAGCCTGTGGATACAAAGAGAATGTACTCAATTGCTGTGATTTGGGGGACTTTTCTCAATAACACCTGTAAAATATAATAGGAATAACAATCCTTCCTTTTAACAAAGCTCTTTATCACACCAATTTACTTTAATGTATAATGACTATGGATATGTAGATGAACCCGGAATAAGGTTTTCTATTGTAACGTTTTTTGATTGGATAAACTGACATATGAACTCAATGTATTGATTTTGAATTTTCCTTTACCTGGGAATAATTCAAGACTAACTGTTTTGTAGAATGTAACCCATCAATGAGAAAATTAATTGCAACAGGCCATCTTGGTGACACTCTTGCTATAGATTTTATGTAGGTTACGGGTTCAAGATTTTGAGTTGAGAGATGGCATACCAGTACAGCCAAGGAGAAATGTTGTTTGAGATGTTGTCCTTTGAAGGAGATGTTAATTCAAGTTCCTATCAAGATGTATGTGAAAGATCCCATTATTGTTTCTTTCCCTGATGCCTAAATAACAGTTCTCTTTAAGTACAATAGGGTCCTGATAACTCATGACTCAAAAGGGGAAGGGCTCAATGATTAATTATCTGGAGTGGCTAGTTATGTATAGATGTATAGATGCTTCAGGGACCCAACAGGGTACTGACTGGTGTAGGCCCTTGGTGGGATTGGGCATCTAAGATCAGTTGAATCATAGAGGCATCCCACCCAGTCTGGGGTGAGAGGAGGGGGCAGGAGGCTGCTGTACGGCCCTCCAATAAACCAGAGGCCCCTGCGATGATTCTGAGCGTACTCCCCCAACCTCCACCAACTGTACACACAGGATGGGGCGGGAGGCCTTTGTAATGCAAGACGGCATCTTATTGCACTAGTTATCCAATCCATTGTACTCCTCGTTATCCGTCGTCTGCCGATCCGTTCTTTCGATTATACGTCGTTTATAAAGTAATCACAAAACGTAGTAATTTTACGCCGACCGTCGTAAAGTTTAGAAAAAATGTGCGCAAATCACGTGCGCAACCACGTGGTAGCGATCAGCTGTGTGAGGACGCGATGTGGGGAATGCAGCTCAGCAGCCAATAGGATAATAATGAGTGGCTTCAACTACTACAAGCAATCGTACCAGAAGAAACAAAAAGCAGTTCAGCAAACATTGGAGAGATTTTTTAAACAGCCGTCCGCCCCTTCATCTGCATGAATCCGCCCCTGCCACTCACAGTTGCCCACTACTGCATCAACCATCTCCAATACGTTTTCTCGTTGTTGAATTATTATTTGTTCGATATGTTGGTACTTATTAAACACTTATTTCAATTCTCAATAGTAGTAGTGTTGTTTTTGCTCTTTATTTAATATTTGTGTAAGAATATTCAGACAGGAAATGTACCGAGGGAACGTAATCCCTATTTATATCATTACGACTATGTAATTTGGATTTCATTATCAGTCGTTTCAGTTAAAATCGCATTTTTCAAGAACACATCCTCAACATTAACTGAGGAGTAGCAGTACATTGTAAGTGCACACAAGAATTTTTAGAATGTGACTCATCACATGTTAAGCAGAGTGACAAGCAAAACAGAGGCCCTTATTAACATTTTGCTTTGGAAGCAGCTATAGTAATGACAGCCTGGCAACTTAAGTGTAATGACTAGTTAAGGCAGGGTGTTGTTATCAGGAGTAAATTGTATTTGTAACTCACTTTATGTTAATTTGCGGGATCCTGCGATGCATAAATCAGCAGCTATATTTACCTACAAATACAATCACCATACTCCATGGCAATTATCTTTGGAGTACATTATGCCATTATAGGGGTTATACAAAAAACAAAGATTATTATTCTAGACTTTTTTTGTGATGAGTCCAGATGGATTAGAGCATTGATATACAGTAAAACCCCGTTTATCCGTAACCCAATTAACCGGATTGCTATACAATATTCTGTTACTATTTAGTATATTATTAATATAGTATGTTTTAAAATAAGTTAATTTTTTGTGTTGGGCTTTCGGCAACTTGCCGACCGATTATCCGGTACAGCCAAGTAGTCGCCCACCCACCTACCACCCCACCCCCACCCCCCCATACCCCCCCACCACCACCCCTATCCCCACACACCCCACCACCCCCACCCAGCGTGCCAGATAAGCGGGCTTTTACTGTATATCTAGAAACTGGTTAACTATGTAAGCAAAGTGTTCAGCAAAAATGTTTCAAAACAATTAATGCATTGGCCAAAAGATTACAAGAGAAATAGGAAGTTAAAAATAATTACTGTAAAATCCAAGGCTGGAAATGAGCTTGTTAGATCATTTTGCCTTTGAATTTTAAGTAAACGCAGAATGATCCAATTAAGCTTTGAGTTGGAAGTTATTTTTATCGCATTGCTTAAAAAAAACTTCCAAATAAAGACTGAATTTAAGAACTATATATAATTCTATGCGACATTAAATTTTCAGACAAACTAGATGGAATTAGGTGGAATTTAGTCCAGTCTTTCCAATGAAGGGGTTTAACTCTACAACAGAATCTGAGCAGCTAAAACAATTTTGATAACCCAAAACGGGTTCTGGTTAATGAGCTAGTTAAAATTAATATACCTTGGACTTTCTAAGATTAATTACATACAAATTCAGGTTTATGATGGACTGTGGTGCTGTGTAAAAGCTCAAGTTTCATGGCTGTTCCTTAAATACTTAAAGTAGAAACATTTTCTAGTGCCTGAACCCCTGCAAAGTCAAAGACTACCTGGAGAGCCAAAGAAATGATTTATGCATGCCAGTGATTTGACTAAAGGATTACCCTTACAGAACATGTATCCAGTTTTTATGCACATTTAGTAGCTTCGATATATGTAGCATTGTAAATGAGTACAAATTTTAAGAAAAATCAGCTCAAAAATGTGCCTTTGTGTTGAAGTATTCTAAATGTTATTATAAAATAGCTTCACAAGGGAATCTTCAGAAACTGCGTCTATAATTCAGACCAACCATTAGAGTACAAGCACAAATATTCCACCCAGGTAAGACACCTTCTGTTTGGATTGACTTGGTCAATGTGATTTTGAAATGGTTATAGAGTTTTTCCTCTGTTATGAAGTTTATTTAGTGAAAAGTCAGTTATCAAACTCCTCAACATTACTACTGCTTGGGGGTGGGGCGAAGGTGGGTGGGAAATGCGATATATGATACAATAATCATCTTTGATGTTCACTTTCAAGGCAATGTCTTGAGACGTCCTCCCAACAACACACCAGATAAAAATCGGTGATTGTTGCTGTTCTTACACAAATTCTGTGAAATGTTTCAGACACTTTCTTGATATGAAAAATGCTAGACCAAATGTTTTATTATGAACTGTATTGTTAGCCAGGACACCAGGAGAAACTCCCTTCTACCTTACAATCACAGAACATCAGAACATACAGAATTTGTCAGCTGCGGTAAAAATGATGATCAAAGTCCAACAATTTTAGATAACTGCTATTTTATAAAACTGTTATTGGCATGAATGTAAATATTCACGCAATGTTTCAATATCAACTTAAATAAGGTTAAAGGTCAAACCTGCATTTACAGAATTGCAAATTATATGCAAATAAACTCAGCAAATGAGAGGGTAGCAGTACAGGATCAATAAAAACTGCAAGCATATAAATGTCTTGCGTGAATCAATATCAAGTGCCTTCTGTGCATATAATAGCAGTGTTTTCCAGTGTTGGATAAGAAACTACAAAAACAACAACAAAATTACATTTATAGAGCATCTTCTCCTCTGGGACTGATGGGGTCGCAGAGCCTATTGCGATAGAGGACACGAGCTGCAGAGATTTGGATGATCTGCAGCTTGTGAAGGGAAGAGCTGGGAAGGCCGACGAGGAGGGAGTTTCGATAGTCAAGGCTTGATGTGACGAATGTATGGGTAACGGTTACGGCAGCCTGAGGGGTGTGGCAATGGTGGAGTCTGGCAATGTTACAGAGGTGGTTGAAGGTATTGCTGGTCGTGGCGTGATGTGGGGGAGAAACAAGACACCCAGGTTCCTGACTTGCTTCAAGAAATGGAGTGCGCAGCCGTGGACGCTGATGTTGCTAGCGCCCAAGGTGCAGAGGCACTGACGGACAAGATGGCCTCAGTCTTGCTGATGTTCAGCTGGAGAAATTTGTCCCTTGTTCAAGACTCAATGTCGGACATCTATCAGAAATAAATAGTGTTCTTCTGACTGCAGAAACAATGTCAGCTACAAAGTCCTGAATTAAAACTGTATTCTTACAACACAAAGAAAATGATTGCAAATGCTACAATAGCTTACTCATAATTAAATAAATTCTATACAAATAACCTTTTGCTATATTTGCTATTCTCTCTAAAGTATTGAACTTCAGTAACATTTGAACGTATTAGTTGACAATTCTGTCCTGCATACATCTGCATAGTCATTTTTCAGTATCTTTCAATAGTGTCAAAATGAATTGCTAATTATTCATAATAATCAGAATAGTCTTTGAATTTAACATAGGGCCTTATCGCACCACAAATGGCTTCATAGAATATATTGTAAAGTGGATCGATTGCGCAGCTATACTCTTTGGCTCCCATCAATATCTTATCTCCTATGGGTCTGAACTCTTCTCACTTGTTTTCATATCTGTTCACACCCTCACACCCCACTCCCTATCCAATCTGCCTACCCCCCCCCCCCCCCACTCCACCACTTGTTGGCTCCACTTGGCTGGCTCTGGCCTCCTGTTTGTCATCTCATCTCCTCCACTCCACCATTGCTGCTCTTCAGCCAGTGAAGCTCTGGAACTCCCTCCCTCAATCTTTCCACCTTGCCCTGCTCCGTCACATTGTCAGATCCCACCTAAAGACCTTACTTTTTGATTGTGCTTATGGTCATTCGCCTCCTGGCTCGGTGTCAGCCTCAGCCACTGTCAAGCACTCCTAAGGGCTACTGAGCACGAAGGGCACTAAATAAATGTAAGCTGTTGTTGTTCTAACCAATATCAGTCAGTTGTTTTCTCTTGGCAGAGATACATAGACATTGTGGTTTGACTTATAATTGAACAAATAATAACTTGCCTATTTATATTTAGTGGCAAAGGTTAGAATTTTCTTCAGACTGAAATTATTTGAAGGTTCAGGTTTCTTCACCCTCTCTAATTTATCAATGTTATGTCTTAAATTAGCACAAATGAGGGAGAAAGAAATAGAGGGTTACGTGAGAGCAGATTAAAGTGGATGGAGATTCATGTGGAGTATATCTTTGTAATCTTTAGACTTGTACACCAAAGTGATCGAGAAAAATACAGTTTGTGCCATGCGTGGATCCTGTCCCCTTTCCAAACCAGATACTTGTGAAAGCCAACAGGCTGTCCCACATAAATATTTTCTTTTGTTGAGGTGCGACTCATTGATTTAAAATGATTTGTGTCCTCTTGTTTGTGTTTCTCTAATACGGTGTTTTTGAAAAGGCGCTACACTTCAACTGTTTGTGGGACAATGCTGTGTGCAGTTGGTGGCTGCATTTTGCCCACAAAAATACAGTCAATTCACTTTACAGTATATTCTGTGAAGCTCTTCGAGACATCCCAAAGATGTAATAAAGTGCTATATGAAACGTAAAGATTATTATTACTATAATTGCACTGTTTTACCATCTGCACTTTCCCTGTTGTATTGAAAATTAGAAAACCACACGACTTTGTCCCCAAAACATTTTCAAGTTACAGCTATTTCTGTTAAAAAGACAAGTGGGAAATAAAAATACAAAGCTTACCTTTTTCTTTAAGGACATTGTGAGTTTCCTGATGCTAAGGTCTTGTCTGCAAGATCAGACTGCGTGACAAGGTGAAACTTGTTTATATGAAAAAAAGTAAAGACGGAGAAATGAGAAAAATGAATTACAAGCTCATATTTCAAATTATTCTCATCTGTTTTGAAGCAGCTACCTATTTTAAATCAGTAGATTTGTTTTATTGCTTCCTCCGAACACTGATTTTGCAGCCCGTTATTCTTTGCTCTTGAGTAGAGGAGCCTTTCCCAATGAAAGGAGTTTCAGTATGGAACTCCAAGTCAGCTACAGCAATCATTTGCAGGGTCTTGTTGCATTCTAGCAGTCACTTTATTCCACATATGAAAAACACCTTATGAACTGAACTGCATCGAAGGGCAAACCGGCCAGCAACATCACTCGGACAATAAAAAACAGCTTTGCATCTCAGCAAAGTGGATGTTAGCCTGGCTCAGTTGTTAGCATTCTTGCCCCCTGAGTCAGAAGGTTGTGGGGTCAAGCATTCTGTGTGGTTTTTAGCTTATAGTCAAGCTTGACACTCCAAAAATGTAGTGCTGGGGGAGCTTAAGGCTCAACCATTGGTGGTGGCATCAATGGAACAGTGGATGGGCAGCAGACCAGAAGATTGGGATCAGAGAAGATCACAGAGGTAGGTTGTATATCAAATGCAAGTATTATTATTAATAATAAAATATTCTATTAGCTCTTTTGTATACATTTTGACCAAACACATATATCAAGTTATTAACTATTAATAATTTAAAGTACTGTTATGTGAAGAAATGCAGTGACAGATTGACGGGTCGAAGCAAGGTTATTGAGAGCAAAGCTCAAGTGCTTCAATAACACCACTCAGAAAGCTGAGATGCATTACATCCTTGAAGCATAAACCTACCTGTGTTCTGCAGGAGTAGAGTTAATTTATTGCATATTAGTTTGGGGAGGGGGTTGCCAGCAAAGGACATTATGGTGGGTAGTCATGGGGGAGGCAGGGAAACCTCTGTGATTTGAACCTACATGAGTACTATTGAGTGTTGTTTCACTGAATGCTACAGGAACAGTATCCAGTTCTCTTTATATACTCTCTGTGTCCAGGCTAACAGTTGAGCTGGTGTAGGTTACAAAGTGGTACCACAATCGAGCGGTTCAAGTAACACCATAAATCACTGACGTGAAGCCTGGATGGTTTGGAAGTGTCATCTGCCATCTAAAGTCTGAGATGGGATTAGGTTACATCTTGTAACTTTCTCCAAAGCTACCATTATTTCAAGTAAGATATAGCGACTGTAAATCTGTTGCACCTTTTAAGTCTGCCACTGTCTGTGAATGTGCGCCAAGGCAGTTTTCGGTAGTCAGTGCCAGATGTTCTCCCCTGTGACAGGCTGACTGTGTGTAACAGGTATAATCGTTGTTAATTATATGTGGGAAGAAGGATCAGTGATACTGAATCATGCAAAGGGAGTGAAAGATTAGAGGGACACTGGGGTTTAAATATGTGCTTTGGATTAAGCAACGTCAGCTTCTCTAGACACTACAAGGGGAGTGCTCGTGCATCGTGTGCAAACACATTTGTAAGGAAGAAATGAAAGGTCCCCTTAATTGAGTAAATAACAAGCGATGGAGAGAATTGCAGTCAATTCTGTGATAACTTGCATTGGCTATTAGTTAAACAATCGAAGGCACATACTATACATGTATGTGTTTGCAATCCACAAATTTTGCTGTTGGGTTGTTAGCCCAAGAGGAAATTAGAGGGTCAAACTCACAACATACCAAGTTAAGTATCCTTTTATGACTCACCAAACAATTCAAAATTTGCAGCTACATGGTACCTTTGGTACCTTTGACATCCATAATTCTGCATATTACACTCTAGAAATCAGTAGGAAGTCTTGAAATATATAGATGTCACAAGATTACAAAACAGCTTCAGCTGAGGAAGGTCCTTTAACCCCATCCTTCCAATATGTGCACCCCATCATTACACCATGATACAGCTGAAATACATCTCACCTCCCCTCCTGGTGTTTTGTTCCAACTGTTGTGTAAAGAAATATTTATTTTTCACAAGATCACAAGAGATGTCAAGATGAAAAACATCCTTCGGCCAATTGATCTCATCCTTTCAAAATTCCTCGGCTACCATCCTCCCATTACGCTCCAACTTCTCTCACAAAATATAGTCAATTCACTTCACAGTATATTCTGTGAAGCAATTTGAGACGTCTTGAAGATGCGATTAGGCATTGTATCAAAAGCAAGGATTTTATTATTATTAAAATAGTCAATCACCTTTCCTATTAACAGGTTCCAGCCATTAATTACCCTTTGGTAAACAAGGCTTCCTGGTGTCTGTTCTGAAATTGTCCTTTGCAACCCTGAGAATCTCTGTACTGTCGCCTTTGTGTTTCTGAAAGTATTGTTCTGGGTTTACATTTTGAATCCCATTTAAAATCTTATATATAAGATCCCTTCTAAGATGTGTATTTAAAAGCTGAAGAGCCCCAGCATGTCTATCATCTATCCAGCGCAGTCTGTAACATCGTCTGGCTTGTGAACTATGTTGGGTGTGGGTGTTTGAGTGAAAGAGCTGCTGACAGAGTTGTTGCTGATGCATTTGCATGATTATTATCTAATTGGAATTGTCTAACAGCAGGGTCAGGGTTCAGACCTTGAATATCCTTCTAATTTCATTGCTCTGACTAGAAATTTGGGATTGCAAAAAAAAAGTCAGTCCTAATTTATATAGAGATTACTTGAGTAACCAATGAGATGGCATCAGGTGCATTTTGTATCCCATTTTGGGGGGTGGGGGGGGGGTCATCTAAGTGTCTGAAACAATCGCAAATCCATCACTAGGCTTAAGAGTATCCAAACCAAGCTGAGAGTTCCATACATCCCAGCTCTACGTGGAAATTCCCGAGATATATTTGGAATGGAATGCATGCTCTTTCTGGAGGGAACCACATCCTGCTTACCTAATTGCAAGAGGTTGTCAAGAGCTACGTTTTTGGAACTCCAAACTGCTGAATTCTAACCAGCTAAAACCATTTAGCTTGTCATTGAGGGAACTGCCTGGCAACCTTTCCTGCTGCTTATCCAGCTGAGACTACCCTACCCATTCAGACTTTTCGGGGTTAACAGGAACTGAGTGGGAAGATTCTCTGCCCCCAATGATTGATCTGACCCTCCAAGTCCTGCCAATGAGCCAAACTCTCCAGCTTGTCCTCAGCAGTGCCCTGGAAAAATTGTGGACACCTAACCATAGACCTGAATTTCCACCAATGGCTCTTTGAGTCTGTAATGCCATTTTGGCCCTAAACTAAGGTTCACACAAATTTGTCTTGTTTTAGAAGTTGATTTCTTTCTAACAACTGCTGAAACCCTGATTCTAAATTAAGCCTGAACCTGAAGAATTTTCCTCAATTCTGCAGAATCTTAAATTTTAAGACAGTATTGTTCTTTGATCTGCTGGGGTGCCAGGCACATTCAGAAACTCATCACCACTCTCATCCAAACAAGACAGAGTTCCATTCATGCCAAAGCAAAATAGGCAAAAAATAGGCCATATTCCAGGCCTTCCAAGTGAAGTAATGGACATAAAAGTATTTAAATGTAAGAAAGAACAACTGTACATTGTTACTGCTGAGTGCACTATTAGTAAGTAAATCCCTGTTCCTTTGCACTACATTATTGATGTTGCAGTAGCAGTGTAATTATCCGTAAAGTGTCCGACGTTCTGAAAAATAGTGTTTGAATCACTCTCTTTTTGATTGTCTTAATCAGTATATTGTCTACACACCAATTGTTAACCTAACAGGTAAGCAATGAGCAGATACTGTTTATCACATGGGGATAATTTAGATGTCTTCTTATCAGGTGGAATGGATAACATACCATTGGGCTAATATTGGCCCTGAGAAGATACATGGAAATAATGAACACCTTCAGTAGAATATATCATTTCAATTGACTTAGAATTCCTTCTATTTTATCTGAATTTATTTAAGGGAAAACCACTGGTCATATTGTGCTTGAGGTTTCAGATTCTGTAGCACATAAGGAGATGAGTGCATTATAAGAGCGGCCTTGGATCCCAGAATCCGAACACATAAGGAATTTAATTTGATCTACCAGGTAGGTAATAGCTATCCGTTCGGTCAGGCAGAACACGTTCTCTCATATTCCACCTTTCAAAGTGCAGGAGTCAGTCAGGTTTCCAGTCTAAAGCAAGTCTCATCACACTCACAGCCCCATCCAGTAGATCTCGACTTTTGTATTAGTGCATGATTCAGCAACTATTCAATCACTCAACACAATGCAGTATCTGCAGCATCTATGTTATCATTATTCTGCTGAGAACTCGATATGAACCGTAGCTTGAAGGAAACTTGTCTGGCTGCCAGGATTTATCATGTTTTGCAATACTATTTTATATTGACTCCTGCTTCCCTGCACTGACCTTTCTCAATTTTACCAAACAGTCATTACTTTTGCTATCCAGGATTGATGGATTACTACAGCTAATAACTAGCAGAGAACAGCTTCCAAAATGCTTAATAGAGTGACCCATAATGCAGGTGAAGGAACTTTTCTAGATGGTGGGATAACTTCACTTAACACCAAACCAGAAATAAGTTTTAAAAAATCATGTAAAAAAAAGAACATGTACTCTTGTGATGAACAAAAATCCCAAATTATGTATAACTGGAAAACGGTGAACCATAATATTTTGAACAACTGGAGCTGAGATCGATTGAGTGAGATTTATGGATGTACTACAGTAAGAAAGATACCGCATGTCATGACAACATGATGTGTGTAATTACATGTCATATGAGAACTACTGATGTCTATCAACTGTATTCTGGGTGGAGCGAAACCTTCAGCAAGTTTCTTTACTCCATATGCCTAATAATAATCCCTCAAAAAACAATAATAAATTTGTAATTTTGGTCCGCGACCATTTGTGGGACACACTGCTGTGCGCGGTTGGATGCCGTGTTTCGCCCACGGGCGTATGGTCAGTTCACTTTACAGTGTATTCTGTGAAGTGCTTTGAGACATCTGGAAGAAGCGAAAAGCAACAACAAAATTACACTTGTATAGTGCCTTTCACGTCAGGAGGATGTCCCAATGGACTATATCAAATGCAAGGATTAGTATTATTATTATATTCAGCAACAACAAATTCTGTTTATATGGCACTCTTCATGTATAGTGATGCCATGGGGCACTTTACAAAGATGGGGTCGGAGAGGGGAGAGATGGAAAGGAAGAGGTCGCTATAGGTGCAGTCAGAGGCAGGTTTTCAAGGACCTAAAGTCAGATAGAGAGGGAGTAAGACAGTGGGATCATGGGAGGGAGGGAGGGAGGGAGGGAGGGAGGGAGGGAGGGAGGGAGGGAGGGAGGGAGGGAGGGAGGGAGGGAGGGTTTTCCAGGCTTATGACTTAATTTGACACTTTTTGACACGCAAACAACCTTGCAATGCACACTACTGATTTCCAGGATAGTTCGGTTTGATTAATTGCAACAGTAGTTACCAAACATATGAGCAGGAAAGGAACTTGTAAACTACCAATTGTGGACAGAATTTTAATGTCAGTGCACTGTATTCTACACAACACAATTTCTACTTATATAGTGCCTTTCGTGTCAGGAAAATGTCTCAAAGCACTTGGCAATCAAGGCTAGGCACCCGAGCTAGGGGTGGGAGTACATTACACCTTTTTGCTGGAAACAGTTGTTTTGTAAGTTTTGCAAAATTTGTGGATAAATTTGGATGTCATGGGTCCATGTGATTATAGGATTTTTATTCTCAATGGCACATCAAAACATCCCGAAAGTGCAAATCAACAAATATAACTTCAATTTGAAGTTGCCGTTCTGATCTTACTAAATACACAGAAACATTCTACACATCTTTGCAGAAATATGTACCGGTACTTATGCCTGATGCCCTCCAAAAGCTCTCAAAAGTTTGTGCAACACCAAATTCTCAACCTACTCTTTCATAGTTGTTCATGTCTTCTGCTTTATCCGCCTTCTAATTTTTACGTAAACAGATAAGTTCACCTACAAATACATGGTCACTGCATTTCATTGTAACAAGCCTGTGAAGCACTTTAAGCGCCTCATGACACTGTACAGGGTGAAGGGAACAAGTGATTGTTATCAGTAATGTGATAAAATATCAAATCGAATGATTGTTATTAATAATTATTAGAAGTATTGGGATTGCATTGTACTTCCCATATGATGAATATCATCACCAATTACTTATGGCTTTTTCACTTTGAACAGTGAAGGGATTCTTCACTTGTGTATATTTTTAGCTATTAAATGTAGCTATCTTCCAATTTTCAATTGTGCACCTTTTCATTTATTAAATGTGTATATCTATTATTAGCTATGTGCCATAAACCACTATCAAATGTGTGTTCTTGCATCAAATAACATTTATTACATGTTATTTATTATACTGTATTATATGTATTAACTGTATGCAATTGCAACTGCTACATGTATGTATTTTCCATTTATGATCTTCTACATTGTTTATCTTCTATGAGCGGTGAGTCATTATCCTAACAATGTACTTGTGACTATTACATTATATGGATCTTCCAATTATTACATGTAATTATCTATCATCACCTCTGTACCTATGAATATCATGTGTATATATCAAATTATCTACCATGTTTGTCCATCACCATAATCACATGTGTGCATCTTAGAATCATAGAATCATACGGCACAAAAGGAGGCCATTCGGCCCATCTAGTCTGTGCCAGCTCTTTGAACAGAGCAACTCAATCCCACTGCCCAGCTTTCTTCCCATAAACTAACAGACCTGCTCTTCCTAAATAAAGATCTAGTTCCCTTTTAAAAGCTGTTATGGACTCGGCCTCCACCACCTTTTCAGGCAATGCATTCCAGATTCGAACAACCCACTGAGTGAAACAATTTCTCCTCAGCTCCCCTCTGGTTCGTTTTGAAACTATTTTAAATCTGTGACCACGAGTCACTGATTCGTCCACCAGTGGAAACAGTCTTTCCCTATTCACCCTGTCAAAACCTCTCATAATCTTATAAACCTCTATCAGGTCTCCTCTCAATCTTCTATAGTAATTTGTGTATTTTTTTAAATTATTACATGTGTGCAGTTTCCATTTATTAGAATAATAACTTACAGGCTTTTCACACAAATGCCTCAAAATACTTAACAGAATTAAATTAGTTAGAAATTAAGTCAATCTGTTACATAGGTAAACACAGCAGCCAATTTTGAACAATAACAATTTGCATTTGTACAGCTCCCTTTACGCGGTATAGCATCTCAGTTGTCCATTGACAATGGTGGAGTCTGACAATGCGCCAGGGGGATAGGGAGGGAGCAGGTCACCATACCACACTCAAAAAGGAAGATCTTTAGGCAGGACTCGGTGGGAGAGAGCTGTGGCGGAGGGATTGAGGGAGAGTTCCAGAGCTTCAGGGCATCTTGGCTGAAGGCACAGCCACCAAAGGCGGAGTGGAAGACACGAGGGACAAGCAGCCAAGTGGAGGCAACAGGTGGTGAGGTGGGAGTTAAGCAGGTCAGATAGGTAGGGAAGTGTGAGGACATGAAGGGATTTGGAAACGAGTGAGAAGATCTTGAAATTGATCTTGAAATTCACTGGATCCCAAATGGTAATTGGGATCCAGTGAAGCCTGGCAAAGACTGGTGTAATGGGGCTACAGAATAATTTTACAACCAGGCCTGTAATCTATACAGACTACAGAAACTCGATGCAAATAATTGCATCATGTCTGACTCACCCCATGCAATTCTGGTATCTTCCTATAATTCAGTGAATAGTAGAAAAACTACATTTCATTAACCTTAATGCATAAGATATTCATCAACTAGTTGGAGTTGAAATATTGGCTATATATACTGTACTAGGTTACCAATAGATTTTCTGTTTATGGTAGGAGTTCACACTGAAATAAGTGCAAACAATGAATATTAAAATATTGTTTAATAAGGTGCAACACTCTTTACTTCACTTAGACTCAGACGCCTTGGGACATCCTCCCGACCTGAAAGACGCTCTATAAATGTAGTTTTGTTGTTGTTGTAGACAATAGCAATGAGACATTCTCATGTCACGTTCCATGAAGCTCTTCTATGTGGAAACAAAAATGCTGACCAATTTTTTAAAAATCATATACACATCATCTTCATATTCCAGGATTATTCGATTCAATCGTTAGCTAAAGGTTTCGCTCCCCCTTGTTGTCGCGTGACTCCCAACAGAAAGTGCAGTGCAATCCTGATCAGATACACTTACATATGTACTTTGTGGATTGCAGTGCTTTCCACGCTTCAATAGTCTGCCAACATTCACATTCACTTTGCACAGATGATAAATGGCCACTCAACACATTTCTCCTGTTGAACTACACACAATAATACTTCACATGGGCTTTGAACCTAATGGACAGTATCTGAAAAGGGATACCCCACTTACCTGGAGGGATATGCTGCCACCTAGTGGTCCACAATTAACACCAACAATAGTTATGAAATGCTGCCAACCTTACCTCAGAACATGTTAAAGAACATGTTAAAAACAGTACTGCTGTTTTAACATTTTTCAGCACCTTGGGACATCCTCCTGACATGAAAGGCGCTAAAAAAGTGTAACTTTGTTGTTGTTGTTGTTGAAGAAACGTTTTTTGTATCTACTTCTCACCTTCGGGTCTTAGTCCCTTTTATGTAATTGATGTTCTTGGCTTCAGTGTTATTATCCCTGACCTCTCCACACGCTTCACAATGTTTCCAAGAAGCTTGTTTTTTCTTTTCGTCATCTCCAGCCTTCAAATACTTTCTCTTAATCACAATCCGTTTCTCTTTCTCTTTTCTTTCCAAGTTGCTACGGGCACTGCTTCTCTCAATTTTGCTTCCAAACACCTCCCAATGTCTGAATATACCTTCCCTTACACTTCTCTCTTCTTCCTCCTAGTGTCAAAAACCCTCTCAGCCTACTGTGCCCCATCTATTCGTACAATTGCACATCTCTTTACCTCTCTGTTTCCTTCCTCCTGCAATTTACCATCAATCAATACTTTGCCTGCAAAATACAGTCACTACACTTTTTGAAACCTGAAATGTCCCAATGTGGAAAGCACAATATCACATGCTAGGATTACTGTTATTAATAAATTATTATGATTTACACGTGGGCTTCAAGAAAATCCAAAACGGATGTAATATGTTCAGGCTGATTCCCTATTTTGCGAGACTTTCCCTACTTTACCAGCCCAAACAGGAGAAAGATGCACAGATTGAAATGGTTGTAATGACTGGCATAGACTGACCTCCTTTCTGTATTCGAAGAGTAAAATTTGGAAGTGCACAGAGGGCTCCTTTGGAACATTCTGTCGACTGATACCAGATGCCTCAATAATAATAATAATAATCCTTGCATTTGATATAGCGCTTTTCACATCTCATCGACATCCCAAAGCGCTTCACAGAAAATACTGTAATACGAATTGACTGTATATTTGTGGGCAAATCGCGGCAGCCAATTGCGCACAGCAGTGTCCCACAAACAGTCGTGGATTGAAATGACCGATTTTATTATTGTGGATTTTTTGGAGGGATTATTATTAGGCGTGTGGAGTAAGGAAACTTGCCCAAGGTTTCGCCCTGACCTGCCTGGATTCCAACACAGGTCTCCTCAGCTTGGTCTCCCCAGCCTACAAGACAAGTGCTCTAACCACTAAGCCACAGGAGCTCCAAAAACCCTGATCAACTGCTTTTGCATGGGTGTTCCAGCAAAACTAAACGAGGTAAACATGCAACAAATAACCACAACAGCAAAATTACATTTGTAGAGCACCTTTCATTCACATTGGGAGGATGTTGCAGGATAAGTTGCAAGAAAAGAAGTAACTTTCCTTTGAATATTCCAAACACAAATATCCCTGAATGGCTTACGGTAGCTCAATCCTTCACACTTAACATTAGTTTAAATGTACGTTTTCCAACCTGTGCTTGAATCAATTTGAATGGGGAATATTAAGCAAGGTTTCAGCTAGTGATCACTTTCAAATGGCCTCTTAATAGAGGTTGTGTGATTGAACATGTAGAGTAACCCTCCCCGACGTGGCCAAGTGAATAATAATAATAATCCTTAATATTCCTTGCATTTGATACAGTGCTTTTTATATCTTATCGACGTCTCACAGCGCTTCATAGAATATATTGTAAAGTGAATTGACTGTATATTTGTGGGCAAAATGCAGCAGCCAATTGCGCACAGCAGTGTCCCACAAACAGTCGTGGATTGAAATGACCAATTTTATTATTGTGTGTTTTTTTTGGACAGACTAGTATTAGGTGGGTGGAGTAAGGAAACCTGCCCAAGGTTTCACCCTGATCTGCCTGGATTTGAACACAGGTCTCACGCTTGTAAGTCGAGTGCTCTAAGCACTGAGCTACAGGAGCTCCATATAGCCACTTGTCAAACATGGAGTAATGGGTTCAGTTAAATATGATCCTTTACATTACATGGGAGTCAGTGTAATCATGAAGAACGGACGAAAAAGCTGCTCTTCACTAATTTAATTTGTTGTTTGAACTTCTCTTTAAATCTGAAAATAATTTGCATGCATCTATCTTAGCGTTTCCACTTCAGCAAATGCAAGATGATGTTGATATTCATGTAATAGCCCTGCAAAGATAGCCATGGCTTTATTCAACCACCATATGTAACACATGTGCTCTGAATGAACAACAACAACAAGAAAATTACATTTGTATAGCGCCTTTCATGTTAGGAGGATGTCCCAAGGCACTGGACAGTTACTGATTCAGACCCGAGCTGAGGAAATGGTGGGGAGGGGCGGGAGGGGTTGTCACTGGGTCCATCGAAGAACTGTGAGTGATGCTTTATTTTCAGCAGTTTATTATCTGAACAGCATCAGTTCAATAGGGGCATCCTATATCAATCCTGAGGATGAAAATTCATGTGAACTTTTAAAAACAGCACAAAGCATTTTGTTCATCAAAGAGCACTGTAAAAACGTATTGTTTCACAAGAAATGAGTCGATCAGTATAGTCGTGGATTGAAATGACAGTTTTTTTTATTGATTAGTATTTGTCTAGCACCTTTCTTAGGTAGAAACCCAGTTGTTTGTGGATTGGCAGATTGCTTTGCTGCGGGTAACTATCCTTTCAAAATAAATAAATAATAATTTGCTGACTCAATCCAAAGCTGTTTGCGGGACATAGCTGTGCGCAATTGGCTGCCACATTTCATCCACAAAATATACAGTACAGTCAATTTACTTTACAGCACCTGTATATTTTGTGAAGCACTTTAAGGCATCTCAATGATATGATAAGACGCCATATCAAATACTATACAAGGATTATTATATTATTTTATGAATCCCATGGATTCCTGTAGCTCAGTGGTTAGAGCATTCACCTTACAAGCGTGAGACCTGTGTTTCGAATACAGGCTCGTTAGTGCGAAACCTTGGGCAAGTTTCCTTACTCCACACGCCTAATAATAATCCGTCCAAAAAAAACTATAATAAATTGGTCATTTCAAGACTATTGTGGGACACCGCCATGTGTAATTGGCTGCTACATTTCGCCCACAAATGTACAGTCAATTCACTTTACAGTATATTCTGTGAAGCGCTTTGAGATGTCTAGAAGATGTGAAAAGCGCTATATCAAATGCAAGGATCATGACATTCAAATGTTAGAAGCACACAGCTGCTACAGCAGTTGAGATATTAAGTGTTATTGGCAAGAGAGCCGGGCGTCAATCAAATCTTACATTTATATAGCGCCTTTCACGTCGAGAGGATGTCCCAAGGCGCTGTACAGTTAGGTAGGGACAAGAGTGGGGGGTGGATGGGGGGGGGGGGGGGAGGAGGCCTTTGAAATGGCCTCCTCCTGTTATTCCTAGCACCTCGGGACATCCTCGCAATATGAAAGGCACTATACAAATGTTATTTTGTTGTTGTTGTATAGTTTTCCTATGTTCCTAATGTTGCTTGGCATAAAATAAATCAGATGCTGCAGTATTGCCTTCTAGCCAGCAGGTGGAAACAATGTACTATGTGTAGTCACTGTGGTGTCCTTGTAATCCTTCAAAAATCACTTGTCAACTTTTTGATGGTAGGAAGGCTGAGTTTCTTACACAAATGTTGTGGGTCATTAGGAAATTAACCTATTAGGTCACTCAATCTAAAGAGATCTTAGTCAAGAGGCTATCATGACATTCCTGGGATCCACTGTTGAGAAATACCACCTTAATGGTCTTGCAAATTCAACAACTACAACTTGCATTTTTATAGCCGCCCTTCATGTCTGATGGTGTCTCGGAGTTCTGTGGGGGTGGAGTGCTCACTCCCAGCCTTAATACTCTTAATTTTGGGGGCCGCTCGCAAAATGTAACATCCCTTAGTTCCACTAATTCTATTCACAAGTTCACTAAAAGAGGTTAAGGTAAAAAAAAGTCTTTCATTTCATTTCATCCTTCCAGAATATCCACCCTGCCATCTATTGTGGAGCAGAAGCACTGATGAGTGGGTCAGCATGTACAAATAATTATGTTTTGAAAACACTTGCGGCCATCCAAGTATTGATTTGAGCCAACTTCTCCATTGTACCACAGAGACCTTCAGCACACGAAGGGGTCTATTCAGCAAAGGACTAACTACCGATTTCCAATCGTCTGTCAGAAAATACAGGACAATGATTACCTTCGGTCATAATAGTAACATTCTAACCCAAAGAAAGAAACCTGGTTTCTATGCGTGTATTTGAAACGATGGCTTCCTGTCATCTAACATGATTAAATTGGTATAGTTTGGCCTTCATGCTTGAAAGGCTACATTATGTGCAGCAGCCATATGTGTCAGGTTGTGTCGAAGTGCATTTAAGCGCTCTGAGACGCCGTCCGGCGTGGAGGGCGCTATATAAATCGAAGTTGTTGTTGTTTGTTGTTGTGACCCCCCCCCCCATTTGTGGTATTGAAATCACCTGCGCTTGCGATTAACTGAACCCAAAATATCAATTTGCATATTTTTGACTTCCCTTCAAAAGTGCCTCTCAAATTTTAATCAATATCAAATGCTGTCCACGTTGTTTCGGACAGTTTTCTAATCTGGCTCCTGTTAATTCCTTCCATGAGACCTTTCTGGCTGCAATATTCCTTGTAGTTGTACATATAAACCATAGTCTGGTATACAAACATGCTCAGTCCGGGATTTCACATCTTTCAATCTCACTATCAGTTGGTATAAAGGTCATTCAAACTTTTAGCAAAGTATCAAAAAATATTATTCAACAAAAGGACTAACTACCACATTCCGATCATCTGTCAGAAAATACAGGACAATGATTACCTTCAGTTACAATAGTCACATTCTACCCAAAGAAAAAAAAACTGTTTTCTATATGTCTGTTTGAAATGTCTCTGGAAAGACGAACAAGATTCCTGCCCAAAGAGGAAAATATTATTGTATTTCAAATACGTCATCTAGGCCCAATTTGTAGCCCTTCACTTCTGGGTAAGTTGGTTGGGGTTGTGACACCCAGAACTGCCACAGTACTTTAACTGTAGCATTGTACTTCAGCAGGACTTCTGGACATCCTAACGGAATAGCTTTTGTGAAAAAAAGGAAGCATATCTGCTTGTTTCCCATCTGTCATGCCTTCTAGATAATAATAATATAATAATAATCCTTGCATTTGATATAACGCTTTCCACATCTTATCAATGTCCCAAAGCGCTTCACAGAATATACTGTAAAGTGAATCGACTGTATATATTTGTGGGCGAAACATGGCACCCAATTGCAAACAGTGGTGTCCCAAAAACAGTCACGGATTGAAATGACCAATTGTTTTCTTTTGTCTTGTGGGATTATTATCAGGCATGTGGAGTAAGAAAACTTGCCCATGGTTTTTGCCCTACCGGGAGTTCGAACCCAGGTCTCCTGCTTCCGAGGCATGTGCTCTAACCTCTGAGTTTCAGGACTTCACATGCAGAACCCTAATACCATGCTTAAAAGTATCCAAATCGAGTTCCACATATACATGACAACTACACATGGAATGTCCCTGGAATACATATCTTCCTGAAGGGATACACACTGCTCAGTTAATTAGGTACAGGGTTTATGCACTACTATATGAGGTGCTGGTTTGTGACCGTTCATGTATCAAAATTGCTTACAACTTTACAACCAGAAATATTGTTCGACATTTCACGTTTTTGTCATTCCTGTCTGATCATAATGAATGACCCTTCCCTTTCAGCAGAATGAAATGGATGGTGTATTATTCAGTAACTATACAAGCCAGCAGATGGCAGCATTACCACATAGATTTTAGGGGAATGGGTGGGGGTTGATAATATTTCAATCACATCCAGAGCAATCAATTGGACACTTTTGTACAAGTGTCAGACTTCACATAGAATGACACAGAATGATACACCATGGAAACAAGTCATTTGGCCCAACTATTCCCTGTCAACGTTATATATTCCACATGAGCCTCTCCCCAAATTAATCCCCTCTCCCATACCCCTCTTAGTCCCCTTGATCACATTCATAAAATTTTCTCTTAAATACAATTTCAGGGCAGACACCAGGAAGTGTTTCTTTACTCAAAGGTTAATCAAGGACTGGAACAGGTGGTAGGGGTTCTGGATATTGGATTCATTTAGAGAGTAGCTTGATGCTGAGTTTGGGGGAGTGGCAACGTGGATTGCTGGAAAAATGACATTGGATGGGATAAAGGGTCTTCTTCATCCAAACCAATCTTGTGATCTTTTGGATTCACCAATAAATGGAAACAGCCTATTAACACCCGCCTTACTGAATTCTTTCATAATCTGAAACACAGTCATCAAGTCCCCTCTCCACTTTCTTATTCTCCAGAGGAAAAAGCTCCAACCTGTCCAATCCTTCTTTATAGTTATGTCCTGTCACCCCTGGTAACATCCCAGTAAATCTGCTCTACACTCTTTCCATTACTGCAATATCCTTCCTATAGAATGGTAACCAGAGTGCGCACAGTACTCCAAATGTGGAATAATCAAGGTTTTATACAAATTTCATAATATTTCCCTACTTATATACAATATTCTATTCTACTGGATATAAAGCCAACAATTTCATTTGCATTCTTTGTGGGCTTGTCTACTTGTGCTGCTATATTTAGAATCTTCTGAATCAAAATCTTTAGATCCCTCAAGGTCTTACTATATGGGAATAGACAATTCATTTACATTCATTTAGTTCAAGTATCTTAATTCTTCATACTATTCTCTTTTTTCTCTTTATGATTATTATTATATCACTGGCCCATGACAAAAATAAATAAACTGAAGGATAGGACACAAGAGATATACAGAACAATCATTATGCATTTTCATACTGAGTTTGAAATTGAATAAAATCTTATCATACTTTAGGTATTATTGCGTTGAGCAAATTACCTCAGTGTAAGAGCAACTTGGCACAAGGGGGAAATCCAAAATGTCATTTCTTTTTGAGTCAGCTATTATCAGCCATTGCTTTTTACAGATAATGAAGTTAAAGAACATGCCCATAGGTACTTACTGGTAAGTGTAGCGATTGCTGAAGTGCTCCGAGATGCTAACTCCCGCGAAGGATGCTATGTAGATCCAAGTTGCTGTTGTTGTTGTTCACAAGATATACTGTAAAGTACAGTGACCGTTTCTTTTGTAGGCGAACACAGCAGTCAATTTATACATATGATGTTTCACAAACAGCCACGAAATGAATGACTTTTACTTTAGTTGGCAGATTTGTGATGTGTAGACAATGGAGGAAACCCTCTTCTCTTTTGAATAAAGTGTCATGGGATATTTGATAGCCTCCTGAACTAACAG
Source organism: Hydrolagus colliei (assembly GCA_035084275.1). Classification (NCBI taxonomy): domain Eukaryota; kingdom Metazoa; phylum Chordata; class Chondrichthyes; order Chimaeriformes; family Chimaeridae; genus Hydrolagus; species Hydrolagus colliei. The sequence continues at coordinate 103,683,981 of CM068744.1, read as the reverse complement.
TTTAACGTTTCATCTGATGGAGGCACCTCCTGCAATGCAGCAACCCCTGCCCCGTCCCTCCCCCCCGCCCCCCACCACCAACACTGGAGTGTCAGACTGGACAAGGTCTATTCAAAGTCACCATGTGAGCCCACAACTTCTGATTCAGAGGTGAGAGTGACACCAACTGAACCAGGCTTGGATTTGTTATGTTGCATTCAACATTCATGTCTGAATGTTTCCAATTCATGTCTTGTTTTTTTTTTGAAACGATATTCGCTCAAAACCAAAGTGGAAGATAAGTGTGTCAGTCAGTACCTGTGAGCTCAGCCTGAAAACTAGAGCTAAACGTAGAACGATATTTACAGATATTTTCAGATATCGCAAGCGATAGAACGAGAGCACAAGTATAGGGTTGTGAAGAGTAATTTCAGAACAGACACCTGTTCCTATTTGTTTTTCACAATGGTTAGTTACACAATGGAACAATTAATTGATTGAGGATTCAGGATTGAGGATTGACAGTGGATTCATTTAAAAGCAGGGGCAGTCAGTCATCAAAATATGATTTTTTTTCTATTTTAGTGTACAGAAAGTTAATTGGGTTGACTGCTGAGGGTAAGCCATTGAGTGTTGTCAAGTTAGGTGGGCTTCATCCCCATGATGATTTTAGTGAAAGTGAAATTAAAGCAGTAAAGACTGAAGCTCCCACAGTACAATCTAGTTTTGAAGCAGAGTTTCCATGAGTTGATGTGATGCATGCAGCATATGATCAGTTGACAGAAGAATGCTCAACTAAATCCTCAATTAACGATTTGCATATAAAATGTAATTTTAGTCCCAAACATTTGGACGATGAATAAGGCACCACTGATTATTGATCTCAGCCAGCCCAAAGACTTATTATGCCGGTATCATAATGTATGCCTCCTTATACAGTCAGCTAATACCTCTAGATTTCTTTCAGCTTCTCTCTTGTCAATTTATATCCAATCCATGAAATACACGTTTCCTAACATTTACTCCCTTGCATTTATCTGCATTGAACTTCATTTGCCAATCATCAACAATAACAACAAAATTAGATTGATAGAGCGCCTTTCACTTCGGGAGGACGTCCCAAGGCGCTGAACAGTTAGGTCAGGACCATGGGTTCAAATCCAACCAAGTTCTTTTTGTAAGATTATTGCTGCCTACTCTGATTCCATATTTACAATGCAATTTACATTTATAAACATGTTGGGAGGACTATTCAGCTTGTATTTCCATTGAAAGGATTATTACCAATATTATTTTATCATTGCTGCTTATAATTTGCTGCCTCAATCCCTCAGCCTTGCTCCTCCTTCTTTGGACATCCTCAGATCGCACCAAAGCACTTTGCAGAGCAGGTGGGGGAGGGGATGTACACCTAAAACACAATAAAAAAGAATTAAGTCTTCAGTCTGGCTTTGAAGTGGGGGTGGGGTCAGTGGTACCGAATAAGTTTGGGAGTGATAGGCTTGCGGAGTGTGATCTAAGAGAGGACACGGGCTGCCAAGTTCTGGATGGTTACTTTATGTTGTGGGAAAATTTAAACATATTCTCTATCCAATGAAAGGGTTATTACTGTTATTATATTATCATTGTTGCTGATGAATTGCTGCCTCAATCTCGCTGCTTTACCACTCTTTGCGCATCTTCAGATCACACGTGCCTACAGTTATCTCTCTTTTCCTCCTGGTTTAGCATCAAACCTCACTACAGTATTCTTGAGGACTCTAGGACACTCCCCCATGAAGGGTGCTATAATAATACAATATATAATAATACAAATTGTGGTTCATACTTTGTAACTAGGATAAAGCATTTATCTCTATTGCAGTCAATTGCACCTTTACCTAATGCTTGTTCTGCTTGCAAAACCAGCCGACATCTTTTCTCAATTCTCCTACTCACTGCACTGTTTTGATATCTTTCCATCACTTCACGATAGGCTGCTGTGCTTCAACTAAACCAACAAGTATCTTTCATCGACTGACTGACTGACATGACAATTCACTACATCCTCACGGTTATGCTTTTCAATCTACGTGGTGTTCTGATCCACCACAATATAATTGTTACTTGTATCAATTGCTTTACATCCCAAATGTGCCGCATTTATTTTTCTTATCAATCCTTTTGCTATTCAGAAAGAAGAGCTAATAGTAGACCACACTAGCTCCTTAAGTGAAAAACAAGGTCATGTACTTACAACAACAACTTGCATTTATATAGTGCCCTTCATGCCGGACGACGGCTCGAAGTACTTAACAGTTACAGAGCCCGAGGCTGAGCCAGGGGAAGGGGAAACAAAACCGTAGGCACGATTGAAGAGGGCGAGTGCTTTCAAGTGCGACCTGAAAATGAGGAAGGAGGCAAGGAGAAGGGATTGAGGGGGAAGAGTTCAACAGCATTGGGGCGAAGTGATTAAAAGCATGGACGCCGATGGTGGGGTGGAGGGTATAGAGGACAAGGAGGAGGCCAGAGCCAGTTGAGCAATGGCAGCGGGTAGTGGTGTTAGGTAAAGAGCAGGTTGGAGAGATGGGTGGGAGGAGTGGACAGGATGGGATGGGATTCAAATACATGAGGATCTTGAAATCCATCCGCTCTGTGACAGGGAGCCAATGGAGTTTGATAAGGACTGAGGTAATGGAGGTACAGAGTTTAGTGCAGAGTTTACTTTGGCACTTAATTATTCCTCTTTAGAGACTCGTGTATTTCTTTGTCGCTGTTGTAAAAGTTGTTTTGTAATTGTTCTATCAATGAGTGTCAGGAAATTTGTTCACAGATATAAGCACTGACTACATTTGTAACCCAGGGTGTGACTCTGCAATTAAAAAAAAGTGTTGGGGACACAAGGTCAAATTCTAGTATTGACCAGGATTCACAATAAAGTTAACAGATTCAACAGAGACAGGCGCGGGAGTTGGGGGAGGAGGGAAGAGAGTTTGGGAATACTAGCCACAGGGTGTGGAGTCAATTCCTATATTTCTCACCCAACTCCCCTTGCTGTTTGGATTCAGAAGTAACACAAGCCTTCTTATGGTCTCTATACTGTGGCAGAGAGCTGCTTCACTCCAGGCAACAGAGCAATGTGAAGCAGGAATTGCAGTCTGTACTTCCCTCTCAACTCACCTCCGCAGATTTTACGTAACAGCCAATTTTTGGAGATTTTGCAGCACTGAAATCGGCATTACATTTTAATGGTACCATACAATATGTTTTACAAAGAATGTACAGCATGGAAACAGGCAATTTGGCGCAACAAGAATAATAATAATAATAATCCTTGTATTTGATATAGCACTTTACACATCTTCTAGACGTCTCAAAGCATTTCACAGACTACTCTGTAAAGTGAATTGACTGTATATTTGTTTTGTGGGCAAAAGGCGGTAGCCAATTACACACAGCAGTATCCCACAAACAGTCGTGGATTGAAATGAGAAATTTATTATTGCTTATTCTTGAGGGATTATTATTGGGCATGCTATACCTTTTAGCTTGGGCAAGTAAGGAAACTTGCCCAAGATTTTGCCCTGCTGGGATTGAACCCACGTCTCTTTCTTGCAAGGCGATTGCTCTAACCATTGAGCTATAGGACTCCACAATCAGTCCATGCTGATGTTTATACTCCACACGAGTCTTCTCCTACTCGTTATTCCCCCCCATACTGTTCCATTCCTTTCTCCTTCATGTGAAGGTTGAGCTTCCTGCTGAATGCACCTATACTATTTGAGTCAACCACCGACTCAAGCAATGAGTTAATAATAATAATCTTTGCATTTGATGTAACGTCTTATCAGGTCTTCAAGATGACTCAAAGCGCTTCACAGAATATATTGTAAAGTAAACTAACTGTATATTTTGTGGGGGACATTGTGGACAAGTGTGCACAATGAAATTTATTCCTGCTGACGTGAAAAGCGCTATACAAATGTAATTTTGTTGTTGTTGCCGTATTTATAGTGTGTGGATATGAATTCCAGTGCCCCTGAAACCACCTCTGCCATGTGCCACCAGGAACAGGATTCCAAACCAATGGCTGGGCTCCTATTCCTGCGTACACTACTGTCCTAGTCTCAGTACTGTATTACCAACATTTCCATCCCTCTAATGTTGCTATCACAGAATTATAGATCATGGAGATGCAAGGTTGGGTGGTTATAAAGGAGTTTTAACATGACTCCCTTTGCCATCAGGGAACCTTTCTCTAAATTGCACAGAGCCTTTCTCTAAATTATCATATGAATGGGATGGAGAGGGAAGACTTTCAGAGATCCAGGGAAAGAGCAGACTTCATGGACAAAAATTCCTGTTTTTCATTTGTTCTAATATCCCAAGACAGAAACCAAATCCTTGAATAGGTGGGGGTTTTTTCCATTCGTGTCACCTTGTGAAGATTGTGACAGACTTTTGTAATTACTACTTTCTCTGAGGGCAAGCTAATAAAACTCCAATACAGAATGAGTATATTTGTATCAGATATGAGCAAAAAATTATTGAATGATTGCAAGTTATAGCTTTAAACGGCATAATGATGTGTTCAAGAGCTGACAGCAGATGATATATGAAGCGTAATATAAAAGACAGCCTCGATGATGAATGGCTGCAGATGAATTATACACAGATACAATCCAATGATAGGGACAATGTAAGTGCCTCTAGAATAGTGAATGCCAGGCTACTCATGCCGCCATGATTATTGACTGATAATAAAGAGGCACAAATTAAAAAGGTTTTAAATTAATAGTGATAAAAACGTCAATCTTTATTGAATGAAGGGCTTATTACTGTAAGGTAACCCTGCAAAGCAATAGTCATTAGCAAAATATCTGTCACAAGGCTTTAAAGTAATATTCCAGTGAAGGAGGGCAATTATCATTGTGGTGTTAGTGCGTAGGCTGGTGCTTTGCTGTTGATTTTCATTGAAACAATCTGTTCTAACCTGTCCCAATGCCATTACTACATCTCCTCCTCTTGTTTCTTGCATCGTGCCCACATGTTCATCTGTGGTATACTCCAATGCTTCACCATGGGTCCTCTACTATCTTCTTGCCGCTCATTGGAATGTACTGTGTGCTACTGAACTCGGACACACACGTATAAAGTGTAACTTATCTCAGCTATACCTGTATAAAGTATGACAACAATAACAACAACAACAATGTGCATTTATATAGCACCCTTCATGCATCCCAAAGTGCTTAACAGTGGCGGAGCTCAACACTGACCTCGGGAAGGGATAAATGTCCATAGGCACAGTCTAAGAGGTAGGTCTTCACGTGTGATCTGAAGACGGGCAAGGACGAGGTAAGTTGGAGCGATTGAGGCAGATAGTTCCATAGACTCAGGGCACAAGTGGCTGCAAGGCAGAGCTGCCGATGGTGGACTGGAGGGGACCAGGGATGTGCAAGAGACTGGAGCCAGCTGAGCGAAGGCAGCACGTAGTGGAGTAGGGTGCGAGCAGATTAGAGAGGTAAGTAGGTGCCAGACTATGAAGCGATTTGTATCCGAGTGTGAGGATCTTGAAATCAATCTGTTCTACAATAGGGAGCCAATGGAATTTGGTAGCCAAAGTGATAGCTAGCCAAAGTAATAACAATTCTTGTATTTGAAGTAGTACCTTTATCACGTCATTGAAAACACCTCACAGGATTCACTACACAGAGCAGTGACCGTGCATTTAGAGGAGAACACATAGAGGAGAACAATTTACAATGACCCACAAACACCCGTGAAGCAAATGACCTATTTTACCTGAAGGATGGTTGGCTAGAATAATTATTACTGAAGTCAAATACGTTTGTGTAAAGCGCTATTGAATTTACACACATCTACAGACTCAACTCAACTCACACACATTGGAACAGTACCATTTAACTTTGGCGCATAACACTAACAATAATAAACATTTGATGCAACATCTCTAATGTCACAATATCTTTAAATACTTCATAGGTAATTTCTATCAGGTAACGAGTCTGATGGTTGTATAGGTTATATGCACATGTGTCAACAATTTGTATTCAGCTAGGTCGAATCAACATCTACAAATAAAAGAATTATAGGCAGAATGGGGTTGAGTCTAGCTGAGAGTGTTAAGCTAACACGGAGGGGCCAAATCTAGCTGAGAAAATGTCAGGCAGGGAGAGAAATTGTAGGAGTATTTTCAAAAGAAAAATAATAAGGTTTCTGGGGAAGGGGCAGAGAAGCCGATCTTCATTCATGCACACAATAAACTGTGCTGTAACTTTCCATATTTGTTAGAACATTACTATTGTGTTTCAAGAGCAAGTATTTCTGAGCTTAACAGCGAGGAAATAGAGTACCTTGGAGCTGCGGATCATTCTTCTGATGAAAACAGAGGAAAGCAATTCCAGAATACAGAGGTTCAAGGGCAGAACATTGCTTTAATAGACTACTTGGGTTAACCAGAGTGAGTGAAGCTGAATCCATTAGATACTGGAGGCACTTAATGTAGGTTTGAAAAGGTTGCTTCTGAAGGATTGATCAGGGAATTTACTTCAAAACACCTTTGTTTGAAAGAAAGGAACTGTATGTGTGTCTGTGAGTATGTTTATTTGTACATACAGAAACTTTTGCACATTTTATTTCTAAATGAGATACCACAGATCTACCTGATACCACATATAACAACAACAACTTGCATTTATATAGCGCCCTCCACACTGGGCTGTGCCCCAGAGTGTTTAACAATGGTGGAACCTGATGCCGAGCCAGTGGAAGGGGGAAGGTGACCGTAGGCACGGTTGAAGAGGAAGGCGTAGCTGCCAATGTTGGAACGGAGAATTGTAACATAAGCAGAATTTTGGGGAAAAATAAATCCAAGGAGCTTTAGAGTGTAATGGTAAATGCTATTATGCCATACCTACCACACATGTACAGAACAAAAAAAAGCTGCTTTCGGGTCGAGTTCAGGTAAGCTCCATCTTTCTTAATTACTCACTAATTACTTACTTGCTCATTTACTACTACAACAACAACAACTTTCATTCATTCAGCATCCTTACCATCGGATAGCATCTCAGAGTGCTTAACAAAGGCAGGGTTTGACGCCGTGCCAGGGTGGGAGGGTGTGTGGGGGTGGGGTAGGCAGTGGTTGGGCGCAGGTGGGGTGCTAGGAAGTGACCATGGTCGAAATTGAAGGCCTTCAGGCATGATCTGAAAAACAAGAAAGACGGGGCAAGGCGGAGGGATTGAGGGAGAATACTCCAAACTTTGGAGACATGGTCGCTGAAAGCACGGCACAATTACAACTATTTCAAAGTTACATCTTCCTTTGATGTGTTTCTAACTCTACCTCCTCTTGTCACACGTATAGCCCCCCCACTCTTCGCAGGCTGCTGGACGGAGAGCGATATGGACAACTTCTGGGCAGCCTTCCACAAGCTGCTTGTTTCCCAGCCTTGAGATAGGCAGGTGTCTGAGGCTGTAGCCTTTTCTTTCTGTGGTCCATTGTTCTTACATATATGCTGAAGGACCTGATTGCTCATTAGCTCAGAGCAGGGAACATCTTCTCAGGAAAATATGGAATGTGGTCAGTAGCTGACCTCGACCTGTCCAGAAAAGCTACTTTTAACCCCTGCTAAACTAGTCATTAAATTCAAGGATCATGGGTAGGTTATATTCTAAACATACATAAAGATTAATTCAAAGCATCAATCGATCGATCGATCGATAGATCGATAGATCGATAGATCGATAGATCGATAGATCGATAGATAAATGAATAAATAAATACCTTTATATAGCGCCTTTCACAAAGGGAGGATGTCCCGAGGTGCTGAACAGTCAGGTAGGGATCAGAGTGGGAGGTGTGGGTAGGGGATCGGGAGTAGGAGAGTAGGAAAATTGACTGTATATTAAAATATTAAACATCACAAATATATTTCTCCACAAGAGGCCGGAGCCTGCTGAACAGAGGCGGTGGATGGTGGTGTGGGGAGTTTGCAGGTCGGAAAGGTAGGAAGGTGCCAGAGCTTGAAGGGAATGTGAAGATCTTAAATTCAATCTATTCTGAGATAGGAGATAGTGGCACGTGAGAATCAGGGACTATGTGCTGAGGGCCAAGCTGAAATTTGGATCAACGGTGGGAAAAGCCAGAGGGGGCCAGACCCCAGCAGGACATGATCCAGTGCAAACCGCTAAGGGTGCACCCAAAACGATTGTAAAAAAGCGTAAAGGTACAGAAGGACACTCAACGTGTAACCAAAGAGCATGGGAGTCCTGTAGCTCAGTGTTTAGAGCACTATATCAAATGCAAGGATTATTATTATCCGGAAAATGTATGTACAATAAACATGTGCTTGTGCTTTGCTCATCAGGGCACCTTCCGAAAGCAGTGGGTAACCTTCTGATGGTGTGCATAGGCGCGCGCATGGTTGTGAATGCACACAGGGGTGACTCCTGACTGTTTTAAAGAGAGCGTCCCCAAAAAATATATGTGCACAACCCGTTTGAGGAGTTTTTGTATTTTGTTTGGGATTTGTGTCATAACAAATAGATTTACAAATAAATATATATTTTCCAAAAAAAATGGAAAAGTCAGATCTTATACTGTCGGCTCATCCATTTCTGTTTCCCCAGAACTTCCAATTATCAGTATTTCACTTGAGCTTACAGTTTAGGCTAACAGTCCAATGTGTTATTAGGATAGCACTGCATGGTCGGATGGGCTGGTTTTCAACAAAAGACTTAAAAATGACTTAAAAACGAGCATACATCTATCTGCCTGATATTCAGATGGACAATAAAGGTTTGATAACACCTAATGAAAATAGAATGCATTCTTCCTAACTTGACACAGAGTTGTGAAAAAAACGCACTTTCCATCAAGTTGGTTTTGGTTGTCTGTCAGAGATTGAAGCTTGGTCTCAGCAAACCACTTATTGTTAATAAATTAAGCTAAGTGATGCCATCCTATCACAATCACCAAAGACTGCCTGCTATTTGCTTGTAATCGACGGGAATTTATTGCCTTGTTAAACATGTCAGAATGTTCAAACTGGCATCACTACAGCTCAAAATGACTTTAATGTAGATACAATACAATTTAGATTTACATAGTGCCTTTCACATCGTGAGGATGTCTCGCAGTCTGACATGTCCGCCAGTCAGAATTTCGCCTGGTCCCCCTACCTTGCTCACAGTTTTGTGTTTACCTCTTCATCTCAGCCACCCCTCTTACGGTCTGAACAATTTCCACCCACTTGCTTAAACTCGAAGCTGATGATTCTGAACACATAAAGGCTTTTCACCACTCAACTCACGAGTACTATTAGTTTGCAAGCTCTCTGATCGAAAAGTGAGAATAGGGAGGAAAAAATGGAGTAATAAGAATAAATTAAATGGCCTCCTTATGACTTGCATTGCTTTCTGGTCTATGTATAAAACTACTAACAAGGGAGGCAAGGCTGATAATAACGCCCTTTCAGTTATACTTCAGCACAAATTTCGCCCTTTTAAGGAAAGCACAAAAGATGGTGACAATACATACATTCTCAATACAGCGACAGATTAAAGGATCGGCATAATGAGTCATCCAGCACATACTATTTATCACCGCCTCTTACACACACACACACACACACACATAACTAACTGAACAATGACTTCCTGAATAGACCCATTGGTAATGTTTAGATTAGGCCATGCTTAATTATCTCTTTGTTTATTTTAATAAAGAGACATCCGAGTGCTCCGACCCACATACACCCAAAGTCGCAATAATAAAGTCGTTTAGCAATGTGGCAAGATTAAGATATTAATAACCATGATTTAGCCTTGCATTAAAATCTAGTCAAGGTTCACCGTAATAGAATCTACATAGGCACTGCAAATGTGTTTCATCTTGCCTAGTTTCTGTGTGTTTTTTTTAAAAAAAAGTTTTATGACTGAAATCGGATGAAACATGTTTCAATTGAAGAGGTACTTATCAGAGTCAACAATTTACCTCTCTTTTCCTGCTACGCGTACTGTCACATTGATTAGGTTGTCTCCAGGCAACCACAAGAGCTAGGTAGCTGTAATGTGTGGACCATATTTAACAATAAAACAATAAACCATGGGCCTATACTACAGATAATAAACACCCTTTGCCTGAATGCCTTCTGTTGCATAATGTGACCAGTAGCCATCCTATCTTCAATGTGCTAAAATTAGATCGCTGCGTTTGTCTCCAATTCTGCCTTTGTCATTTAAAACCACTGGATCTTAATAGTTCTCTGCTCAAAGAATAGAATTATGAAGGTGTACAAGAGCATGTGTTCTGCACATGCAAGAAATGTCACGTAAGTTCTGTCACAGCAGATACCAAACAACCTTTATTTCAAAAGCAAAGGCTTTGTGGTTTATGTAGTTTACGGTACAAGCCAGACAAGTGTATTACATTTTTGGAAAGTTGTCTGTACACTTTATAAACATTGCGTGCTGGTAAGTTTGTGGGGAAAAGCCATTGAAATGCTACAGTTCGTTTATTCCCAGGTCTTTTTAACAAAGAGTGCAATTATCATAAGCTGAGTCCTGCTGAATACATTTATTCAAACCTATGCTTTACTGAACCTAGGCTAACACAAACACCTCCTTCTGTCCCATTTGCCCACTACAATATAATTGTGACACCACATAAGGAGATGTTTGTATTAATATACATAATATGCTTGTTCACTTATGTGCTTTGTTCTTTGACTCATTGTTATCTCTCTCCATCTGTTGCATTCATTACAATTGTGCATTTGTTGGCTTTCCTGACCAGGTCTGTTTCTCTGTATACCTTTGTATTTTCATTCTTTTTTTTAGATCTTTTCAATGCTTTTGGTTCATTTTTGTCTCAAAGTGAGAGCAAGCTACATCTCCGTGCTGTGAGACTGACATGCGCAGTCTTAGGGTCAAAGGAAGTGCATTGAGATGTGGGAGAAGCACGGCTGGATCAATGCAGGTAAGTGAATACTGTATCATATAGAAACAGACCCAAAATGAAGAGGAGGTCAGCGAAGCAAATGTTGAGATGTGGTCTAGGAATTGAGATGTGCAGCTGTTGGAAGAACAGGAGGTATCTAGTCAATCCAACATAGAGTAAATCGAAATAATTTGCTCTCTGAATGAGCATCAATTAAGTGAAGGCGGTGCTGCCCTGAGAATGTAACAGTGATGAATTATATATTATAATTTTAGGCCATAGAAGGCCAGGACGTACCTGAATAAATTATTATAACAGGAGTTTCAGCAATGAGATGTGTAGATAATGTGTTCTGCACAGATAGTCTCAATAGGGAAACAACAACAACAAAATTACACTTGTATAGCACCTTTCACGTCAGGAGGAAGTCCCAAGTCGCTGGACAGTTACTGCTTCAGACCCGAGCTGAGGATGGGGGGAGGAGTCAAGGGAGGCATTAGGAGTTGCAGATGGATCCATCTAAGAGAATGAATCCTGATGTGGTATTGCATGTGGGAACGCACAACGGATCTAATGCAAGAGTTGCAAAGGTGGTTGTATGTGGGTTGCTCCATTGCTGCCAGTGCAATGCAGGATTATAAAAAGAATGAGTAAGATATTTAGAACAGTTAGTCTATAATAGACTAGTAGATCTAGCATCTGGGTGGGAGAGAAATGGAAACATTGAAACAACAGTAGGCTATTCAGCCCCTCAAGCCTGTTCCGACATTCTATAGGATCATGGCTGATCTGTACATTAATTCTAATTACCTGCCTTGTAATTCTAGTGAATCTGTGCTGCAACAACAACAACAAAATTACATTTATAGAGCGCCTTTCACATCGGGAGGATGTCCCAAGGCGCTGAACAGTTAGGTCGGGACCCGAGCGGGTGTGGGGTGGGTCGGGGTAGGGTTAAAGAGAGTAGGAAAGTGGGTAGAGTTAGGAGGGGAGCAGAAGGCACAGTCGAAGAGGAAGGTCTTGAGACCAGTCTTAAAGGAGGAAAGGGAGGAAGCGAGGCGAAGGGATTGCGGGATGGAGTTCCAGAGCAACACATGAGCCAATATATCTTGTCTGAAGTGCAGTGCCCAAAACTGAATGTGGTGTCCAGATGGGGTCTGACCAAGTTGTTTCCAGTATAAATGCATTGATATCAATGACTGGTTAAATAAACGTGAGCAACAGGGAATTGAATTTGTACATTATTGAGAAATTTAGTTGAGGAACGGTTACACAAAAGATAATAACAATAATAATATATAATTCTTGCATTTGATATAGAGCCTCACCACATCTTCTAGATGGCTCAAAGCGCCTCATACAATGTATTGTAAAGTGAACCGACCATTTTTATGGGCGAAATGAGGCAGCCAATTGCACACAGCAACATCCCACAAACAATCGTGGATTGAAGTGACCAATTTTGATGGAATTATTACCCCCTGAAAAAGCAATCTGCCAATCAGTTTTCCAGGGTTGTGAAGCAGGAATGTACACAGGTAACATGAATTAATTACACTTGGTAACTAATTGTACAAGATTTACAGGATGGTCTTCCAATGCCTAACTAATGTTGCAAGCAACCAAATGCAATTCGTGAGGATCCATTCAGTTCTGATAAACAAAGAAGGCAAACAAGATACACGAACACCTAACTGGATAAGGAGCTAAACTTCTGGCACAAAATACATTAATTGAGATTAGGAGATTGCAAATCTGTTCAATGTTTCACATCAGTTTTCACAAGTGAAATCAATTATATTTCAGATCCAGTATTTTTAATCCAGGAATATTTTACAAGAATAAATATCAATAGAGCATATGGAAGTTATGAAGAATCTAAGGCAATGAAATGTCCCCAAAAACTAGACCAAAATACACCCTCAGAGGAAGTAATTGTGCTCTGGTAATATATTCAGGAACTATACAAACATTGGAGCTGGACGTAAGGGATGGAGGATAGAAATGTGTTCCTGTCATTTAAAAAAGTAGTGAAATGCCTGGAGTGGTTGTAAATGATCAAATAGAAGCCCGGTAAATTACCAGTTAGCCTAATATCTGTAGTTGGGAGGAATACTGAAGACTTATTTTGACCATAAAATACAGATAATCCACTTTCCAGCATATCCTGTGAAGCACTTTGAGACATCTTGATGATGGATAAGGTGCTATATCGAATGCAAGGCTTATTATTATTATTATTAAGATACTATCAACAGTTCTCCAAAGAGTACAGAGGGTGTCATGACTATTCAATGGATTTTGAAGCAAAAGGTCATGCTCCACAAACCTTGGTCAATTGTTAGAGAAAGCAATAAAACCAACGGATGAGGTTAAGCCAGTGGACTTGATTCAGTTATATTTGTAGAAGGCACAAGTACTACTTATAAGACGTTTGGAGGTTAAAGATCATGTAATTGACAGCAATTTGCGAGTTGGAATTAACACTGGTTCAGCAATAAGGTACAAATGGAAAAGTATTCACAGAGGAGCTGGGTCCTTGTGAATAAGTGGGCTTTGCTCAGTAAATGGATTAACAATGGCATGGACTACTTGGGGGTGAATGGCATATTTCCGTGCCTTGTCATTCTGTGTATATATGTGAATATGTACTGTAGAATATATAGATATATATATATATATATATATATGTGAGTGAGGGAGGGAGGGAGGGAGGGAGGGAGGTTTCATAGCTTTCATAGCTTGTGGGACATTGCTGTATACAAATCTTAATATACTTCGGTCAATATTGTCATGCGTTAATTAAATTAATTAACACTGGTGATAATTAAAACATCATTAATTAATGCATTTAAACCAGTCGATAACAAAACCATGGCGTCCTGTAGCTCAATCATTAGAGCACTCACCCCGCGAAAGATCTAAGGCGACAGGGCAAAACATTAGGCAAGTTTCCTTAATCCACATGCTTCTGTTTATCTAGCAGTAAGGATGAACCTGGTTGTTAGATCGCTTTTCCAGGGGTAATAAAAATAATAAATTGGTCACACAATCCAGGACCCTTTTGTGGGTTATACCGCTGTTCACAAGATATAGTCAATTCACTTTACAGTTTATTCTGTGAAACGCTTTGCGACATCTCAAAGATGTGATAGGCTTTATATCAAATGCAAGGATCATGAAAACAGGCATGTGCATACCATGATTCCATCACAGTAGCCAGAATACTGGCCAATGGCCACCAATCGATTTAGGAGTGCCAGGCGCACAGGATAATAATTGAATTCAACACAACACACAAAAGCATCCAGTGTGCTGGCAAGTTGAATTGTGGGCTCGCTTTGACCTCAACTACTGTGACATCTGACAAAACAAATTGCAGTTATCAACAAGTCTGATCAAATTCTAGGACACGTTTTAGAGGCGTTTGACTTTAAGTTAAAAGATGTAATTCTCAAAGTGCTTCACAGTGATGTGTAGTGACTATACATTTTCTTAGTGAACACAGCAGTCAATTTGCACACAGCAATTTCCCACAAACAGCCATGAAGTGAATGACTAATTTTACTTGGGGGATAGTTGACCAAGACATAGTGATCATAGACAAGTTGTGTTAATGCCTTGTGGAATTCTGAGAATTGAATCTTCAAAGGGATTTTGGAGAGGGTCAGAGAAGAATACCAAAAATTATTTAAGGGCTTAGGGTTCTAAGTTACACAGTCACAACCACTTCACAGTAAAAACCTGTGAAGTGCTTTGAGTCGATTCAATAATTTGATAAGACACTATATCGAATGCAAGGATTATTAATAATAGAATGGACAAATTAGCAAAATTGTCATGTTTCTGTCTAACTGATATCAGCATGTTTTCTTTATTTCTTGAAAGCTTAGTGTCACCATTCACTTGCATAGTATTTGGTGCTACACATCAATAACTATAGAATAACTATACTACTCAAAACTCATGTGACATCAACTGATCCTGTATAATACATGGCACTGTCATCTCACGCCCATACACCGAGATGAAGAACTGTTACTGTAGTTATCATAGCAGAGAGTTGGGTAGGTAATCAAGTGTCTGCATTCCAGTGACGTATACTGTGTTCACTTCCAAATACAGTTACCACATCTTGTAGTAAATCCCGTGAAGCTCTTTGAAATGTCTCAACACTGTGGTAAGGCAACATTTCAAATGCAATGATTATTAGTTGTGTCAAATGTAGATATAATTTCTACTAAGGCTGTTAGGATGATCCCTGAATAGATTTTTTTTCTTTCATTTAACTTATAGATTTCAGAATCTTTTATTGCAACAATTCTTACGTTTGCAATGTTTGAATGCATTTTTCTTCTTCTCCGGTACGTATATAAAGTTGAAATCTGGGATTTTAATGCTATGTATACTTTACTTTTCCTCAGTCACCACTTTGCTCCATCGCACACACAGCTATCATTTCTACCGCACAAT
The DNA here is from genome assembly GCA_035084275.1 of Hydrolagus colliei. Classification (NCBI taxonomy): domain Eukaryota; kingdom Metazoa; phylum Chordata; class Chondrichthyes; order Chimaeriformes; family Chimaeridae; genus Hydrolagus; species Hydrolagus colliei. The sequence goes on along the minus strand of CM068744.1, from coordinate 103,668,584 downwards.
TGGTTATTGGTGTTTAACTTAGTGGGCATTGTCTTTCATAGAGTAGCCGTGATGGAGCCAATCCTGTTATTGCATGAGGATTTGCTCTGTGGTCTATTAAGAATCTACGAACAAAAGATTTCTATGGCGATCCTTCATGAGAAGCAGTTTGTAAACGGTCCCTTGAAACACCATCAAAATGTTCCACATCCCCCATTTGTGGAGTCCGGTAGCTCGGTGGTTAGAGCACTCACCTCGCAAGTGAGAAAACTGGGTTCAATTCCAGGCAGGGCGAAACCTTGCTCAAGTTTCTTTACTCCACACGCCTGATAATAATCCCTGAAGAAAAAATATATAAATTGGTCATTTCAATCCACAAATGTTTGTGGGACACTGCTGTGTGCAGGTAGCTGCCATGCTTCAGTCACAAATACTGTATATAGTCAATACACTTCACAGTATATTCTGTGAAGCGCTTTGAGACGACTAGAAGATGTGAAAAGCGCAATATTAAATGCAAGAATTATTATTATTCATTATCTTTAGTCAATTCACTTTACAGTATATTTCTGTAGCATAGATAACTGAAAGATGTGATGAGATGCTATATCAAATATATCAAATGATTAATCTAACAGTATTCCCCGCATTTGATATAGCGCTTTATGCCATCTTCGAGACGTCTCAAAGCACTTCATATAATATGCTTTGAAGTGAATTGACTGTTTATTTTGTGGGTGAAGCACGGTCGCTAATTGTGCACTACAATGTCCCACAAACAGTCGTGGATCAAGTGGCCAATTTATTATCTTATTTGAAGCAATTATTACCCCCGGAAATGCAATCCACCAATTCACTAACAACCTAGTTCCTAGGTAAACAGCCGTGTGGGGCAAAGAAACCTGCATAATGTTTTGCCCTGCTACATGACCAAAAGTCAGGATTATATTAGATGATAAGTAAAATAGAGCCACTGAATTGAAGAAGGAGCAAGGTTAGAACCCAAAAACCCGATGAATTGAACGGTGAGGCTGGAAGATGTGAGGGTATACATGGGTTTTTCAACATGGCATTATGGAGTCCTGTAACATAGTTCATGCTTGCCTCGTATATGAAGGGTTCCAGATTCCATTCCTGGAAAGTGCGAAACCTGAGGCAAGTTTCCTTATTCCACACATCTTTGTTTACCAGCAGTAAATTGGAATCTGCTTTTAGTCGATTGACAGATTGCTTTCTGGGGGTAATAATCCATTAAAAAAAATAGGGTCACTCAATCTATGACTGTTTGTGGGACGCTGCTGTGCACAATTGGCTGCCACGTTTTGCCCACAACATATACAGTCATTTCACTCTATATTATATTCTGTAAAGCACTTTGAGGCGTCTCAATGATGTGATAAAGCATTATATTGAATACAGGGATTATTTTTACTAGTATTATTGGTAAATGCTCTAGGAGTCTAGAGGGAGTCTACAGGCAGGACTGCAGAGATTGGCAATGCATTTACATCATGGAGACAGGCCTCTGAGCAAGGGTGAGTTGGTTGTGAGAACTTGGCTGTATGGGCGATTCGAGAGTGGGTGCTGAATGAAAGTGGTTGCTTGAACAGTTTCGACTAAATTTGCTATTTGGAGCATTTTATTACAGTAATTTGCCGGCACTCCTTTGAAAATGTCACTGAACTTTTCTTTATGCCCTTTTTAATGGCAAGAGGGACGTTAGCTGCATTGATATTTCTGATACAGAACTTCCATGGACGTCAATCAGAAATTGAAAGCTGCAGAAGGAAAAGAGACACTTATCAGTTAGGTCTCAAGGTTGTCTAAGCATAATGTGACCAAGCAAAATGTGCCAAGCTGGAATAAGATTGATTTATCCTTTCTTACCTGAAGTCCTTCTAGTAATAGAATAACCTTATTTTCGATATGTTTAACATTTGATGAAGAGACCATTTTTCTGTGAACTCTGAAGAATGTTTGCTGAAATGCTGAACAAAGGGATATTCCATTTTCTGAGAATCACTTGCATTTGGGAATCATAGTACTCCAAGTTTTCATCAAATGCCACAATAAATTATATTTGTAAAGAGAAATATAAGATGTTTCAACAGTTATCACAATGCCTCCTCTATCCAAAAAATTTTAAAGAAGAAAATATTCAATTACTTAAGAAATGACATTGCAGTTCACCATCAGTGGCCAGGCTTTCAGCCTCTCTGCTTCCACACTGTGGAACTCCATCCCACAATCCCTTCGCCTCACTTCCTCTCTTTCCTCCTTCAAGGCCGGTCTCAAGGCCTTCCTCTTTGACCGTGCCTTCTGCTCCCCTCCTAATTCTTCCTACTCTCCTTCCCCTTCCCCCTACCCCAACCCTTCCCCCCCTGCTCGGGTCCCGACCTGACTGTTCAGCGCTTTGCGACATCCTCCCGGCGTGAAAGGCGCTCTATAAATGTAATTTTGTTGCTGTTGTTCAAGACTATCAGAAACTGCAATGTGACTCATTGAAACTTCCAAGGTCATGAAATAATAATAATCATTCTCATGTTTGAATAAAATGGCTTCTACAACCGAAGTACATCTCAAATACTGTACTTCAGAATACTGTGAAATGTAGTGATTGTATTGTGCAGGCAATGGCTAACAGCAGTACCCTAGTTATTCACAAACAGCAATGAACAATTTTGTCTAGGGGATTGCTAGTCAATTGCAAAAAACTCTCATCTCTTTTTAGGTAATGTCATGGGATCTTTAAAATCCGCCTGAACAGGTAGACAGAAACTTGGTTTAATGTCCCAACCGACAAAATGCAGTATATCCCCAGCACAGCACTGTCATGCCAGCCTAGGCTGTGAATTAAAAGCCCAGACGTGGGTTTTAAACCTATGACCTTCTGACTCAAAGACAGACTGCTACCAACTGAGCCAAACTGACCACCAACTGTAAATCCTAGCCCCAGAGCAGCTTCTAATTAATATTATTGCTTCATGGTTGATCTGGCAAGGAGGGATAACATTTGCCCATTCCTTTGGCCAAATATAATATTGTACCCATCCATCCAAAGTCTTGGGCCTGCGCTCCCTGATCAGTGAAAACAGCAAAAATGTATCATCCTCTCCACTCCCTCCACTCAGCAGTCCTCTGGTCTGCTCCACGTCCCTGGCCTGGCCCACCCCACCATCATTGGTCGGGCCTTTAGGCTCTGCCTCCACCCTTTGGAACTGCCTACGTCTCGTTTGCTCCCTTTCCTCCCTGTGCCTGTGTCAAGACCCTCCTCTTCGACCATGCCTTCGGCCACCGTCCTACCCTCCCTGCCCTCCACCCTCCCCTGATCCCAACCCTGCTGCTCGGGTCCAACGCACCTTGTGATGTCCTCCTGACATGAAAACGTTATACAAATACAATTTTGTATTGTGTTGCATTGTAATGTTTGTCCAGGAGAGGTTTTTTTTATTATTCCCTAGTCGTTAATTCAACCCAAGAATATAGTTTAATCCAAACAAAGCATTAGAATCTGCTCTCAGGGCTACAGTTTAGCAATAATTATTTACCCTCTGTTCAAAATTTTAAAAAGCATTCATTCAACTGTGAGGTCCACTTACTGGAAGATATGCTGCCACCTAGAGTTTATTATAATCAACAGGAACTCACATAATAATGAAAATCCTTGCATTTAATATAATGCCTTATATAATATATTAAATATATTAAACTGTATTTAATATAACATCTTCAACTGTCTCAAAGGGCTTCACAGAATATAGTGTAAAGCAAATTGACTGTATATTTTGTGGGATGAAACACGAATTGAGAGTCTGTTGTCATCTCAAATATGTGGTCATATTGATGCAATTTGGTGTTTGAAAGAAAGGCATGAACAAAATGATATTTTGTTATATTTGTCACTGAATTAACTTCACATTTTTGCCTTGCTCCCAGATGGATTTATCAAAACATTTGTTAAAGACGTTTCCTATTGTGTCGCCACAACGTACCATTTGTTGTCATTTATTTTCATCGGGCCAGCAGATACTGACGTGTTGACTGATTCCATTTTAAATGAGGAACAAATCTGTTTAATTACCTGTTCAAAAACCCTCATTGGCTTTGCATGTAAATGTACCATATGCTATGTTACTGAGCCGGGCAGCATAAAAATATGTGCTTCAATGCCTACACTGTCCTGATTTTGCTAACTTCACCCACAGTGATGGAAACAGTACAATGGCCTCAGTGTCCCCATTTTATGAAGAGAGATGGAAATTCAGACAGTGATTCCTATTCCTGTGGTAACAGTCACTCCTCCTGGACAATGTGTGAATATTGGATGAGAACAGAATCATGCTTGATGGCGATGCACTAAAGCTCAAATAGTCTGCACTAGCTATCTGGGCTTATATATAATGCATGAACAATATAGGAGACTCGAGAGGATGGAGAGTGTACTTGTAAGTATGTTTTTGTTGAGGAGCCCATTTCATGTAGTTCCTCAATTTCTATTTTATTTCATTTAGCAGAGAGTAGCAAGAAGTGGCTGACTGAAACAAGAGATCAGGCACCATGAGCGAAAATCCCTAAACCAGCCCTTTCCAGTGGACCTCAAACTCTGCTCCATCAACGTGAGAGATTCCTCCAGTTTAAAATAGCCTGTGGCCATTGCGTACTATGTGGCATCATAAAAGAAGCCACTCAAACCTCAACAGCTCGCTCAAGATTCATTCCCAAAGATTCAGTCAGTCAAATCCAACAATTTACAGGCTCCTGCTTCTCTCTCACTGATTTGCGTACAATGATGCACAACTGATCCTAAATGTCTTCTCTAGCCATGTTGTGAGTATTGAATGTCTCCATGTCTTGCATTCCAATAACAATGCTCTTCGAGTCTACTATTGTGTTCTTCCATGAAACTGAATTAAACATTCAGCACCGTTTTGGGGAGTTTCACAATCCTGAGGTTCCTCCTGCCCTCCTTGTAGTACAAGCCCTGCTGTATACCTTCCCAATCAGATGCGTTCACCAGCCTATTAATGCCTTAATAACTCCTGGTCTTCTTCCCTGGAGTGTTCTGGCAGCCATTGCATTTGGAAACCCGAGTCTCAGTGCAGCACACATATTCCACTAAACCTGTCTGTGGGTTTAAACCCTATGTCTAAAATTCTGACTCATAGTCCAGGCTGATACTCCAGTGTAGTTCTCAGTGAGTGCTGCATTGTATAAGATACCATCGAACGAGATGAGTCTTTAAATCAAGATCCAATCTATTTGTTCATATAGGATAATAATCCTGGCATTTGACAGAGCGCCTAATCATGTAATTGAGACAACAACAACTTGCATTTAGATAGATCCCTTATCACGGGTAGTGTCCCTGAGTACTTCACAGAATGTATTGCAAAGTGTATTTTGTGGCCAAAGGTGGCAGCCAATTGCACCCTGTAATCTCCAACAGACAGTCGTCAATTCAGTGACCAAGATTTTGGTGGGGGGTTAGGACCAAGATGTTAAGATTCCATGACACCATTTTTCCTGGCTAACAATTCCCCAGACACAGTTATCGTTCATGTTATGGTTATCTGTGAGACATTGCAAATTAGCTGCTGCATTTGATTCAAATCTGTTAGATTTGATTACAATAATTAGCAGTGAAGCATTCCGAGATGTTTTGACATTCTAGATGCTACATCAAATCCAAGGATTATTATTATACATTCGTTTGAGAATTCTCTTTAAGCCATTCCATTGCTTCATTACATCAATATTGTACCTTGTGTTGCTGGCTGCTTTGAGCAGCTGGTTGACTCTTACCCAAATCTGTCATCGAGCCCAGGAAGCAGCTTCACAGAAAAGAGCTTGCGAAATGGCATTTGCAGCCTCCACCACCACTGAGCCACAAAACCCCATTACTCCATCTGCCACATCTGCCTTGGCCCCTGTCAGTTCAACACTGATCACCTTGCTTAGCTCATGAAAATCCTCATTATTGCCATTTTCCACATCCGTTTGCTTCGCCCACTTTCAACATTCGGCTTCAGATTATGAAATAATAAACTTTATTATTTATTAATAAATAATATCTTAATAATCTTTCAAATAAATTGATACCAATAAAAAAGAGTCATATTAACTGGGCCATTTTACTTGTTATTTTGTATTCATGTTAAATGTTTTACATCACGGCAATACAGGAATTCATACCTCTGTTCCCTTAATCATTGTAAACTTTGTTGAAGATATTTGGAAGGTGATATCTGTACTGTTTTATTTTCCATATCTGAAAACACCTACGGACACAGAAAATCGATACATAGGATGAAGAGGAGGCCAGTTCCCCCTTTCAAGCATGTTGTGACATTTTGGGAGTTTATAGCAGATTTTTTTAACTCACTTTCCTTGTCTTTGTTTTGTATCCATTAATAACTTTAACTTCAACAAGTATCTGCCTATTTTCCTTTGAAACATTCCAATCAATAATACAACCATGGCCTTCTGGGGCAGTGCATTCCACATTTCCACAACCCTTTGTGCGAAGAAATATTCCCTGATCTCACTTCTAACCAGCTCAGCTGGTTGTAGCAAATGAAGCACACATTCACCCAGGAAGCTTAGTAAATCTCATTACTGGAGGAAGGAAAATTCGTAATTTTAGGGTAACTGGAATTAGAAAAATAGGGTTTGGAGATGGCCTTTTAGTTTTTTGTATAGAAAAAAATGCTCATCTAATACCTTCATGATGTGATATCCTGTTATAAAGATTCAGTGTAAAGATTATTATTATTCGTGTCAGGACATTATGCGCAATATAGTCTGTAACTATTGCAGAGCTTTGAAATTGTTGGATCAAAAGCAAATTTGATACACACAAATTTCTAATGAGCCCCCACATCCGAGCCACAGCTTTAATGTAAGAAATAAGGATTGATTTTTATCAGAAACCAGTACCAAAGAATTCTGCAATAATTTCTTACCCTTGCTCTTTCTGAAAACATATTTTCCACCAAGTTGTGAGCAGACTGTTCTTAGTGGCTAAAACTAAATTAACTATCTACAGTAAATGGAAATGCTGTAAGAAAGATCGCTTGGCTGCATAATGTAAATTCTGTAAGGGGTGCAACTAGTGTTTTCAGTAGTTTACAGAGAAAAACCCACAGATTGAAGGGGAGGGCCACACAAATGGGTAGATTACAAATTAACAGATTTTTAAAAACTGACAACCACATTACAGCAACTCCCACACTCCTGCTCACTGAAACTGAGTCATTCACCTGAATAAGGCCTTTGCTCGAAAACAAACTTTAGCTTTAATGTTACCTAATGTTACCTAACTGTACAGCGCCTGGGGACATCCTCTCGACGTGAAAGGCTCTATATCAATGTAAGTTTTGTTTGTTTGTTTACTCTGAATTTTGTGCATTTATTTTTGGTGGAATCTTATGCAGGAGACGATTGCTGGTGGAACTGGAAAAGTATCCTTTGCCTCACTTGTAAATGTCAACAGTCCAATTCTCTGCTTGCCATTAAATTTGCCCATTATAATCACTAGAGTCTTCAAATTTATTGACACAGAGAGAATAGTAATATGCAATTATAGTTCAGATCAGTAAACTTACTGGGAAGTGCCTGACTGGAAAATGTTTCCAGGTTAGAGATACCATTGAAGGAGATACCATTGAAGGTGCCTAATAAGGCTAACATGAGCTGATCTCAGAAAAGCATGCAGTGAGACGTTTTCTATTCTCTACCGGCTACTATTTGGGCATGACAACATGCAAGAAACTTTCTATTGGAAACTATTTAAGAATCATGATTTAGATGAAATGCAACGTAAAGTAGATAAATTATGATGGAATATGTGGAGACCAATAGATCAGTGATTAGAGCACTCGCCTTGCAAGTGAGAGACCTGGGTTCGATTCAAGGCAGGGCAAAACCTTGGGCAAATTTCCTTACTCCACATTAATAATAATCCCTCCCCAAAAAAGTGCTCACTAAATCCACGACTGTTTGTGAGACACTGCTGTGCGTGTTTTGCCCACAAATATACAGTTAATTCAATTTACAGTATATTAAGATCTTTGAGCCATCTAGAAGATGTGAAAAGCACTATGTAAAATGCAATGATTATTATTAATATTACAACAACAACAAAATTACACTTGTATAGTAGGTCTCAGATGTCTGATGGTTGACCTTGAGAGCGTTGTGTTATTAAACATGAGTTCTGCTCTCAATGTCTGAGTCAAAAAGGCTAGTTTCATTTACAATTGAATATTTGTTATTCATTTCAAACTTGGATCACCTTCCCACTCAATCTCCCACTTATCGATTCAGAACAGGTCAGCTCTGCTTTTTTTTTAACTCCAGCTCCATGTCCTAAAATCATATGTGTTGTTCTCCTCTGAGCTACCTTTTAAAGCTGCACACAAGATTTCAAATGTAGTCTTTTCAATAATCTATATATAATCAGCAACTTCCAGAGGGAGCTAAATAGTTTTCTGGCAAATAAATCAATACAGGGATGTGAGGGATAGCATATGATATTGTTTTATTTAAAGACTAGTCAGATGGATCCCAATGTTTTTTTTTCCCAGATCACCTAGTTTTCAAAATCTCTCTGCTGCCTCAACCCCAGCATTTCTTTTACTAGATCAACATATCTGATTCCAGTCTGAGAACACCTTTGTCTTGTATGCAACTGTTTATCTTCTCCAATTTCACAATGTGTTAATGACCCATCAGTAGCTTCGGACATTTTGCATAGCTTTAACTGTTTACCTTCACCTAATGCTTTTGTTGTGTTGGACTGTTCCAACCTGTACTCCTTAATCTTATAACAACAATGATTAATAATAATCTGTGTATCTACTATAGAATCTGTATTTGAATGTAGTGACTGTTGATTTGGAGGCAAAAGCAATGGCCTTTTTGATAATAATAATCCTTCCCATTTAATATAGTGCCCCTCACACTGGGAGGAAATCTCAAATCACTTCACAGAATAAATACATTGTGAAGTGCGGTGATCACGTAGCTGTAAGAAAATTCAGCATTTAATTTGCACACAGCAATGTCCCACAAACAACCCTGAAAGGAATGATAAACAACAATGATAAAAAAAGGTGACCAAAAGCGTGGTTGAAAAGTAAAGTCTTTAGGCGCAACCTGGAAATAGGAAAGGAGGCGGCGAGGTAAACAGAGTGAGGAAGGGAGTTCCAGAGCCTCGGGACGAAGAGGCTGAAGGCTCGTCCACCGATGGTGGAACAGAAGATTCGGGGGACACGGAAGAGGCCAGACCCAGTAGAGCGAAGGCAACAGGATTGGTGAAGCTTCCTTCACTTTTTAAATAGCAACATGGGATATTTAACATGAGATTAACAGACAGATGGGACTTCACCTTAACGTCTCATCTAAGGATGGTACCTCCAACAATTTACAGCACCCCATTGGAATGTCAGTCATCCCAATCACTCTCAACACAATTAAGGCTTAAGCTAACAGTGTTCTGATTTGGAGGTGGGAGTACTACCAACTGACCCAGGCTCACATCTAATTTATGTTGAAAAAAACTTAAATTAATTATTAATTTGCCTCCCAAATAGATGGCAAGACATCTCATCTTAAATATCCCATGTTGCTATTTAAAATGCACTCTCATTTCTCTCCTTTGAAATAGCGTCATATTTAATCAACACCATATTTAATATTCATGTTTAATAAACAGGCAGCTCAACTTCTCATCTGAAGAACAGCAACTTCAATGATGCAGCAATTATGCTGGAGTATCAGCTTGGACTGTAAGTCTTGATGTAGCAGTTGGATAAACCTGTAAGAGACCCGAGTGTGATAGCAACAAAGGCATGCTGACATCTTGACTCATTTGCTTCCACTGTCTTCTTTTGCACCTTTCATGTGGGGTAGCATATTGAAGAACGTTATAGAGATGTGTTAGATCACCAAGAAAGGAAGGAAGAAGAGGAGGAAGAGAATATTGACCAAATGGTATAATTAAAATAAAGGATTTAGGAAGCTCTTGTTGGCATGGAAGAAAGGCAAACATATTTTTTTGGGGGCGTGGGGATGTTGAAAGCTGGGTCAATCTAAGATGAGAAGCAGAGGTTAAGCAATGAGCAACAGGCTGGGTTAGAGAAGAGCAAGGTGGTGGCAGAGATCATAGAGTAAGGATTGGGTCAAGACTATGAAGGAATTCAAAGGTTAAATGGGAGCTATTATTATTATTATTAATATTATTATTATTAAAGTTGTTCCAATGAGAACAAAGAGTAATGCAGCATGATGTGAAATGGGTGTTTGGGCGCACACTGCCTAGTGTGGGTAAATATATGGGTTACAGTGTTCTAAATGAACTGTAACTTTTGGTAGATGGATGCTAATGATGTACGGATAAAAATAATGAAATTCCTTGCATTTGATATAGCAGCTTTCACTCTGAGGGAAGTTCCAAAGTGTGTCATATTTATGGCAAAGTATAGTGACTGTGTATTTTACAGGTCAATTGCTGCAGCCATTTAGCAGCCTGAAATGCTCCAGAAACAGCCAAGAAGTGAATGATGGAAGGCACAGAATGGGAAGGACTTGGTACTTCTCCTCTGGGCATTTCTGACAAAATTGTGATGGGTCTATTTATGGATGTTGCTGTATTGTTGGTGGACTCACCTGAGGATATTCAGTTCTTGCCAGGTTCTAAACATTCCCTATTGCAGAATGGATCCATTTTACAATCCTCATATTGATGTACAAATCATGTCATGCCCAAGCCTCTCCCTACCTCTCTGACCTGCTTACATTCCTCTCCACCATCTGCCCCCTTTGCTCAGCTGGCTCTGTCCTTCTATACATCCCTCCTTGTCAATCCATTCCACCATTGGCAGCTGTGCTTTCAGTTACTTCTCTGGAATTTGCCCATTTTAACCCCCTTTTCCTCCCTGATTTTACCCAGCTTTTGCCTCCCTCTCCCCCTTTATCCCCTTTCTACCCTGGCCCCACTTCCATGAACTGTTTATGGGACACTGTTGCGCGCAATTTGGCTGCCGCGTTTCTCCCACAAATACACAGTCAATTGTCCTACTTTCCTTCTGCCAACCAGAACGCCTCCCACCCTGCTCTGGTCCCTACCTCTCCTCCCTTCTTTCTTCCCTCTTGTCTTCTTCCCTCCCCCCCCTGCTCTGGTCCCAACCTTGGGATGTTGTTGTATTCTGTGATGCGCTTTGAGACGTCGATAAGACTTGGAAAGCGCTATACAACTGTAAGGATTATTATTATTATTATGATTATTTTCAGATTACACTTGAAGCCCTTCCTCTTCGTCTATCCCTTTCTCCTTGGCCGACTGTCTAGTTTCCGATAAGCCCTCCAAGAAGCTACCTGTCATAAATAGCCCTACATAAATATAAGTTGTTGTATTGTCATTGAATAACCTTTGGCTTGGTTTCCAGGTTTATGAATGTGCATTCATACATTCAGGGCTTAATATCTTCCTTGAGTTGATTGCAGAGAAGTAAGAATGTATTATTATTGAAGTTGTTAGAATAAATAATACAGTAGTAAGAATTTGTGTCCAGACAATGGATTGGGGATAGTTCCCATGCTCTCATTTATTCTATAATTCTATAATCATGCATAGGTTGCAATGATTTCTAGTTCACCTAGTGAGAGCTCAAACCTGCACTTGTCAGTAGTCTGCTAAGCAGCTCATGGGCATCCTCCTTTATAGGGAAGATAAGTAGACAAATCACTGAGGCAAGGATACTTTCCACTCGCCTCCTGTTCACCCTATAGGCCAAAGCCCTAATGGTTAAGGAAATCCTATCTTCCCTAATACTTTTCAGAATTTGGATAGCAGGGTGTGTTCTTATAGTAATAATAATCCTTGCATTTTGATATACTGCTTTTCACGTCTTCTAGACATCTCAAAGGGCTTCACAGAGTGTACTGTAAAGTGAATTGACTGAATATTTGTGGGTGAAATGCAACAACCAATTGCACACAGCTGTGTCCCACAAACAGTCGTGGATTGAAATGACCAATTTTATTATTGTGGTTTTTTTTGGAGGGATTATTATTAGGCATGTGGAGTAAGGAAACTTGCCCAAGGTTTCGCCCTGACCTGCCTGGATTCGAACACAGACCTCACACTTGTAAGGCGAGTGCTCTAACCACTGAGCTACAGGACTCCACTTCATCTGGGGAGAAAGTATGTATTCCATTCCAGATAAACGGTAAACATCCATGTATAGGAAAGGCATTTTCCCACCTTTAGTTTCTGTGGCCTTTTTGCGACTGATATTAACCCTCACTTTTGTAACTCTTTTTGAGTTACACAGTTTTAATCATACCTCAGTGTTGACTCAAGAAGAGACCTGATCTTACGCTTGGTATCTCCTCTGTATGTTGAGGAGGACCGCAGAGATTCCCAACAGCATTTCTCACAGCTGGTCAGGAAACATGCTGTGAATCACAGCATTCCAGATAATATTCTGATCCCTGCATTCCAAAGCTAATTTCATGTTCTTGCTATTTCTTTGCGAGTTTGTATCTTGGGGGTGGGGAGAGGCTGGGGTGGAGCGGAGGAGAGAGTTAGTGGGTGTAATTTCATGTGTTTGGAAACTCTTGAGCATGGGAATGGGATTCTATAGCTGACGAAAGAAACAAAACCAATTTGTCTTTGGGACCAATGTCCGCTTCCCATCCAGCAAGGGTTGACCCCAGCCAACTTGGCACAGGAAGGGATTTGAACCAACAAGTTTTTGTGGTGTGCAAGCTGCGGCTCTATCCACTATATCATCGGTGAGAGCACTCGCCTCGCAGATGAGAGGGGGGAATCTTGGGTGGGTTCGATTCCCGGACAGGGCAAAAACGTTGAGCAAGTTTCCTTTACTCCACGCCATACATCAAATGCAAAGGTTAATTGTTATTGATATTATTATATTCTAATCCCTTCGGATCACCGTGAAAGACTCACTGGGAATAGTATTTCTCTCCACTGCAAAGTTGTATGGAATCTTTCATCCTACCTGGTTATTTCGCAAACTCAATCTAGTAACCCAACTCTATAATTTTCACCAAACACCTTGGTAGAGGCAAGGAGGGAGTGTATTGAAGAGCGATTAAGGGTTCCTAGTTTCTCTTTTACAGGGATACAATGGTATGTGAGGATTGTGTATGTCATGAGGATTGTGCACACGATCCCCAGTGATTCTCTAACTTTGCAAACCGGCCAATGCTACCAACTGGAATGATATTTCATTCATTATTGTACTTTGACCTGTCACTCCAATAAAAAAAAAGATAATGTTCGAACAGCTCGTAGACCGCGTTTAACAGGGTGTTCTTCCACATTAAAAAAAAACCTAAACACCTGGAAGCCCTTTACAAAATACAAGATGCCCATTGTATTTCAGCCTTTGGTGACTTCTGCTCGGGATGCATTGCCAGTGGACTTCAAATGGCATTTTCTGCCTTCGCCGTGCTTTATAAAAAAGAGGTCTGAGATTTGAAGGTGGACGTAAAGAAAACGAGCACGGGAAGGCGAGAGCGATTCAAGGTGCAATTCTAAACAATTCTCCCTCAAGTAGCTTAAATGCATTACTGATCAACGAGGGGCGACCTTGAAATCCGTGCTCGTTGAATCCAATCCCGATTAATCTACTGCCCCCTGTAATGTCACCAAGGCTTCCGTCATTTTTCATGAGACCTTGTGTGAGAGGCCGGGCGGGTAGCGGGCGACACAAAACAAAAGAAAACAAAAGAAAAGAAAACACAACAAAAAGGCTTTTTGAAAGGTGAGATTACAAATGGTCGGCAGGTGTGAGTGCACGGCGGATAGGTGGTTAATAAATCAAAACACACACACACACACACACAGAGAGAGAGAGAGAGAGAGAGAGACGCGTTTGTACATTCAACAAGAATGTACAAACTTAAAAGGTGTGAAATCTATTAGCGACGAAAGTAACCCAGAGGCTGACATCCCGGTGTGTTGCCAACACTTTATTTATCGCTGGTGAGAGTCGAGGCTGGTTCCCGGGCTCTTGCTTGTAGGGTCTGTGGGCAGCCGTCAGAGCGTATCCGACAAGTGGGACATTACGGTATTAGGGGGTGGGTGAGGTGAGGGGGGGGGGGGGGGGGGGGGGTTGTGGGGGGACGACGACACACGCTCTCTGTGAAGCTATAAATCGCCAAGTCTGAGCCGTAAACATTTATGGATCCGAGGGTTGGCGGTCCAGCTGAAAAAAAAAGAAGCAGGATTTTACAATCACGGCGATCAGACTTATAAAGTTAACTGTAAAAACAGTGGAGGTTTACTCGCGGTTTGGAGAGAGCCTGTTTGTTTTGGAGAGGGAGGGAGGGGAGGGAGGGAGGGAGGGAGGGAGGAGGGAGGGAGGGAGGGAGGGAGGGAGGGAGGGAGGGAGGGAGGGAGGGAGGGAGGGAGGGAGGGAGGGAGGGAGGGAGGGAGGGAGGGAGGGAGGGAGGGGAGGGAGGGAGGGAGGGAGGGAGGGAGGGAGGGAGGGAGGGAGGACAAAAGAGGGAGACACAGAGTCAGGGAGGCAGGTGGATGTCTCGCATCTGTCAGCTTACCTGCCTTTTCAACAGCTACAGCCTAGTCAATCATAAACCAGGCTTCCACTGACTCCCCTTACTCCGTGAAATGCAGCCTGAAAGTTTTAATCATGTTTTGCGACAGACCAGAGTGCGTGAGTGAGTGAGTGAGTGAGTGAGTGAGTGAGTGAGTGAGTGAGTGAGTGAGTGAGTGAGTGAGTGAGTGAGTGAGTGAGTGAGTGAGTGAGTGAGGTGGGGGATGGATGTTCCCATTATTTCCAGAAAGGCATCATTCCGCCCCCCCCCCCCTTTTGAAAACCGATACAAAAGCAAGCTAGCTATAACGGACATACAGTATATAATCGGTGGGCGCTGCTGTGTGTCTAGAATGAGCCTCGCTTCACTGCGCGCTGAACCACATCTGCAGAGAGAGAGAGAAAGAGACAGAGAGAGAGAGAGAGAGAGAGACCTGTTGGCCGCACTTCGCTGCTACCCCCAGTCGATCTCCAATAGAAAGTGAAGGATTACAGTCCCGTGTAACTGATGACTGTGTCCCTGTCTCTCTGTGTCCAGTTGGCAGACCCTATAATGCTTTCTCTGTTAACCGCACGCAGATTTGGGTTTCACGTTTGGAGTGCGCTGAATGTGTGCGATTGTGTCCAAGACAAGTCTGGTGCGAAATGAATCCATTTCCATTCAGCAACGCGAAGGATGTAAACGCGTTAGCACTTTCGACCTGATATATTCAAAGCAGACTTGTTAACACCGCCGCCCTCCCTGAGAGTCCCACACTTATTATTGTTCTTTTTTTCCCCCAAAAAAACAACCCAAAGACAGAAACCATTTTCTAAAATTCATTAAAAAAAAAAGAAAGCGGCCTCCGATGTCTGACGACTAAACGATTCGCGTGTTTTAACCCATTTAAGACGCTGGTGAAGTATTTAAGGCGGCTGCCATCCGCGCCATCAACGAACTTGTGTCTCCTGTTATTTTCAGTCTGCAGCAAGAGTTCTGTGAATGCATATTAATATTGCAAATCCTGCCCCCACCGACTGTTTCACTGACACTTTGTTTTCGCGTGTGTGTGTGTGTGTGGTGTGTGTGTGTGTGTGTGTGTGTGGTGTGTGTGTGTGTGTGTTGCAAGTCACCGCAGGCTCAAATCTCAACTCGTTATCAATCTACGTGTTGGAAAGCCAACTGTTCTAATAGATGAACCTTTTTTTAAAATAAATAACGGCTTAACGACTCTGAAAACAAATCACTCTCTCCCCTTCCCCCCCCCCCCCCCCCCCCA